>ONZH01007704.1:0-12525 GCA_900303285.1 Rhinella marina | reverse complement strand
ATTTTATGTGGTTCAACTGTTAACTCAGTCTCACTTGGTCACTTTGTTGTAACCGCCATGCTGTGTCAGGGTAAACTTTTACGTGGTTGATCTGCTACCTCTGTCTCACTTGGTCACTCTGTTGTAACCGCCATGCTGTGTCAGGGTAAAATTTTATGTGGTTCACCTGCTTACTTAGTCTCACTTGGTCACTCTGTTGTCACCGTCATGCTGTGTCAGGGTAAAATTTTATGTGGTACACCTGCTAACTCAGTCTCACTTGGTAACTCTGTTGTCACCTCTATTCTGTGTCAGGGTAAAATTTTATGTGGTTCACCTGTTAACTAAGTCTTACTTGGTCACTTTGTTGTAACCGCCATGCTGTGTCAGGGTAAAATTTTAAGTGCTTCTCCTGCTAACTCAGTCTCACTTGGTCACCGCCATGCTTTGTCAGGTTAAAATTATATGTGCTTCACCTGCTAACTCAGTCTCACTTGGTCACTCTGTTGTCACCGCCAGGCTGTGTCAGCGTACATTTTTATGTGGTTCACCTGTTAACTCAGTCTCACTTGGTCACTCTGTTATCTCCGCCATGCTGTGTCAGGGTATGATTTTATGTGGTTCACCTGCTAACTCAGTCTCACTTGGTCACTCTGTTATCACCGCCATGCTGTGTCAGTGTAAAATTTTATGTGCTTCACCTGCTAACTCAGTCTCACTTGGTCACTCTGTTGTCACCGCCATGCTGTGCCAGGGTAAAATTTTATGTGCTTCATCTGCCAACTCAGTCTCACTTGGTCACTCTGTTGTCACCGCCATGCTGTGTCAGGGTAAAATTTTATGTGCTTCACCTGCTACCTCAATCTAACTTGGTCACTCTGTTGTCACCGCCATGCTGTCTCAGGGTAAAATTTTATGTGCTTCACCTGCTAACTCAGTCTCACTGGGTCAATTTGTTGATCCCGCCATGCTGTGTCAGGGTATAATTTTCTGTGGTTCACCTGCTAACTCAGTCTCACTTGGTCGCTCTGTTGTCATTGCCATGCTGTTTCAGCGAAAAAATTTTTGTGGTTCACCTGCTAACTCAGTCTCACTTGGTCACTCTGTTATCAACGCCATGCTGTGTCAGGATATAAATTTATGTGGTTCACCTGCTAACTCAGTCTCACTTGGTCACTCTGTTGTCACCGCCATGCTGTGTCAGCGTAAAATTTTATGTGGTTCACCTGCTAACTCAGTCTAACTTGGTCACTCTGTTGTCACCGCCATGCTATTTCAGGGTATAATTTTATGTGCTTCATCTGCCAACTCAGTCTCACTTGGTCACTCTGTTGTCACCGCCATGCCGTGTCAGGGTAAAATTTTATGTGGTTCACCTGCTAACTCAGTCTAACTTGGTCACTTTGTTGTCTCCGCCATGCTGTGTCAGGGTATAATTTTATGTGGTTCACCTGCAAACTCAGTCTCACTTGGTAACTCTGTTGTCACCGCAATGCTTTGTCAGGGTAAAATTTTATGTACTTCACCTGCTAACTTAGTCTCACTTAGTCACTTTGTTCACCGCCATGCTGTGTCAGGGTAAAATTTTATGTGCTTAACCTACTAACTCAGTCTCACTTGGTCACTCTGTTGTCACCGCCATGCTGTGTCAGGGTAAAATTTTATGTGCTTCACCTGCTAACTCAGTCTCACTTGGTCACTCTTTTGTCACCGCCATGCTGTGTCAGCGTAAAATTTTATGTGGTTCACCTGCTAACTCAGTCTCACTTGGTCACTCTGTTGTCACCGCCATGCTGTTTCAGGGTATAATTTTATGTGCTTCATCTGCCAACTCAGTCTCACTTGGTCACTCTGTTGTCACCGCCATGCTGTGTCAGGGTAAAATTTTATGTGGTTCACCTGCTAACTTAGTCTCACTTTGTCACTCTGTTGTCACCGCCATGCTGTGTCAGGGTATGATTTTATGTGGTTCACCTGCTAAATCAGTCTCACTTGGTCACTCTGTTGTCCCCGCCATGCTGTGTCAGGGTAAAATTTTATGTGGTTCACCTGTTAATTTTTTCTCACTTGGTCACTCTGATGTCACCACCATGCTGTGTCAGGGTAAAATTTTATGTGCTTCACCTGCTACCTCAATCTAACTTGGTCACTCTGTTGTCACCGCCATGCTGTCTCAGGGTAAAATTTTATGTGCTTCACCTGCTAACTCAGTCTCACTGGGTCAATTTGTTGTCCCCGCCATGCTGTGTCAAGGTATACTTTTATGTGGTTCACCTGCTAACTCAGTCTCACTTGGTCACTCTGTTGTCATTGCCATGCTGTGTCAGCGAAACATTTTTTGTGGTTCACCTGCTAACTCAGTCTCACTTGGTCACTCTGTTATCAACGCCATGCTTTGTCAGCGAAAATTTTTTTGTGGTTCACCTGCTAACTCAGTCTCACTTGGTCACTCTGTTATCAACGCCATGCTGTGTCAGGGTATAAATTTATGTGGTTCACCTGCTAACTCAGTCTCACTTGGTCACTCTGTTGTCACCACCATGCTGTTTCAGGGTATAATTTTATGTGCTTCATCTGCTAACTCAGTCTCACTTGGTCACTCTGTTGTCACCGCCATGCTGTGTCAGGGTAAAATTTTATGTGGTTCACCTGCTAACTCAGTCTCACTTGGTCACTTTGTTGTGAACGCCATGCTGTGTCAGCGAAAAATTTTATGTGGTTCACCTGCTAACTCAGTCTAACTCAGTCTCCCTTGGTCACTTTGTTGTCACCGCCATGCTGTGTCAGGGTAAAATTTTACGTGGTTGACCTGCTACCTCTGTCTCACTTGGTCACTCTGTTGTCACCGCCATGCTGTGTCAGGGTAAAATTTTATGTGGTTCAACTGTTAACTCAGTCTCACTTGGTCACTTTTTTGTCACCGCCATGCTGTGTCATGGTAAAATTTTATGTGCTTTACCTGCTAACTCAGTCTCACTTGGTCACTTTTTTGTCACCGCCATGCTGTGTCAGGGTAAAATTTTATGTGCTTTACCTGCTAACTCAGTCTCACTTGGTCACTCTGGGTTCACCGCCATGCTGTGTCAGGGTATAATTTTATGTGCTTCACCTGCTAACTCAGTCTCACTTTGTCACTATGTTGTCATCGCCATGCTGTGTCAGGGTAAAATTTTATGTGGTTCACCTGCTAACTCAGTCTCACTTGGTCACTCTGTTGTCACTGTCATGTTTTGTCAGTATAAAATTTTATGTGCTTCACCTGCTAACTCAGTCTAACTTGGTCACTGTGTTGTCACAGCCATGTTGTGTCAGGGTAAATGTTTGGTTGGCTCACCTGCTACCTCATCTAACTTGGTCACTTGTTGGTGTCAACACCATGCTGTGTCAGGCTACATGTTTGGGTGGCTCACCTACTAACTCATCTAACTTGGTCACTTCGTGGTGTCACTGCCATGCAGTGTCAGGCTAAATTTTTGGGTGACTCACGTGCCATCTCATCTAACTTGGTCACTTGGTGGTGTCACCGCCATGCTGTGTCAGGCTTCATGTTTGGGTGGCTCACCTGCTACCTTAGTCTAACTTGGTCACTTGGTGGTGTTACCGCCATGCTGCGTCAGGGTATATTTTTGGGTGGCTCACCTGCTACCTCATCTAACTTGGTCACTTGGTGGTGTCACCGCCATGCTGTGTTAGGCTAAATTTTTGGGTGGCTCACCTGCCACCTCATCTAACTTGGTCACTTGGTGGTGTCACTGCCATGCTGTGTCAGGCTACATGTTTTGGTGGCTCACCTGCTAACTCATCTAACTTGGTCACTTGTTGGTGTCACCGCCATGCTGTGTCAGGCTAAATGTTTGGGTGGCTCACCTGCTACCTCATCTAACTTGGTCACTTGTTGGTGTCACCGCCATGCTGTGTCAGGCTAAATGTTTGGGTGGCTAACCTGCTACCTCATCTAACTTGGTCACTTGGTGGTGTCACCGCCATGCTGTTTCAGGCTAAATTTTTGGGTGGCTCTCCTGCTACCTCATCTAACTTGGTCACTCTGTTGTCACCGCTATGCTGTGCCAGGCTAAATTTTTGAGTGGCTCACCTGCTACCTCATTTAACTTGGTCACTCTGTTGTCACCACCATGCTGTGTCAGGATAAATTTTTGCGTGGCTCACCTGCTACCTTATCTAACTTGGTCACTCTGTTGTCAGGGTAAATTTTTGGATGGTTCAGCTGCTATCTTAGTCTAACCAAGCCACTCTGGGGTTCACCGCCATGCTGTAAACTGCAATCTCAGTTTTAACAAGTCATCCTGGGTTTCACCCCCATGCTGTAAACTGCAATCTCAGTCAAACTATGTAATTTAGGGGTTCATCACCTAGGTGTGCCAGACTACAATTTTAGCAGGTTCACCTGCAATCTCAGTCACAGACTGTCATTCAGGGGTGCACCACCATGCTTTTTCAAACCAATTGTTTCTGAGGGTCACCTCCAGGCTCTCACCCACGATTTTTTGGAGGCTCGCCACCTCACTGTCGTCCAAAATTGTCTTGAGGGTCACCGGAGGCCCCTTCCCCACAACTTCAAGGAGGGTTACTACCCGGCCCTGGCACACAAACATTGTCTTGAGGGGCACTAAAAGGCTCTGCACCCACCCATGTGTAGAGACTAATGGGTGGGTGAAGTGTGCGTCTTAGCCCGTCTGGAATTAGGAAAGCTGGGCACTGTGCTTGGAGGTCTTTGTGTCTTCTGTGGACAGGGTGGGTGTGGGGTGCGTGTTTGCCCTTCTGGGATGGGGAGAGCTGGGCACTGTGCTGAGAGAACTTTGTGTACGCTGTGGACTACTGGGTGGGTGCAGGGATGGAGACGCTTATGCCTGCGTCCTGGGGCGGGGGATAGGACAGCAGTGCCAGCATGGGCAGTGGTGTCACCCGCAGGCGGTGATGGACTTTCGTTGCACCTAGTTGGGTGCTTTCCTAACATGTGCCAGTGCATGTGCCTTGCCCATCTTGGTCTGGGTCAGCACAATTGTCTTGAGGGTCACCACCATGCTGTTGCCCAGAATTTGGTGTAATGGTGCGATTAGGCAGCCTCAGAGGCATCCATGCATGCTGTCCCTGCTGTTTCCTGACCATTTCCGTGATGGTTCCATCATTTTCTGAGGTTTCCAGGTTTTCACCCAACCTTCCCTGTGCAGAGCTTTGGTCCCCTGCAAAAAATGCTTGCGTCTCCCATTGACTTCAATGGGGTTCGTTATTCGAAATGAGCACCCGAGCATCGGAAAAAATTTGACTCGAATAACGAGCACCCGAGCATTTTAGTGCTCGCTCATCTCTACTAGTAATTCATTTATAACTTTTAGAAGGAATAATTAAGGAATGGCACGATAGAGTCATAAATGCTACTGAATTGTTATTACATGAGGAATGTAAGTAGTTGTCAGGAAAAGTTACAGTTACTCTTCAACTGAATACATTCTTGAATATACTTAGCAGTACTAAAAGGGTGCCTCAATGCTTTATTTAGTTCTCTAAGATCTACACTATTTGCAGTGTAATGAAGAAGAGGTAGTGCTTGCATGGAGTGCCACCTTCTCTTCAAACAGCTGGTCGTCATAGGTATCAGACCTCAAACCCCTGCCAATCAGATATTGATGACCTGTCCTTGAGGATAGGCCATCAATATATACTGCCTGCACAACCCCTTTAAAGAGCAGCACATGGTAAGAAGTTTCTGATCATAATTAGCAATAGTTTTAGAACATATTTCATATTCCCAAGTGGAAAATAAGATCTTCAACAAAAGTGAAAAGAGAACAGAAGCAGTAGGAAAAGGTAAGTTTGTATTTCTAAAAAGAAGCATTACAGATAAATGAGTTAATTTGTAGAGCAGCACATTATAATGAATTCACTGAGCTGGAACAAGGAACAGGTGCACACAAATTGCGCACCTGTGGACCTGGTGCCATCAGGTCCTAAAACTATTAATACATATTTGTAACTATTAATGTTCCTTTGAATGTGTATTAAAAAGTCTTCAATTTTAGTAATTAACATAAAGTCTAATTAGATATGAAAGCGTTAATGCAAATGTTCTGCAAAAGAAAAGTAAGTTGCTGATGGAAATCTAAATACACCAGTGGAGTCTAGGGAAAATAAAACAAATGGAAATGATTATCTGTGCCTGTGGGATTAGGAACACTAGGAGCAGAACAATGAATGCATGGATGGAGAACGTAAATTAAAGTGACGTGTCAGGTATACTCAGAATTACTTTGAGTTTATGAGAAAATTTTAAGAAAAAAAATGCAATACTGAGAACCTCACTGACAGAATATATACCGAAAGACCATTGAACACATAGTGACAGAACTTGCAGCTAAGGAAGGAAAATAGTCAATAACATGAATACATAATATCTACAGAAAACTCCAGCTCCACAGAATAATAATGAAACACATGTAAAGGTGAATTTATAGTAAGAATATGGTTATAGTCAATTGTAACAATCATTCAATAAGTATTATTATTCCTCGAAACCTTGAAGGGTATAGAGGTAAATGATGGATTTCTGGGAAATTTCCTCTAATGCTCTATTACTAGAACTTGGCAGACTGAATTTGTGACAACCACAGATTTCCCCATTAAACTACCAGAATGATTCAATGGAATATCATCCGGAAGAGATCAATATGCAACAGGCCAAGCTGTGACATTACTAATAGAAGGTTTTAAATATGAATGACAATATACAGTATTTTGTTCTGAAGCAGATCTTTCATAGTTTTATGCAAAAAAAAAATTGAAATTGAAAAATGAAATGAAAAAAATAAAAATTAAATTATACATTCTGGGGTTCATTTATAAAACAAAGGTCCTTTGCACCGCAATCTACAACTTTCCCCCTTTTACTCCAGGTCTAACAAAGTGGGCATGGCGTGGGCAGGGACAGGCTGGCAGGCCTGTCTCATTTACCATTTTATATGCATGTTTTAGGAGTAGAAAATGGTCCAAAGACAGCTAGAAACATTGGTGGATCCACATTAGTTATGTAGAGATCAGTGCAGGGGTTTTATTTAGACCAGCGTCTAAAACGCCCTTCTGTGTGCACCATTTCTTAACTTTTGTAGAGGTACTCTAGTGATCTTCAGTAGTCTATTGTAGTACAGTATATTGCTTATAGCAGCCATGATGGCTTGTCTGTACATTTTCATTACTCAAATCCCTAGGCTGATGCAAAAGTATAGTATATGCATGTACACTTTCCATTTCTTGGCACAAATGTACAGAGGTTTCATTTAGTCTTCTATTGCTAGATTAAACCATCAAAAAACGGCATAAATTATACTGTAATTGCATGTCCTGATGCACTGACTTTAAACTCAATAAAACATTGTCAGATTTGATTTTAAAATCCAAGCAACAGAAGACAACTGAAACCACCTTAAAACCAATAACATACCTGCTTTCTGAGACCTATAGTCCCATAACTTGCATACTTTGATGCTCAGTGCAAACAAGGTGGAGACACTTACATAGTCCACAAATTGAGAAATCACAGAACTCATCGATACTTCAAATTGCAGTCTTTATTCGCTTCATAGCAGGTTCTCACATGTGTAGGTAAAGACAAAAGTGGATTAGCCAATAGCCGTCTTACATACATAAATACTTCCTCAAGGCCTTCCATACAGACATGTCACAGCTGAGGTGAGGGGGTGGCTGCAGCAGAACAGGAGACCATGCCCATGCCAGGAGGAAGAAAATAATAATCTGTTGACCAGAAGACAAAACACCAGAGCCAGTGTGCAAGACCAGAGCAGTGGAGCAGGCAAGTATGCTTCTTTCTAAAGTGGAGGTAGGCTGTAGGAACTTGTAAAAAGTTGGACAACCCCTTTAATATTGTCTTCCATTTCTGTCTAGCATTTCTGAGATGACTGTAGGCCTGCCCAGTGGTGAATTTCTTCCTCTAGCCTTCACTACTGAGCATGTGCAGCACAGTTTCAGGCTTTGTAACTAAGGGCCTTGGAACAGCAATAAGATACTCAGTATAAGTGACAGTACAAGTTAGTATAAGTGACAGTACAAGTCAGAAGTGATTTTCTATTTCCACTAGAACTATTTACGATTAACTTAATTATTTTCCTTTCCTTGTGCATTTAGCCATAGCAACGTGCACTTGCGCACTGGGATGTGCTGACTGAAATTCCCTTTTTTTCTTTGTAAGTTTGTACTGGAGGTGTGGCTACTCCATTTGGTCATGCACTCCTGAGTAGCCCCGTCTTCCCCATAGGCTGATTTTAATTAGTGTAACTATAAAACCGAGTGGACTCGGCATGCATGTTGGTACCTGCATCCCTGTATTAGTGGAGGCCTTTGACGCATCACAAATGGCAAAAGGCAGAGGGAATCCAGCATGCATGTGGAACCAACACCCCCTGATTATACGGAAGCCAAGGTTGGCACCTAACAGGTAGGAAATAGTGTTAGGTTCCCGTCCTACAGAGATCATCTTGACAATTTGGTGGATGGGCCCAGATAATTTTGTACAAAATATATTTGCCAAGAATCTCTAATTTATTAAACAAGCATAGCATTAGCTCCAGAAAACCTCATATCTCTATGGCATTTTGTGCTTTATCTGGTTGGCAGTGTGCCGTTGCATTGTATGTATTTTCCTTTCCTTGTGCATTTAGCCATAGCAACGTGCACCTGCGCACTGGGATGTGCTGACTGAAATTCCTCTTTTTTTTATTTACGATTAACATCTAAAACTTTCTAAATTCCTATGAAAGTTAAATTAATTACATAATATTAAAAGATAATATTTGTTTTCACTAGTGTCGGAGTTGGTATATTTCTACTGACTCTAATTCTTGCTCTGACTCCACCCAAAAGTATCTTCAAATCCAACTGCATGACTTGTACTTCACAGCCCTGCTTGTATGGAATTTATCTTGTACAGTAAGCCAACCTTGAGCTGGTGTATGGAATAGAAAAGTGTCTTACTTTGAAAGACGCTTCAAAATGTACCAAATACCATCGGCATAATTAGAAATGACTGGGCTCCGCAGCAAATTTTTGAATGGGACCACCCCCCAACAACTTCTTCGCAAACCCCTTCCTCTCGTGCAACCCCCACTCATGTGGCTAGTCAAGATCGCTCTCTCAGACTAGGTCTGGAAGCCGCTCCATCTGTTTCCTACAGTGTCATTATATATAATGTCATTGTATGATACTGTTGAGGGGGCCCTGACAATAAAATCTTTTAGTCCTCATCCTGGTCAGGCCCTTTTGAGTTCAGGTCCCAAAGCAGCCACTTCCTCTGCTTCCCCTGTAGCTACGCTTCTACCAAATACATTAAACAATGTGCACCACTATGATAAATTTTGTCCATCGTCTGACATTCTTGTCTAAGTTTATGCTGGCTTTATTTTAGACAGGACTAGTAAACCATCTATTGTCTTATGAGTAGAGATGAGCGAATCAATTCGTCGATTCGTTGATTCGTAACGAATCTTGGGGATTTTTAGCTGCGAAGCGAATCCGAATATTAGGTGATTCTCTTCGGCTTTCTACGCATTCGCTACGTAGTTTGTCCTATAAATTATACGCTATTGCTACGTATAAGTTACTGTATACGCTGTTGGGTACGAATTCAATTCATTAGCGAACTTTTACTGTTAGTTCGTTTATCGTGCGCAAAATCCCGGGAAGAAAGTGGTCACCTGACGGCTCAGGCTCGGTAAGCCAGTGACGCATCACTTCTGCTGCGACTGCTGAGACGAGCAGAAGCGCTGTGTGTGAAGTTCTGAGACCTGTTTTGAGAAAATTTGATATAATAGCTCTGGGAATCCATATTACACAAATCAGGGATACTGCAGGGCAATTGCAGGGCCAGTTCAGGGCTAGTATTTAATCAAGCAGGGAGAGAGAGACAGGGAGAGACAGGGACATACAGGGACAAAGACTAGCTGCAGGGCCACAGAGTGAATTGAAAAATGTCTAGAATGGATAAGCAAAAGGGGTCCCGTTCCAGCCAGACTTTGAGCTCTATAAAAAGGAGGTGGCACAGGGCAGCAGTGCCAAAAGACCTGTAGCCGGAGCATCTACTAGTAGTATTCGCAATACTTGGCCGTTGTTCCACCAGGCTAACCCACCAAGGCGCAAAATTGTAGTGGAGGAGAAAGTAGATGATGTAGTGGAGTGGATGGCACGCTCATCTCAGTCTCAGCCGGATGATCTGCTGTCATCTGCTGATACAGTATCCATATGTAGCCAGGGGTCACACTCGTCCTGCTCCACCATTCCACTCCAGCAAACCCCTTCATTTGCTGCCACCTCTCGGGCTTCAGTGTTCCCTCCGAGTGGTGTCGCTTCTGCAATTTATAAAAAAAAAAGCCACCGAAGCCCACCTTATAATCCGGTGGTTATAGAGGACAGCCTCCCTGAGGATTTCTTAGAGGGCAGTCAGAGTTTGGACTGTCCGGAATTGTCGGTTGGTGGGGAACAGCCTAACTTGCATTCCGAAAAATGTGTTGTGGAGGAGTCTGATGATGAATCTGATGTGTTAGACCGGAGGACCTGTGAAGTGGATCGGGCTGGTGAGGAGGATTTGATCTCAGAGGAGGAGGGTGGTAGTAGTAGTGGCAGCAACAGAGGGCAGAGGTGAGTTAGGCCCAGGGCTAGTGCTTCCCTGGGAACTAGCGAGACCCCAAATATAGTGGGGCCGGCACCAGGGTGTAAGCGTGCAAGGGCTACAAGCTTGGCCAGCTGTGGACGGCGCACATCGGGTGTGTGGAAGTATTTCACCACTCTGTCGGGGGATAGCAGTATGGCCACGTGTAATTTGTGCAAACAGAAATTAAGCAGTGGGAAAGCCAGAAATGTTGGAACTACTGCTCTGTGGAACCAACTGCTC
Source organism: Rhinella marina (assembly GCA_900303285.1). Lineage (NCBI taxonomy): Eukaryota > Metazoa > Chordata > Amphibia > Anura > Bufonidae > Rhinella > Rhinella marina. The sequence goes on along the minus strand of ONZH01007704.1, from coordinate 1,634 downwards.
TGTGGAACCATTTGAAGCGGCGTCATGCCGGCAATTTAGAGCAGCCCATTAATACTAAAGAGCTGGTTACTTCTCCCGGGGTCCCTTCTGTAAGGCAGGCCGCATCCAGGGCCCTAGCTCAGCCTGCATCCCGGGGTGTAACTAGTACATACACCTCATCGTCGGCCAGTGCGTACATTTCTCCACCTCCTCTCATTCGGCAGTTGTCCATTGCCAGTGTGTGGCCAGGAAGCAGTTTTACGCCACAAGTAATCCGACAGTGCGCAAACTGAAAGGTCACCTGACAAAGTTGCTGGCTGTGCAGTCTCTGCCGTACCAGCTGGTTGACTGCCTGGCTTTTAGGGAGCTAATGGCTTGCGCTAAGCCATGCTGGCAGGTCCCTAGCCGGCATTACTTCTCCAACAAAGCTATTCCCGCCCTTTACTCCCACGTGGCTGACAATATTGGACGCTCCCTGCAGCTGTCTCTCTGCAGCACGGTGCAAGTCACGGTGGACACCTGGAGCAGTGCTTACAGCCAGGGGTAATAAATGTCCTTTACTGCCCACTGGCTGAATGTATTTAGTGGCAGCGAGGCAGGAACCCCCAGCAACCGGGTTAATTGCTGTTGGCACCTCCATGTGCTTTCCAGCCAGGATTGCAGCAGACCACCCAACAACTATCCGCTTCCACCTCCAAGAGCAGTCCGCCTGCTGGAGCGTCAGGGCAGCGAGTTACCCCTGCTCCTTCATATCACATGTGCCAGGTGAAACGCTGTCATGCAGTGTTAGACTTAGTTTGTCTTGGCAGTAGCAGCCACACAGGCCAGCGCTTGCTGCATTACATGAAGCAGCAAATAGCGCACTGGCTGACTCCACGGCACCTGGAAGTGGGCAAGGGTAGTGAGTGACAATGTGACAAATATAGTGGCAGCGCTGAACCTGGGTCAATTCTCGCATGCTCCCTGTACGGCACATGTCCTAAATCTAGTGGTGCAAAGATTTCTAAAAACATTCACTGGCCTGTGCACAGTGCTGGCAAAGTTGCGGAAGCTTTGCACTCATTTCAGCCATTCATATGTATCTCGCCACGTTCTCATGGAACTGCAGCGTCAAAATGGTTTTCCGCCACACCACTTAATAGGTGACGTGCCGACCCGGTGGAATTCCACTCTTCATATGTTTCATGTGACTTTTAGAGCAGCATAGAGCAGTGGACGATTTTGTCCAGCAGCAGCCAGAATCTTTCACTATAGGGAGCAGGTGTGGCTTTGATTTCTGGCAGTGGAGGCTAGTCCGAGATGCCTGCACTGTTCTAAGGCCCTTAGAAGAGGCCACAAAATTGGTTAGCTGGGACAGCTGCGGTATGAGCGACATAATTTCAATAATATTTGTGCTGGAAAAGACACTCAAGCTCATGCAGCAGGGGGCAATGGGGAAAGGAAATCCTGGCCAATTGTCTACCCGCCATGCTGCCACTGTAGGGGAGCCCCAACACCAAAGTTCCCTTGCGGAGCAGGAGGAGGATGAGGAGCATCAGTTAGAGGACGGGGAGAGGAGAAGGATTTTAATGAGGGCGATGACAAGGAGGAGGAGACACAGGTGGAGGATGAGGATGATGAGAGTTTCAGGGACACAGCAAGTTCTCAGAGAAATG
>ONZH01007703.1:0-55127 GCA_900303285.1 Rhinella marina | reverse complement strand
CACCACTAGAGGGAGCTCAGGAGATTACTACATACAGATATATACAGCCACCACTAGAGGGAGCTCAGGAGATTACTACATACAGATATATACAGCCACCACTAGAGGGAGCTCAGGAGATTACTACATACAGATATATACAGCCACCACTAGAGGGAGCTCAGGAGATTACTACATACAGATATATACAGCCACCACTAGAGGGAGCTCAGGAGATTACTACATACAGATATATACAGCCACCACTAGAGGGAGCTCAGGAGATTACTACATACAGATATATACAGCCAGCCACACTAGAGGGAGCTCAGGAGATTACTACATACAGATATATACAGCCACCACTAGAGGGAGCTCAGGAGATTACTACATACAGATATATACAGCCACCACTAGAGGGAGCTCAGGAGATTACTACATACAGATATATACAGCCACCACTAGAGGGAGCTCAGGAGATTACTACATACAGATATATACAGCCACCACTAGAGGGAGCTCAGGAGATTACTACATACAGATATATACAGCCACCACTAGAGGGAGCTCAGGAGATTACTACATACAGATATATACAGCCACCACTAGAGGGAGCTCAGGAGATTACTACATACAGATATATACAGCCACCACTAGAGGGAGCTCAGGAGATTACTACATACAGATATATACAGCCACCACTAGAGGGAGCTCAGGAGATTACTACATACAGATATATACAGCCACCACTAGAGAGGAGCTCAGGAGATTACTATACATACAGATATATACAGCCACCACTAGAGGGAGCTCAGGAGATTACTACATACAGATATATACAGCCACCACTAGAGGGAGCTCAGGAGATTACTACATACAGATATATACAGCCACCACTAGAGGGAGCTCAGGAGATTACTACATACAGATATATACAGCCACCACTAGAGGGAGCTCAGGAGATTACTACATACAGATATATACAGCCACCACTAGAGGGAGCTACAGGAGATACTATACATCACCACTAGGGAGCACAGATTACACATATATACAGCCACCATAGGGAGCTACAGATCAGAGATACAGATATACACTACATACAGATATATACAGCCACCACTAGAGGGAGCTCAGGAGATTACTACATACAGATATATACAGCCACCACTAGAGGGAGCTCAGGAGAGATTACTACTACATACAGATATATACAGCCACCACTAGAGGGAGCTCAGGAGATTACTACATACAGATATATACAGCCACCACTAGAGGGAGCTCAGGAGATTACTACATACAGATATATACAGCCACCACTAGAGGGAGCTCAGGAGATTACTACATACAGATATATACAGCCACCACTAGAGGGAGCTCAGGAGATTACTACATACAGATATATTACAGCCACCACTAGAGGGAGCTCAGGAGATTACTACATACAGATATATATACAGCCACCACTAGAGGGAGCTCAGGAGATTACTACATACAGATATATACAGCCACCACTAGAGGGAGCTCAGGAGATTACTACATACAGATATATACAGCCACCACTAGAGGGAGCTCAGGAGATTACTACATACAGATATATACAGCCACCACTAGAGGGAGCTCAGGAGATTACTACATACAGATATATACAGCCACCACTAGAGGGAGCTCAGGAGATTACTACATACAGATATATACAGCCACCACTAGAGGGAGCTCAGGAGATTACTACATACAGATATATACAGCCACCACTAGAGGAGCTCAGGAGATTACTACATACAGATATATACACCCACCACTAGAGGGAGCTCAGGAGATTACTACATACAGATATATACAGCCACCCACTAGAGGGAGCTCAGGAGATTACTACATACATATATATAACAGCAACCACTAGAGGGAGCTCAGGAGATTATACATACAGATATATACAGCCACCATAGAGGAGCTCAGGAGATTACTACATTACAGATATATACAGCCACACTAGAGGGAGCCTCAGAGATACTAACATACAGATATATACAGCCACCACTAGAGGGAGCTCAGGAGATTACTACATACAGATATATACAAGCCACCACTAGAGGGAGCTCAGGAGATTACTACATACAGATATATACAGCCACCACTAGAGGGGAGCTCAGGAGATTACTACATTACAGATATATACAGCCACACTAGAGGGAGCTCAGGAGATTACTACATACAGATATATAACAGCCACCACTAGAGGGAGCTCAGGAGATTACTACATACAGATATATACAGCCACCACTAGAGGAGCTCAGGAGATTACTACATACAGATATATACAGCCACCACTAGAGGGAGCTCAGAGATTACTACATACAGATATATACAGCCACCACTAGAGGGAGCTCAGGAGATTACTACATACAGATATATACAGCCACCACTAGAGGGAGCTCAGGAGATTACTCATACAGATATATACACCCACCACTAGAGGCGAGCTCAGGAGATTACTACATACAGATATATTACAGCCACACTAGAGGGAGCTCAGGAGATTACTACATACAGATATATACAGCCACCACTAGAGGGAGCTCAGGAGATTACTACATACAGATATATACAGCCACCACTAGAGGGAGCTCAGGAGATTACTACATACAGATATATACAGCCACCACTAGAGGGAGCTCAGGAGATTAGTACATACAGATATATACAGCCACCACTAGAGGGAGCTCAGGAGATTACTACATACAGATATATACAGCCACCACTAGAGGGAGCTCAGGAGATTACTACATACAGATATATACAGCCACCACTAGAGGGAGCTCAGGAGATTACTACATACAGATATATACAGCCACCACTAGAGGGAGCTCAGGAGATTACTACATACAGATATATACAGCCACCACTAGAGGGAGCTCAGGAGATTACTACATACAGATATATACAGCCACCACTAGAGGGAGCTCAGGAGATTACTACATACAGATATATACAGCCACCACTAGAGGGAGCTCAGGAGATTACTACATACAGATATATACAGCCACCACTAGAGGGAGCTCAGGAGATTAATATACATACAGCCACACTAGAGGGAGCTCAGGAGATTAATACAGATATATACAGCCACCACTAGAGGGAGCTCAGGAGATTACTACATACAGATATATACAGCCACCACTAGAGGGAGCTCAGGAGATTACTACATACAGATATATACAGCCACCACTAGAGGGAGCTCAGGAGATTACTACATACAGATATATACAGTCCACCACTAGAAGGAGCTCAGGAGATTACTGCATACAGATATATACAGTCACCACTAGAGGGAGCTCAGGAGATTACTACATACAGATATATACAGCCACCACTAGAGGGAGCTCAGGAGAATACTACATACAGATACATAGAGTTCAGGAGCACTGGAGCTCCCCCTAGTGGTGGCTGCATGTGGTTGAATAGTATTATTTGACTCTATGGCAGGGGAGTTGGATCCCGATAAAGATATATTATGAAGTCACTTGTCACAATGTATCAGCGCAGGTAAGGGCGGTCAGCTTGGAACCCCGGAGTTTAGTGCTGATGCGCTTATTTCACAGACTGCTTACACTGATACACTGTAACAAATGACCAGCTACGTCACCAGAACATCTGATTAAACAGAAAATGTTTCCATTTACTAACAGAAAGTTACATAATGTTTCATTAAGCAATGCTGAAGCCCCCCCCCCCCCAGAAAGGACCCCAAATCTATAAGGTTCCTTTATAGATGTGGGGGTTCAGTTTCTGAGAATTGAGTAAATGTTCAGACTATGGGTCAGGTGGGGGGGATGGGAAAAATCTATACTAAAGACTACACAAATCCTTTACTGTACTCATCCTGGGTTACATCATACTTTATACTCTAATCACATCCAGAGCTGCATTCACAATTCTGCTTTGAGTCACTTGCAATGTGCCCCCCAGACTGGTACAAGAAGGATTAAGGTTGGGCCAAAGTATGAAGTGTTTCCACCTAGATTTAAAAAAAAATATATAAATTCTGTAAATTTTCAAAAGCATCCAAGTACTGCAGAGTAAGGAGACGGAATCGACATCCATTTTTTAGCATTTTATTTTATTGAAAAGTGCCACTGTCCCATCAGTAAGCGGGTGAGAGCGCCCTGCCCCCGCGGTGCCCACGTTACCTGCAGCACCCAGCCTCAATCCAGCAACCACACATCCCGCACAGACAAGACAAACCTACAAATATCCGCTAATTTCCCCCTCCCCCCTTCTCAAAAATGTCCCCGTCTCATTTCTCTCCACCCAGCTCCATCCTGACAGACATGTACGCATCATACGCCGGCCGCCATATTGTGTGTCCATTCTACTTCCTGAGGTGAAGCTTTAGGTGAACATTTTTGGAGCCAGAGGTCCTCGTCCCATAGTCAACCCGCAATCCAAGGCCCATATCTCCCCCGATCCAGGCGTCTGCTGGAAAACGGGAAGTTTTGTGACTCCTCTGAAGCCGCGACGAGGCTCCTGCTCCTCAAGTCAAGAAGAAAACAAAAATTTCCAGTGTCAGCACATAGAAAAAAGTCTCTACAAACAAAAAAAGCGTCGTCCATAGAAACACAAAGTCACTGCCAGAAGCCGACTTTTTTTTTCACATTTTTTGATTTTTGTTTTTTTCGTTCCCTTATAAATTAAATAATTTACAAATCGTGGGGAAAAATCTGCAAACACTGAATTCATGCAGCACACACACCGAGACATGAAATACATCATCACCGCCTCTAATATATACAGTACAGTGCCACGCCCCGCCTCCATGTCGTAGGGCGTTCATCCAGTGTGTTCCCATAGTAAGTGCCGGGTCGTACCAATTCACATTGAAGAAGTTCTTTTATATTCGCAATGTGATCGTGAGTGGAGAGCAGCGGATTCCGTCCGTTGGCCAAGGTTGGAGATAGAAAGAGACAACTTCTATCGCGTTCTCTTGGATTTTGAGTCATCTACAACCATCCGCTGATCTCTACTTATACATAGCAACACGCCCCCGAGGGATAATTGCCCCGCCCACGAGGAGCCAACTTTTATTGGAGAAACTCAGAAAAGTTCTCTAGACTTTGGGGGGTCAATATCAGAATAATTTCTTTGATCATTTTAGTATCAAGTGAAGCTTTTTATATGAAAAAATTAAATTCACATTTCTTTGTAGATATCCTAACACTCTGCTCATAAATACATTTCGCAACATCTAAACATTTCATCAATAGATCGATCAGCTCATCTCTCTAACCTATCGGTGGTCAACCCATTAGAGTGGTAGAAAAACAAGACTACTCCAGAAACAGCGCCACCCCTGCCCACAGGTTGTGTGCGGTACTGCAGCTCTGCCCCTCAACTCACAACCTAATACTGTAATATATTTCATTAAAAAAATACAAATTCTAAATTTCTCCAAATCTTATTTTTTCCCCCTTTTCTTTTAGTAGGGCCCTGAAATAGCAGTGAGAGGCGGTCTATTGTGCAGGAGCTACACCTCAGTAATTTGCAGTAAGGGAGGTAATATGGCAATACTGGTCATACTGGGGGGAATGCACTAGGAATCTGCTGATGGGGCCAATCTGACGTGTATGGGGTGTCCGGACATCTGCAGAGGAAACATGCCCGATCCAGCGGGAGATGAGCGCCCGCCATATGCGTGCCCTTCACCTTTAGGTCACATCAGTCACCATAAAACGTGACATCCGGGCCCCAGGACCAGTGGATGTTTGCTCTGATCTGCCCACATCTCCCATTATAACCAGTCACTCCTGGTTCCCACTGCCCACGCTGCCGGTGACTCACACTCAGGATGACGGGCGGCTGTCACTCTGCCAGCGCTGCCTGTAAGGCGGAGTTCAGACACTGTAACTACTACCAGTCATTCCAGCACCCCCTAAAACATAGCAGACCCATGGTCCTCCACCTGTAGTTGTTCAGGTAGTGGAGAACTATAACTCCCAGCATGTTGAGAGTTATAATTCCCCAAAGTCAGGGGTGCTACAGGTCGCAGACCATGGGATCATCCGTGGATTCTAATCGAAGCTCTACACCAGTAGTCAGCAATCTCTGGTTCTCCAGCTGCTCCGAGACTACAACTCCCAGCATGCTCCATTCACTTAGGGCGGGTTCGCACTTGCGTTATGCCATTTTGTTATAGGTTCTGTTTGTAAGGGAATATAACGGAATTTCCGGACGGAATGCAAAACGGAAACCCATAATAGAAGTCTATGGGAAAGCATAACTGATCCGTCTGGTTTCCTTTAAGCCTCATTCACACGTCCGTGTCCGTGCTCAAATCTGTGAGCAGGTGGTCAGTGATGCGTCCGTGAAGGATCCGTGTTGGGTCCGTGTGTCCGGTTTTTGCTGCCCGTGTATCATCCGTGTTTCACTAACACTGAACATCTCTTTCTAATAATCCGTGAAATACGGATGCAACATGGATGGTATCTGTGTAGCATCTGTGGTTTTCACGGACCCATAGACTATAATGCACGTGATGGATCCGTGAACACGGGCAAAATAAAACATGCATCCGTGCTAAAAACATAGACCCACGGACCGCGCTAAAACACTGATGTGTGAATACACACATTAAAATGAATGGGGACGTGTGCTGTCCGTGGAGAACATGTACAGCACACGGATGTGAAACACTGACGTGTGAATGAGGCTTTATGCTGGACGGAAAACAAAGTCGTGTCGTCAGGAACCGGACGGATCCGTTCCGCTGCCCATAGACTTCTATTATGACGGATCTATACGGAATGTGTCTTAAAGGCTTCCGTTTTGCATTCCGTCTTGGAATTCCGATATATTCTGTTACAAACGTAACATAACGGAACGCCCTAACGGAAGTGTGAACCCGCCCTGACATGGAAGTTCTGAAAACAAGTGAGCAAGTGTGCATGCTGGGAGTTGTAGTTTCACAACAGCTGGACTGCCGCAGGTTGCTGACCCCTTCCCTATACGAACATACTACGATGAGGATCCTCTCCCCCGCTAACAGTGAACCCTGAAGTCAACCCCAAACAGCCGTGCCGGAATTTGTAGTCTTCATAGAGATGAGTAACATGACAATCGGTGCGGTAACCCAGGTGCCACCTTCAGTCGATGCCCGGGTGGTAAATAATAATAAGTACCCGGGTATCTGCTGGAGGTTGGCACCACGTTATTCATCTCCGGAGAATACATACTCAGATGGTAACGCTGACATGTCAGAAGCAGCATGGCGGCCTCCATCTAACTGAACCTACGCCAATGTGAATTCAGCCAATATGGCTGCTTGCAGGCAGGGAATAAACCAGGCTCTTCCCCCAGCGCTCGGCCCTGCGATGGAGAAATGATCTAGAAATGTTGTTTTTGTTCTTTTCTGCTCGGGCTGCAGACGCAGGCGGAGATGTAGGTCACCCCTCCACCGCAGAGAATGGCCGGGGGGCACAATTAGCACCCAGCTCCATCCTATCTCAGTGCACAGGGACCACGTGACAGCCCACAAACACTGACATATCAACACACATGTGCGGGAACAGCGGCCACGCAGCCTGCCCTGAATGTCCAGGAGCCGGGGCATAAATAAATCAATTCTCCTTTAAATGCCCCTAACGTGAATCTGCGGCCGGGAGGCATACAACAATCCCACCCATTAATTTAATGGTGATATAACAGAGGCATGAGGTACACAGTGCCTCATGCATCAAAATACTGGATTAGCCTACCTACAGTATTTAGTGACGAGCAACAAGCTGCCCCCCCCCCCCCATTACCTACAAAAGACCACAAACGGCATAAAATCTGATGCTGCAATGTTAGGCTATCACATCTAATGTGTGTACGTAGGGGGGGGGACTGCGGCATTGCTGGGGAGACCGCCGAACCCCATCATCACATCCAAGCATAGCCTATAAACATAACACTGTAAAAAAAATCACCCCTCCCCCATTGTGTGCAACAATGTATGAAATAAACTGCAACATGTAGAGAATCCATGTTACATGTATGCAGAACCCATGTAAACAGTGTGATCCATGACCAGCCCCGCACAGGGGTCAGCTCTGTGGAACGCAGCAGGACTCGAAACGCGTCATTAACTTAAAACCAGATCAGTGGGTTAATGCTAAATGACTGGGAATAATCCTGAAGATCAGTCAACAGAAATAAGGGGTCACCCTGATCTTACGAGCATTCACCGCTACAATCATGGCTGTCCCTGTGATGTTCTACCATGACTGATACAAAATAAGTGAACCCCAAGTCCTGGAAATAAATCAATGACAAAGTGACCGGGGCCGTGACCACGAGACAACATCACCTAAAACCACCAGCAAAATTCTACTCGTCTCAGATAGTGAAGTTTTTGGAGAAATATTGAGAAGGTTTCCACATGAGCGTCAAACGATGACAACAGAAAGCTAGGTCAGACCCACCAAAAGTGTCCCATTTATGGAGGGCTTCACGAGAGGACGGCACCGTCCACCGTTACCTATCTCCAGGACGTGGACCCATCAGGCCTACTTATATCAATGCAAATATACATCCAGGAGGCGCCCTCGAAGGGTGGTGGAGAGGGCAGGAAGGTGGAATCCATTGAGAGTCTCTTCTTCTTCTTCTTCGTGGATTGTACGTAATTGTAAGAGAGGCAAGAGTCCGGTGATTGCTTTGGGATGAGCGTGAGCAGCCGCTGCCCATGTGTCCGCGTGAGGAAAAGAAACGCATCGGTTCTCGAAAGGGACAAGAGGTGATGAGAGTGCGAGGCACTTGTTGGCCTAAAAAGAAAGATGCACGTCAGTCAGTGGTCTCGCTGCCTCGAATTTGCCACCACCCCTCAACGCTGACAATGCACAAAAGGTTGAACGTGGTCCCATTTTGTCCTTTTAGATTTCTTTTTTTTTTTTTTTTTTTGGCTACTGGATGGTTGTTGTTGGCCAGAGATAGTAGATATCAGTCCTGACCCTTGGACAGTCACCGGTCGAGTACTCTAGAGAATTCGTCACGATTGCCCTCGTTTTTTAGGTCGGCGAACACCTGGGTGAAATAGTGCGGGTCAGCATTAATTCTCAACATCTTGGCACTCATGGCATCAATGATGCAAAGACACCGGTCCCAGAAGGCATCTTTGCCCGCTTCCACCAAGAAAGGCTTGAGGGGGTAGGAGATCTCGTTGCCCATGTAAGAGTAGGATAGATACAGGCAGGTCAAGAGGGTAGCTTGCAAGTCATGCTCTGTGGCCACAGAGTCCCCATCAATGACATCCCTGCAGAGCAAGTAGACAAAAACCACGTTGGCCGGGGTGACGAAGGCCTGGTCTTGCCATCCCTGGAGAAGCAAGGAGCGGTCCACGCTACGTAGCCATAGGATAGGGTCTGTAGGGGACAAGTGTTTCAGTCGGTAGCATCTCCTGCAGAGGAATTCTCCAAGGCATTTCAGTAGTTCACCAGTGGAGGCTTGAACTATCACCCTCTTTGGAGAACCGCCACCACCGGTGGTGCTGGAGACCTTCTTGATGGAAGATATCTGCTTGGAGCTAAGAGGTGCCAGAGGTTGACTGTCATAGGTGGCGAGATTGGCACAGGACAAAGATTTTTTCACATTCTCATGGTTTAAATGGGCAACATCCTTCTGGTAATTGCTGTTAGCGGTTCCCTTTCTGGACGTCTTCTTCTTGGTGGAGGCCACCAGCCTCTTCCAGGTAAGGGCAGGGATGAACATGGAGTGTCGTTTCAGCGTCTTGTCTGGCTTCTGCCCACCGCTCTTGCTGACGCTTGTATAATGTGCGAGGGATCCTGAGCCGTCATCGTACAGGCTGGCTTTCCGAGAGCCCGGTGACAGGGACAAGACAGTGCCCATGCTGGCAGAGATCTTCACAAGCGAGATGAGGGCGGGGAGAAGGCCAAGGAGCCTCTGAGGAGCACGACAAACCCAATAATTTCCAATCCGCTAGAGGCTGATAAATGGCATCAGGCTGAGGAATGAGATTGACAGGTCTTTGTTGCCTGCATTGCAGGACACAGGCAGGATTGCCCCCTAATGGGCACCAATGGGAGGGGGGCAGGTAGCTCCAAATAATGGGGCGTCAGTCTGTATTTCGGGCTCTGCAGTCAGTTCTTGTCTTGGCCTTCAGAAATCCATTCAATGTAAACGATTCAATAAATGAAGCTCTTCCTCTGCAGGGTCTTCTGTCTGCTGAGGATGGATGAGGAAGGGTCTCGGAGGAGGATGCTGCTCCCTCCGTCCGGCTCCGTGGTCTTCCTGCAATCCTTTTTTTTTTTCTGAGATGTGCACTGCAGATAGGAGGGGGCAGATGTTACCAGGGATATGGAGGGACGTGGCTGGAGATTGGCTCTCGCCCACCGTCAATAACACCTTCTATCGATTCCTCCTTGTTTTGCTGCCACGATCCGGGTGTTTATCCGGATTGCAGATGACTGATGATGGGAGTGATAGTCAACGTTAAGTCAGCATTCAGAATGAATCAGAGGTCGCTCTCAAACAAAGGCGGGTGAGGAGCTTCAGTCCATGCAGAAGAGGTTTTCTCATGCAGAAAGGGTTAACCCACCGGCTTTGTCAGATGGGAAGGGGGGGGATGACTCCAGCCGTCTGGTGCTTCTTCTTCTTCCTTCGGGATGGGGTCAGATTTTCTAGGAGATGTTTATCACCTCTTGCCCCTGGGAAGATGCCCTCCAAGCCCCTGCGCTGTCAGTGTATGGTGGAGAGCCCCCCAGTGGTGCCGCATTGGTGAGGGGGCTGGCAGTGTTCAGCATCTGATGGGAGACAGGAGATACTGAGAGGAGAGGGCTGATCCTGCTTCCCAGCTCACAGACATCTCTGATCCAACCAGCTCCGCTCTTCCAGGGGGAATGAAGCTCAGGCATTATGATTTGTTCTCTGCTCCCCCCCCCAATCTCAGGCTGCACATCCATGTCATGTAGCAGAGGTTGTAGCGCCACCTGGTGGACATCTAGAAATCTGCTCCTCTTTGTTCCCAGAGCAGCTGTGCGCCCGGTCCATTGTTATGTCCATTCACTGCCTCACACATGTATATTACCCATGACACATGTGGCTCTGCCGCTCTCGGGGCACCACGTACGACGTGCCAACACTTACCCTGCAGACTGCATGATTTAAAGGGACAGTCCAGTTTTATGTAAATGAAGCCAAATCATCATAGAACAAAAATAGTTATTTTGTGTATTGTTGACCGTTTTCAAGATCTCTGCTTGCTGTCAATACAAGGGAATGCTCACCATTTACATCTGTACACCTGTTTCTGTAGTTTGCTACAATGTATCAGTGCAGACACTAATGTGTCTCTTGTCTTGGGGGAGGGGATTTACTAAGAAAAAAGGTTCTGAAAGTTCCCAAGATTTGGACGTGCCGCAAACTACAGGCCAAGAGATGTCGGAGGGAGATGCGACTAATGTCCAGCAGGCAAGGACAGGCCACAGCTGCCATCTTGATAAATTGTTAGCATAATTTGCATCATTTTCGACAACTTGTAAATTCAGTTATTTTACCTAATTTGCAATAAATTGTACACAACCTATCAGTCTGTGCTGTGTCATCCCACAGAGATGCAATTGTAACAAACCCTCTGATGTAGAGCGATCAGAAATTCTAATACCATGGACCTGGTGAGTCATGAGCTGCAGAATGATGAGCGTTGTAGTTCTACAGCAGCCGAGTCACAGGGACATACTACAGAATGATGGGACTTGTAGTTCCATAGAAACAATGCTGTTGGCAAATGCAGCACCGAGAGTCATAGTTCCTCAGTGGAGATCTGCTGAGAATGAGAACCTGCCTGGGATGTCCTATTTTAGGACCAGGAGGGTGTCCCAGCAGGGCTGTGGAGCAGTTAATCCAAAGCCCCAACTCCAACTTCGACTCCTCAATTTCCCCTGACTCCGACTCCCTCATACATGGCGCATGTTTAAGCGATATTTTTACACAAACTTTGCATAAATGAATAGGACAGATATATTTGTAATATATATTTTACTACTGCACTTTCAGGCTCAGGCTTTTCTCCGGGTACAGCTCACTAAGGGCCTGATGTATGAAAACTGCCTAGGTCTTTCTTTGTTGCCCATAGCAACCAATCAGAGCTCCCCTTTCTTTTCTCCAGGGCACTATATGAAATGAAAGGGGAGCTCTGATTGGTTTCTATGGGACAGTTTTCATACATAAGGCACTAGGTGTTTTCCATCATACTGCTTCACAGTGTAGAAAGTGACACTACTAGCAGTGCTGATAACAGAGGCTTGGCAATGGCTTCTACACCTAGAGGACTTTATCACATGTGTGTTTCTGTATTTCCCCCCTTCTATTCTATGTATAGCATATAGAAGCCATTAGAGCAGCTAACCTCTCCAAACATGAGCTCAGAGGAAACATACAGAGAGAACCTGCCCTGGACAATTGATTTATGCACAGTTTATTGAAAGTTTAGATATACTAAGAAGTACTTGCCTTAAAAAGGTTTTCTCAGCAGGTTGATTCACTGGCAAACAGGCGGTTTGCACTCACTCTGTCTCCTAAGGCTGTGTGGGGAGGGGTCTCCAGCAGTTATTAGCATATATTAACTTACTCTGACAAAGCAGGAGGTTGTGATCTCTAACACAATTACAGGTAAAGCTTCTCAGTCCTCACAACACTTTTGCTTACTGCAGGTAATCACTTAGAGCTCAGTCCCATCATTCCGTGGGGGTGAGGTCACTCCTGCTCTCAGCCAATCAGATAACAGTCTTTCTGGTCTGCAGGTTACCATAGAAAACTGTGTGCAGTGAGAGACCTGCTGAACTGTCTATAGTTCATGACCGACCAATGTATTTAGAAAATGTCTTCTTTTAACTGTCCCTTTATGATGAAAGCTAATCTTTGTAACTAGTGAGAAAACCCCTTTAATCCTGTTTTCTCCAGCAGATCTGAGATGAGTGCAGCCATTCCTTCCCAGTGCCTTTTTCCTCTGATCTGTAGCGGAGGAGCTTCACTACTGAGCATCTACATAAAGGGCAGCACACAGTCATCTCAACTGAAAGCCTAGATCCTTAGATCAGGAATAGAACAGACATTTATAGGACATTTCATCATTTTCCCAAATTCTTATGAAAATATATTCAGCACATACTGCACTGAACTAAATGTACCAATTTATTATATATTTCTGGAGTCAGAGTCGGTCCATTTTATACTGACTCCAACTCCGACTCCACAGCCCTGTGTCCCAGTGGTCGGACACTCATTGATCATAGTGCGCCATTAACAAGCAAACTGCCCTTTAAACAGGAAAGTGACACTGGTCAGAAGATCAGGAACACTGGGAGAAAATTAAGAGGCTAGATGTAATACGTGTCATCACCACGGTGCGGATTGGTGGAATGGTCACGTAATATTCCTTTCTGGGGCAGAGTCGATCCAGAGATGGAGAGGAGGGCGAACGTTGAGGTTCCTTTCATAGTGAAACTTGTAATAACTGTACTATAGGGGTGGCGTGGACAAAAGAACCAAAAATCAGCCAAAAATATGGCCCTGGTGCCTAAAGGGGTCCAAAGGCTCAGCTTCCACATAAGAAGACACAAGTATTTATTGTTATTATAAATGGCACATGGTAAATGCTCCCCCTTTTACAGATTTTGAACTGGGATCCAGTATCTCCAAGTTACACTTCTGTATAGTAGGGAATTTCATATCGATCCTCTGTTCTCCTCAAGGTTTATTGCTTGTTTTCAAGATGTTTCCAGGGTTCATTGCTGGTTCTCATGGGGTTCCTCAAGTATCATTTCTGGTACTGGTAAGGATCCTGAAGTTTCACTGCTGGTTCTGATTTTTGTTGTTGTTTTTGAAGAGTTTCCTCATGTTTAATTGCTGGTTCTGATGAGGTTTCTCAAGGTTCATTACTGGTTTTTAAGAGATTCATTATGTTTCAATATCGATACTGAAGAGGTTCATCAAGTTTCTTTGCTGGTTCTGATGAGGTTCCTCAAATTTCATGGCAGGTTTTAAAAAGGTTCCTCAGGTTTCATTGCTGGGTCTGATGAGGGTCCTCATACTTCATAGCTAGTTGTTAGGTACCTCAGGTTTAGGTTCCCAAGTTTCATTGCTTTTTCTGATGATGTTCCTCCAATTTCATTGTGGGTTCTGACAAAGTGCCTTAGGTTTTATTGCTGGTTTTATAGCTGTTCCTTTGGGTTCACTGCTTGTAAGAGGAGCATGAGGTTTGGTTTTCAGGATGCCATGTCTATTTACTCTGATGGGGTATGAGGACAGAGTATGTTGTACTGAGGGGTGGACTGGGAACCTAAAGGGGCCCTGGAAAAATTACTAAAAGTGGCCCCATTTTGTAGTTGGGTCCAAACTGGTGGAAGGTAGGGCCAGAAATACCATATTGTGGCACATTATACCGACCCAACAGAGCCAAATACCACAGTCCATCACATAATACTGCCAGCAGCACAAAATACATCCCCAAAAATATCCACTGGCCGCACCCCTGAGCATCGGCCCACCGGGAAATTTCCCTGTAAGGTCTATGGCCAATCCGTCCCCGGATGTACTAAGACAGTCCATTTAGCTAAATAATATTCAGTTCGCAGCTTAGCAACCACTGACATAAGCCCGTTGGTGACAACATGAGATCCATGCCTGGTGGATCCTCTTCTCTCTAAGCCTTCAATACATTCTCTTAAAAGCCTTTCCTCCAAGCCTGCAAGAGACCTTCCCTCTAAGCCTGAGTATGTCTTTTCCTCTAAATTTGTGTAGTCCTTTCACTCTAAAACCAGGGAGGGTCTACTTATGTCAAGCCTTCCTCTATGCCTGAGAAGGTCTTTCCCGCTAAGCCTTGGAGGGCCTTTTTCTTTGAGCCCTGGCAGATCTTTTCCCCTAAAACTCAGTGGTTATTTATCTGAAAACCAGGGAGGGTCTTTTCCCCTAGGCCTGGGTAGTTATTTCGCTCTAAAACGAGGGAAGGTCTTTCCTTTAAGGCTGGGAAGGTCTTTCTCTTGAAGCACTGGGGGATCCTTTTCCTTTACGTCTTTACCTCTAGGGCAGTTATTTCAACCTAAAATAAAGGAGGATGTTTTTCACTAAGCCTGGGCAGGTCTTCTCCTCTAAGCCTGAATGGCTTAGAGGGTTCTTTTACTTTATGAATGTAAGGGCCTATTCCTCTAAGCCTTGGAAGGTCTTCTCCTCTAAGCCTAAATGCTTCTTTCCTTCTCAGTGTGAGGGTCTTTTTGATCTGGATGAGTCTTTTCCATTAAGCCTGAGAAGGTCTTTTCCTCTGCAGGGCCACAGTCACAGTGCAGGAGGCCACCACATTACAGTCCAAGTTACTAACAAAGGAAAAGCTTCTCTGGACACAGTTTTGAGGAGCCTGAAGGGATTTATCTTCCTGTCCTGCACATAGAAATGAGGGGGATAGAGAAAAAATAACCACCCTGAGTACAAACTGAAATGTGGGCCTCAATCAATTAAAAATGGGACCGTGTTTCTGAGATGTATCTGAAGGGATCTCTGATGAAACCCCAAATGTACAGGCCGTGGTGCTCATAAGACCCCGCACCCAGTGTCAATCACTAGGGACCCTTATAAAAGATTTCCAGTAGCAACCGCCAAAGACTTCCACATCAATTATCTTCTGATCTGGGCTCTTCTGGTCCTTACATGTTGTCCTGGTTCAATATGACCTGGAATTCACACATCAGAGGCCCCCAAGGCTTGTTGTCACCCAGGAGCCTCCAAGTATCCAAGATGTTTCTAAGATACAGAGTAGAAAAAGTAATCTCCACGTCATCTCCATGAAGCTCATCAATACAACGAAGGGCCCGAGACCTAAGTATCAGAAGAAACACAGTGGTGACGCGGCTCTGTAGAGCAGTGCTTCTCTAAGAGGGGGTACGAGGACTACCATAGCAGCCAGCAATATTCCATCGCTGGTTGTGAGGGCCTCTCGATATTCAGCTCTGTCCTTTAGGACGGCGATACAGTTGAATGCTGTGGTAGAGCATGGGAGAGTTGTCTCTGCCCGCCGCTCACTCTCATTGGCTACAGGCACTAGGCCAGTGGTCGGCGTAGGTGGTGTGATGACATCATCATGATAGTGACGCCTGAGAGGCTGGAAGAGGTCTGTGTCCTGCACCAATCCTGACAGTGGTGTGAAGGTAAGTATTTCGGTTTATTTTTATTATGCAGCATGCAGTAACTACGTGGGGGGTCATTATTATAACTGGGAGGGTTCACTACAAGGGGGAATCCTTTGCTACTGGGGCACTATAAGGGACATATTTTGTAGGGGGGCAATTAATACTACTAGGGCCACTATAAGGGTGATTTTATTTCTACTGGCAGCACTATAAGGAGATATTAACACTACTGGTACGAGTGGAGCATTATAAGGGGGCATTAGTACTCTTTTCTACTGGCACATATTACTGGGGCATTACTAGAATGGGCACTACAGGCAAGCATTATTACTTCTGGGGCATACCGTGGTGGCCGTCATTACTACTACATGCTACACTATACTAGGGGCATATTTACTACATATTTAATACTACTGGGGAATTATAGCATTATTACTACAGGGGGACTATGTAAAACATGATTACTACTATTTTAGTGAACAGCAAACTAAGCTGCAGAAACCAGTGTCAGACAGCTGCTGCCAAGGCCAATAAGATAATGGGTTGCATCAAAAGAGGCATAGATGGCGGTGATGAGAACTTAGTCCTGCCACTTTACACATCACTAGTCAGACCACACATGGAGGACTATGTACAGTTCTGGGCTCCTGTGAACAAGGCAGACATAGCAGAGCTGGAGAGGGTTCAGAGGAGGGCAACTAAAGTAATAACTGGAATGGGTGGACTACAGGACCCAGAAAGATTATCAAAATTAGGGATGACTGAGGGGAGATGTAATAACTATGTATAAATATATCAGAGGTCAGTACAGAGATCTCTCCCATCATCTATTTATCCCCAGGACTGTGACTGTGACGAGGGGACATCCTCTGCGTCTGGAGGAAAGAAGGTTTGTACACAAACATAGAAGAGGATTCTTTACGGTAAGAGCAGTGAGACTATGGACTCTTTACTGTAAGAGCAGTAAGACTATGGACTCTTTACGGTAAGAGCAGTGAGACTATGGACTCTTTACTGTAAGAGCAGTGAGACTATGGACTCTTTACGGTAAGAGCAGTGAGACTATGGACTCTTTACAGTAAGAGCAGTGAGACTATGGACTCTTTGTAGCAGTGACTATGGACTCTTACGAGAGCAGTGAGACTATGGACTCTTTACGGTATGAGCAGTGAGACTATGGACTCTTTACGGTAAGAGCAGTAAGACTATGGAACTCTTTACTGTAAGAGCAGTGAGACTATGGACTCTTTACGGTAAGAGCAGTGAGACTATGGACTCTTACTGTAAGAGCAGTGAGACTATGGACTCTTTACGGTAAGAGCAGTGAGACTATGGACTCTTTACGGTAAGAGCAGTGAGACTATGGACTCTTTACTGTAAGAGCAGTGAGACTATGGACTCTTTACTGTAAGAGCAGTGAGACTATGGACTCTTTACTGTAAGAGCAGTGAGACTATGGACTCTTTACTGTAAGAGCAGTGAGACTATGGACTCTTTACTGTAAGAGCAGTGAGACTATGGACTCTTTACGGTAAGATCAGTAAGACTATGGACTCTTTACTGTAAGAGCAGTGAGACTATGGATTCTTTACTGTAAGAGCAGTAAGACTATGGACTCTTTACTGTAAGAGCAGTAAGACTATGGACTCTTTACTGTAAGAGCAGTGAGACTATGGAACTCTTTACTGTAAGAGCAGTGAGACTATGGACTCTTTACGGTAAGAGCAGTAAGACTATGGAACTCTTTACTGTAAGAGCAGTGAGACTATGGATTCTTTACTGTAAGAGCAGTGAGACTATGGACTCTTTACGGTAAGAGCAGTGAGACTATGGACTCTTTACTATAAGAGCAGTGAGACTATGGACTCTTTACTATAAGAGCAGTGAGACTATGGACTCTTTATGGTAAGAGCAGTGAGACTATGGACTCTTTACTGTAAGAGCAGTGAGACTATGGATTCTTTACTGTAAGAGCAGTAAGACTATGGACTCTTTACTGTAAGAGCAGTAAGACTATGGACTCTTTACTGTAAGAGCAGTGAGACTATGGAACTCTTTACTGTAAGAGCAGTGATATTATGGACTCTTTACGGTAAGAGCAGTAAGACTATGGAACTCTTTACTGTAAGAGCAGTGAGACTATGGACTCTTTACGGTAAGAGCAGTGAGACTATGGACTCTTTACGGTAAGAGCAGTGAGACTATGGACTCTTTACTGTAAGAGCAGTGAGACTATGGACTCTTTACTGTAAGAGCAGTGAGACTATGGACTCTTTACTGTAAGAGCAGTGAGACTATGGACTCTTTACTGTAAGAGCAGTGAGACTATGGACTCTTTACTGTAAGAGCAGTGAGACTATGGACTCTTTACTGGTAAGAGCAGTAAGACTATGGACTCTTTACTGTAAGAGCAGTGAGACTATGGACTCTTTACTGTAAGAGCAGTAAGACTATGGACTCTTTACTGTAAGAGCAGTAAGACTATGGACTCTTTACTGTAAGAGCAGTAAGACTATTAGGAGAACTCTTTACTGTAAGAGCAGTGAGACTATGGACTCTTTACTGTAAGAGCAGTGAGACTATGGACTCTTTATGGTAAGAGCAGTGAGACTATGGACTCTTTACTGTAAGAGCAGTGAGACTATGGACTCTTTACTGTAAGAGCAGTGAGACTATGGATTCTTTACTGTAAGAGCAGTGAGACTATGGACTCTTTACTGTAAGAGCAGTGAGACTATGGACTCTTTACGTAAGAGCAGTGAGACTATGGACTTCTTTACTGTAAGAGCAGTGAGACTATGGACTCTTTACTGTAAGAGCAGTGAGACTATGGACTCTTTACGGTAAGAGCAGTGAGACTATGGACTCTTTACTGTAAGAGCAGTGAGACTATGGACTCTTTACGGTAAGAGCAGTGAGACTATGGACTCTTTACTGTAAGAGCAGTGAGACTATGGACTCTTTACTGTAAGAGCAGTGAGACTATGGACTCTTTACGGTAAGAGCAGTGAGACTATGGACTCTTTACTGTAAGAGCAGTGAGACTATGGACTCTTTACGGTAAGAGCAGTGAGACTATGGACTCTTTACGGTAAGAGCAGTGAGACTATGGATTCTATACTGTAAGAGCAGTGAGACTATGGACTCTTTACTGTAAGAGCAGTGAGACTATGGACTCTTTACTGTAAGAGCAGTGAGACTATGGACTCTGTACGGTAAGAGCAGTGAGACTATGGATTCTATACTGTAAGAGCAGTGAGACTATGGACTCTTTACTGTAAGAGCAGTGAGACTATGGACTCTTTACTGTAAGAGCAGTGAGACTATGGACTCTTTACTGTAAGAGCAGTGAGACTATGGACTCTACTGTAAGAGCAGTGAGACTATGGACTCTTTATGGTAAGAGCAGTGAGACTATGGAACTCTCTCCCTGAGGAGGTGGTGATGGTAAGTTCACTATAAGAGATCAGGAGGGGCCTGGATGTATTTCTGGAGGTAATAATATTACAGGTTATAGTTACTAGAGAGGGGTCGTTGATCCAGGGAGTAATTCTGATGTCTGATTGGAGTCGGGAAGGAATTTTTTCCCCTAAAGTGAGGAAAATTGGCGTCTACCTCACAGGGGTTTTTTGCCTTCCTCTGGATCAACTTGCAGGATAACAGGCCGGACTGGATGGACAGAGGGCTTTTATCAGCCTTATAAACTATGTTACTATGAGCACTATGGGGTCATTTTTACTTCTAGGGCACAATGTGGGGCATTTACAATGGGGCATTATTACTACTAGGTGCACTCTTGCAGAGAATTATCACTATTGGTGGGACTTTTGGGGGCACTAGTACTGTGGGGGCACCCTGGCACAGGATCAGCTTAGCACAATATTTTTGGGGAACACTATGTTTACGGCACTGTTACTGTCAGGGAAACAATTTGCAGGGTGTTGTTATTTACACTGTGTGCCAATTAGTGAAGGGGGCACTATCTGTATGGTACCAGTATTTTCAGGGGGGCTATCTGCTTCTGCTGTATTAGGGTGGCAGAATGGAGAGTTTTAAAGGTGGGGAGAATAATAAAAAAGTAGGAACCTAAGATATCTGTGCGTCAAACTCTGCAGAGATGAGACTTGGCTGAAAGAAGCCATCATGGCGGTCTGGTCCCAATGAAGAAGAGGGAACAGAACATCTACATCAGAGAGACGTCACTGGATGCTAGAGGTATGTAGTGATGCTTTCTCCTGTATGTTTGGTAGAGCAGAATGTAATTTAAAAAGTAATAGTCATCCATCATGGGTCCTAATGTGAAGCTCAGTGCTGCACGCTGTGTTATTCTTTCTGCCAAATCTAAAGGAATTGCTGGCAGAGAATTAGAACAGGGAATGACCGGGCGTGGGAATGGCATCATAGTGTTAATATTTATGGGTCGCTTCCTTGGGGGCATTCAAATCAAACTTCTTGTGCCCTAGGGTGTACTTGTCATGAAAATGTTGAGAAGCCCTGCTCTAGAACAGTCTGGTTCTTCCAGTGCTAGCCACGCCATGACCATGTATACGGCTGTGCCGGCAGCTCAAGGACCGGCCACTTATGTATACTCCTTGGGGGGGAGGGGGGTCCAGGAAAAAAAAACTCATCACAGATCCTGAGGACATGACATCAATATCTAATCAATGAGGGTCCGACAACGATCAGAGGCCAGAGCGCCGAGGCCTCCTCACAGCAGACGAAGCACAGCGCCATAGAAGGTATAGTGGTTGTGCTTGGCATTGCAGCCCAGGCCCATTCACTTGAATATGTGTCCCTAAAAGAGAGGGGGCCCAATACTGGTCTATCCTATCTAGTTTATTGTCCAGAGAATAATAAAGAGTACGTAACTCAGGATCAGTACAGGATAAGTAATGTATGTACACAGTGACTGCACCAGCAGAATAGTGATTACAGCTCTGGAGTATAATACAGGATGTAACTCAGGATCAGTACAGGATAAGTAATGTATGTACACAGTGACTGCACCAGCAGAATAGTGAGTGCAGCTCTGGAGTATAATACAGGATGTAACTCAGGATCAGTACAGGATAAGTAATGTATGTACACAGTGACTGCACCAGCAGAATAGAATAGTGAGTGCAGCTCTGGAGTATAATACAGGATGTAACTCAGGATCAGTACAGGATAAGTAATGTATGTACACAGTGACTGCACCAGCAGAATGAGTGCAGCTCTGGAGTATAATACAGGATGTAACTCAGGATCAGTACAGGATAAGTAATGTATGTACACAGTGACTGCACCAGCAGAATAGTGAGTGCAGCTCTGGAGTATAATACAGGATGTAACTCAGGATCAGTACAGGATAAGTAATGTATGTACACAGTGACTGCACCAGCAGAATAGTGAGTGCAGCTCTGGAGTATAATACAGGATGTAACTCAGGATCAGTACAGGATAAGTAATGTATGTACACAGTGACTGCACCAGCAGAATAGTGAGTGCAGCTCTGGAGTATAATACAGGATGTAACTCAGGATCAGTACAGGATAAGTAATGTATGTACACAGTGACTGCACCAGCAGAATAGTGAGTACAGCTCTGGAGTATAATATAGGATGTAACAGGATAAGTAATGTATATTAAGCATAACCTAAAATGTTCTTCAATTATATAAATGGTAAAAAGTATAAATCTGAAGGTGTCGGCCCCTTACAGAGTAATGAGGGGGGAGTTGCAGAGAGCGATATGGAGAAAGCAAAGCTACTAAATATCTTTTTCTCCACTGTATTCACTGAGGAAAATAAACTGTCTGATGAAATGCAGAATATAAAACTAAATTCCCCATTAAAGTACCCTGTCTGACCCAGGAAGAAGTACAGTGGCGTTTTAAAAAGATTAAAATAGACAAATCGCCGGAACCAGATGGCATACACCCCGCATCCTAAGAGTATTAAGTAATGTCATTGCCAGACTCTTATTTCTGATATTTAAAGGGAGTCTGTCACCTCAATTTCACCAATATAACTAACAGAACTACCCCACAGAAGATTGCAGACACATCCCAGACATAACTGTGTGCACTGTATATGTCTGTATTCCATGTCCTGGAAAAGCACTTTTATTTTGCAGGAAAACACCTCTGTACCCCAAAATGTATATATATACTACAGAGGACTGTATACTGTATATACACTACAGAGGACAGTATACTGTATATATATACTACAGAGGACAGTATACTGTATATATACTACAGAGGACAGTATACTGTATATATATATATACTACAGAGAACAGTACACTGTATATATAATACAGAGGACAGTATATTGTATATATATACTACAGAGGACAGTACACTGTATATATACTACAGAGGACAGTATACTGTATATATATATACTACAGAGGACAGTACACTGTATATATACTACAGAGGACAGTATACTGTATATATACTACAGAGGACAGTATACTGTACATATATACTACAGAGGACAGTATACTGTATATATACTACAGAGGACAGTATACTGTATATATACTACAGAGGACAGTATATATACTACAGAGGACAGTACACTGTATATATACTACAGAGGACAGTATACTGTATATATACTACAGAGGACAGTATACTGTATATATACTACAGAGGACAGTATACTGTACATATATACTACAGAGGACAGTATACTGTATATATATACACTACAGAGGACAGTATACTGTATATATACTACAGAGGACAGTATACTGTACATATATTACTACAGAGGACAGTATACTGTATATATACACTACAGAGAGGACAGTATACTGTATATATACTACAGAGGACAGTATACTGTACATATATACTACAGAGGACAGTATACTGTATATATACACTACAGAGGACAGTATATATACTACAGAGGACAGTACACTGTATATACACTACAGAAGACAGTATACTACATACATACTACAGAGGACAGTATACTGTATATATACTACAGAGGACAGTATATTGTATATATACTACAGAGGACAGTATACTGTATATATATACTACAGAGGACAGTACACTGTATATATATATACTACAGAGGACAGTACACTGTATATATTACTACAGAGGACAGTATACTGTGTATATATATATATATATATATATATATATATATATATATACTACAGAGAACAGTACACTGTATATATACTACATATGACAGTATACTGTACATATATACACTACAGAGGACAGTTATACTATATATATATATATATATATATATACTACAGATGACAGTGTACAGTATATATACTACAAAGGACAGTATACAGTATATATACTACAGAGGACCGTATACTGTATATATACTACAGAGGACAGTATACAGTATATATACTACACAGGAAAGTACACTGTATATATACTACAGAGGACAATATACTGTATATATACTACACAGGACAGTACACTGTATATATACACTACAGAGGACAGTACACTGTATATATACACTACAGAGGACAGTACACTGTATATATACTACAGAGGACAGTATACTGTATATATACTACAGAGGACAGTACACTGTATATATACACTACAGAGGACAGTACACTGTATATATACTACAGAGGACAGTATACTGTATATATACTACAGAGGACAGTATACTGTATATATACACTACAGAGGACAGTATACAGTATATATACTACAGAGGACAGTACACTGTATATACACTACAGAGACAGTACTCATACATACTACAGAGGACAGTATAATGTATATACACTACAGAGGACAGTATACTGTATATATACTACAGAGGACAGTACACTGTATATATACTACAGAGGACAGTATACTGTACATATATACACTACAGAGAACAGTATACTGTATTATATACTACAGAGGACAGTATACTATATATATACTACAGAGGACAGTATACGGTATATATACTACAGATGACAGTATACAGTATATATACTACAGAGGACAGTATACTGTATATATACACTACAGAGGACAGTACACTGTATATATACACTACAGAGGACAGTATACTGTATATATATACAAAGGACAGTATACTGTATATACATTACAGAGGGCAGTATACTGTATATATACTACAGAGGACATTATACTGTATATATAAATACTACAGAGGACAGTACACTGTATATATACTACAGAGGACAGTACACTGTATATATACTACAGAGGACCTTATACTATATATATATATATATATATATATACTACAGAGGACAGTACACTGCTACAGATGGATCTGGATAGACTGGAGGTTTGTGCAGAGAAGTGGCAAATTAGGTTTAACACTGACAAATGTAAGGTTATGCATATGGGAAGGAATAATGCAAGTCACCAGTACATACTAAATGGTAAAACACTGGGTAACATTGACATGGAAAAGGAACTAGTAATTTTAGTGAACAGCAAACTAAGCTGCAGAAACCAGTGTCAGACAGCTGCTGCCAAGGCCAATAAGATAATGGGTTGCATCAAAAGAGGCATAGATGCCCGTGATGAGAACATAGTCCTGCCACTTTACACATCATTAGTCAGACCACACATGGAGTACTGTGTACAGTTCTGGGCTCCTGTGAACAAGGCAGACATAGCAGAGCTGGAGAGGGTTCAGAGGAGGGCAACTAAAGTAATAACTGGAATGGGTGGACTACAGGACCCAGAAAGGTTATCAAAATTAGGCTTATTCACTTTAGAAAAAAGACGACTGAGGGGAGATGTAATAACTATGTATAAATATATCAGGGGTCAGTACAGAGATCTCTCCCATCATCTATTTATCCCCAGGACTGTGACTGTGACGAGGGGACATCCTCTGCGTCTGGAGGAAAGAAGGTTTGTACACAAACATAGAAGAGGATTCTTTACGGTAAGAGCAGTGAGACTATGGACTCTTTACTGTAAGAGCAGTGAGACTATGGACTCTTTATGGTAAGAGCAGTGAGACTATGGACTCTTTACTGTAAGAGCAGTGAGACTATGGACTCTTTACTGTAAGAGCAGTGAGACTATGGAACTCTCTCCCTGAGGAAGTGGTGATGGTAAGTTCACTATAAGAGATCAGGAGGGGCCTGGATGTATTTCTGGAGGTAATAATATTACATGTTATAGGGTTACAATTTTACAATTATAATCATAATTTTACAATTACAATGATAAAACTGTCTATAAGAAGCCATTACAACCAATCACACAGCAATTTTCATTTTGTAAAACCACAATATACGATAAAAGCTGCTATGTGATTGTCTGCCCTCAGTGTGAGGTCTGGAGGTGGACAGGTGATACTTGTGTAACATTAGGGCCACGTTCTTAGGGCCCCTGCTCTCTCTGCTTGTTGCAGGCTCACAGTCCTGGAGACATTACGTCATGTGCTGCAATCGATTGCCCAGCCTGTTCTCTTCCCGGCAGGCTGTGCGGGGCACGTGACCAGCAGCTGACAGCCGGGAGCGGCCGCTGAAGTCATCTTGGAGCAGGAGGCGGAGGACTACAGTTCCCGGCGTGCCGTGCGGGTGACGGGGAGGTGATCGCGGGTTTCCGGGCTGTGTGTCGGTGCGGGTGACGCAGCTCCCGGCCCTCGGAGCCCGCAGAATGGAGGCCGTGCCCCGTATGCCCATGATATGGCTGGACCTCAAAGAAGCCGGGGAGTTCGGCTTCAACCTGGCTGTAAAACAGGTGAGGGGGAGTGTGGAGAGGCTGTGGGGACGGGACTGGCGGGGAACCGGGCTCGTAATGCGGGGAGTATGGGGGAGGATTGGAGGGCAGTGGTTGTCGGAGAGCCTGGAGATAGACAGAGGGGACAGTGGGTTGTCGGAGACCTGGAGGATAGGCAGAGGGGACAGCGGTTGTTCGGAGAGCCTGGAGATAGGCAGATGGGGACAGGCGGTTGTCCGGAGAGCCTGGAGATAGGCAGAGGGGACAGCGGTTGTCGGAGAGCCTGGAGATAGGACATGAGGGGACAGCGGTCTGTCCGGAGAGGCCTGGAGATAGGCCAGAGGGGACAGCTGGTTGTTCGGAGAGCCTGGACATAAGGCAGAGGGGACAGCGGTTGTCGGATAGCCCTGGAGATAGGCAGAGGGGACAGCGGGTTGTCGGAGAGTCTGGGGACAGTACGGGACAGCGGTTGGTCAGAGGAGTCTGGGGAGCAGAGGGGACAGCGGTTCGTCAGAGAGTCTGGGGAGCAGAGGGGACAGCGGTTGTCAGAGAGTCTGGGGACAGAGGGGACAGCGGTTGTCAGAGAGTCTGGGGACAGCGGTTGTCGGAGAGTCTGGGGACAGCGGTTGTCGGAGAGTCTGGGGCCAGTGGTTTTTGGTAGAATATATGGACGGAGGGGACAGTAGTTGTTGAGGAATCTGGGTAGAGACGGGATATGGTTGTCAGAGAACTTGGTGACTGAGAAGACAGTGCTCATCAGGGAGTCTGACAAGGGAAGAAACAGTGGTTGTCAGTAAATCTGGTGATGGAGAGGACCGTGGTTGTCAGCCGGTGGGGCTGCTGTGTGATACGCACTGGTGCACTGTCTGGGGTCCCCGTATATTCTGATTACTCATTGGTTATTGTCTACATTTTTTTTCCATTGTTGTCTATGTCATTGGTTCTTAAACTACAACTCCCAGCATGCCCTGACATCCACAGACTGGGAGTTGCAGTAAACGCGGACCCCCGTCGATCAGACACTTCTCCCGGTCCTGTGGATAAGGGGCAGCCCCTATAATAACTCTTCCCCCACGCCGGTGTCCTAGGAGCCACTTAGAGATAGCATCGGTCATGTGACTCTTAAAGGAGCAGAGTCTGGAGTCGCCCATTTTTTCAGGTCACTTCAGTTTCTGGGAAAGCTGGGTGACAACTCCTCCAGCTGCCATCTCCTCATCAGTTCTGCAGTGTAGGGACCCGTACAGCTCCACCGTGTATACGGCACATTCAGTGTCAGTGAATGGAAGGAACCTTAATTGTATCTAATGCAACAGAGAATTTGTATATGTAAACAGAGGAGTTGCCATTCGCTGACAGATAGCAGAGTTGTCGCACACAGTACTGACAGTGCTCCCCGCCCTGACACGTCTTCTTTTCGTTCCAGTTTGTCTTGAAGAATTACGGTGAAAACCCTGAAAATTACAACGAGGAGCTGAAGAAGCTGGAACAGCTAAGACAGGTGACGGGGGAGGGGGGCTGCACACAGAGGGGATCACTCCCATCGTCCTCATCCCCCGGGAGCTTGGAGGAGTTTACCAGCGGGGGTGAAGACGGTTGGGAGTGGCACAGGGTGGGTTAAATCGAGTCGTCATTTCCGGTCTGTCGAGATGGGACCCGATCAGTGTCAGAACAGGAGCCGCGGGGCATCGCTCTGGGGGGGGGGCATCACCCGCTGGAAAACCCCCTTTAAAGGGAATGTCACCAGATACCTTGATATAAATCCATCTGCCTGGGTGAGGTGCGCCGGGCCCCAGAGTATAACGCCGTCCGTCCCATCATCATCGGTGTCCTAAATGTGGAGAAATCAGCCTTTGCATGCACATTTGCTCCTGGGTGCAATAAGGGTGTTGCTGTTGCACCCAGAAGCTCTGCCTGTTCTCTTGCTGGCCACGCCCACACTGCTTTGACTGACAGGCCTATGCGGCAGCAGGTTCGCTGCTTGGCTGGAGATCGCCGGGCGGATGGGTTTACATCAAGAGTTCTGATGACCGGATCCCTTTAACCACTTCCTGACCAGGCACATTTTTTTTTTTTTTTTTTTTAGTACAAGCTTTAAAAGGATTCTCTCACCTCAGCGAACGGCATTTATCATGTAGATGCAGTTAATCCAAGCCACTTACTTATGTATCGTGATTCTTCATAGTGTGCTTGTTTCCATGGTTACGACCACCCTGCAACCCATTAGCGGTGGTCGTGCTTTCACAGTATAGAAGAATGCGCCAGGCTATGTGCCGCAGATACAGCCTCACCGCGGAGATGATCTGTGACTCCCGGCGATCACATGACTGCTGGATCGGTCCTGATCCCTGTACACAGCGCTTGTTCGGTGCTGTGGGGAGGGCAGGGTGCCGCCCGGACGTACGTAGTCAACAGGAAGTCAGGAACGGGTTAATTATCGGTATGGTGGCGTTTGCAGGTGGGGCTGGCGCCTCCGTCATTGCGGTGTGCTGGAGTGCGGATCATGGCTCTGGTGGCCTGAAGCGCGTCAGTTGTTTCTTTGGTTCAATCTCCGAACACGAAAGAGGTCAGCACAGGGGGCGTTTCGTGTGAAGAGCGCAGCGTGCAGACCCCAGTCCTCTGTGCCGCCCCTCCCTCACACAATATGTCGGTGCAGCCCGTACGTGTTTTGCTAACGGCCGTCCCCTCCCCCCGCAGAGCGCAGTGAACGTCCCCCGAGACTTCGAAGGATGCAGCGTCCTGCGCAAGTACTTTGGGCAGCTCCATTACCTGCAGAGTCGCATCCCCATGGGGGTCGAGCAAGAGGCGGCTGTCCCCATCACATGGTGAGTGACTGAGGGGACCCTGAGAGAACTGGCAGTATCTCTGCTGTCTGTCAGTGAATCAGGACAGTGCTGCTTACATTCAGAGACAGAAACCCGCCACCCCCTGACCTGGCTTGGTACGGTCGGCTCCAGGGCAGCCATGTTTGTAGCTCTCGGAGGGTTGTTGGCTCTGATACCTTGTAACAAATTCTAAGTTTAAGAATTATTAGGGGCAGTTTCCATTCCCTGACAGCAAGCAGAGATACAATGAAGTATCAGGACCCGCTGCGGACTGGTGACGCTCTCACACTTGTATTTTCCTCCTCAGGACGGAGATTTTCTCAGGGAAGTCAGTGACGCATGCCGACATCAAGTACGAGCAGGCCTGTGTCCTGTACAATCTAGGTAGGTTATGGAGGGTCCCGGGGGAGGCGGTTGTCACTGACCTGCAGATGGGGATGTATATGCAAACAGCGCCTCCGATCTCAGCTTCCCGGGTGCTGCCTGATGCGGGGAGGGCGCTGCTTCCCGGGAGCTGTCTGATGCGGGGAGGGCGCTGCTTCCCGGGTGCTGTCTTATGTGGGGAGGGCGCAGCTTCCCGGGTGCTGTCTTATGTGGGGAGGGCGCTGCTTCCCGGGGCTGCTTATGATGCGGGGAGGGCGCAGCTTCCCGGGAGCTGTCTTATGCGGGGAGGGCGCAGCTTCCCGGGGGCTGCCTGATGCGGGGAGGGCGCTGCTCCCGGGAGCTGTCTGATGCGGGAGGGCGCAGCTGCTTCCCGGGAGCTGTCTGATGCGGGGAGGGCGCTGCTTCCGGGAGGCTGTCTGATGCGGGGGAGGGCGCAGCTTCCCGGGAGCTGTCTGATGCGGGGAGGGCGCTGCTTCCCGGGAGCCTGTCTGATGCGGGGAGGGCGCAGCTTTCCCGGGAGCTGTCTGATGCGGGGAGGGCGCAGCTTCCCGGGTGCTCCCGGAGCTGTCTGATGCGGGGAGGGCGCTGCTTCCCGGGAGCTGTCTGATGCGGGGAGGGCGCAGCTTCCCGGGAGCTGCTGTCTTATGTGGGGAGGGCGCTGCTTCCCGGGAGCTGTCTGATGCGGGGAGGGCGCAGCTTCCCGGGTGCTGTCTGATCGGGGAGGGCGCAGCTTCCGGGTGCTGTCTGAGCTGCGGGGAGGGCGCAGCTTCCCGGGTGCTGTCTGATGCGGGGAGGGCGCAGCTTCCCGGGTTGCTGTCTGATGCGGGGAGGGCGCAGCTTCCCGGGTGCTGTCTGATGCGGGGAGGGCGCAGCTTCCCGGAAGCTGTCTGATGCGGGAGGGCGCAGCTTCCCGGGAGCTGTCTGATGCGGGGAGGGCGCAGCTTCCCGGGGGCTGTCTGATGCGGGGAGGCGCAGCTTCCCCGGGGCTGTCTGATGCGGGGAGGGCGCAGTTCCCGCTGTCTGATGCGGGGAGGGCGCAGCTTCCCGGGGGCTGTCTGATGCGGGGAGGGCGCAGCTTCCCGGGAGCTGTCTGATGCGGGGAGGGCGCAGCTTCCCGGGGGCTGCCTGATGCGGGGAGGGCGCAGCTTCCCGGGGGCTGTCTGATGCGGGGAGGGCGCAGCTTCCCGGGAGCTGTCTGATGCGGGGAGGGCGCAGCTTCCCGGGAGCTGTCTGATGCGGGGAGGGGCCGCAGCTTCCCGGGAGCTGTCTGATGTGGGGAGGGCGCAGCTTCCCGGGAGCTGTCTGATGCGGGGAGGGCACAGTCATACATGTGATTTCTCTCATCTTGCAGGGGCGCTACACTCGATGCTGGGCGCTATGGACAAGCGAGTCTCTGAGGAGGTGAGTGCCATCAGGATGAGAGGTTCCCCCAGGACTGAAGGGGGCGCTCTAATATTCCTAGCTGTCTATTAGTATCAGTTACTTCCCTGTTCTTGTGTCTTCTGTCGGTGATTACCCCTCACTCCGCCTCCTCTGTGCCTCCTGTCGGTGATTACCCCTCACTCCGCCTCCTCTGCGCCTCCAGTCGTGATTACCCCTCACTCCGCCTCCTCTGTGCCTCCTGTCGGTGATTACCCCTCACTCCGCCTCCTCTGTGCCTCCTGTCGGTATTACCCCTCACTCGCCTCCTCTGTGCCTCCTGTCGGTGATTACCCCTCACTCCGCCTCCTCTGTGCCTCCTGTCGGTGATTACCCCTCACCTCCCGCCTCCTCTGTGCCTCCTGTCGGTGATTACCCCTCACTCCGCCTCCTCTGTGCCTCCTGTCGGTGATTACCCCTCACTCCGCCTCCTCTGTGCCCCCTGTCGGTGATTACCCCTCACTCCGCCTCCCCTGCGCCTCCTGTCGGTGATTACCCCTCACTCCGCCTCTCCCCTGTGCCTCCTGTCGGTGATTACCCCTCACTCCGCCTCCCCTGTGCCTCCTGTCGGTGATTACCCCTCACTCCGCCCTCCTCTGTGCCTCCTGTCGGTGTGATTACCCCTCACTCCGCCTCCTCTGTGCCTCCTGTCGGTGATTACCCCTCCACTCCGCCTCCTCTGCGCCTCCAGTCTGTGATTACCCCTCACTCCGCCTCCTCTCTGTGCCTCCAGTCTGTGATTACCCCTCACTCCGCCTCCTCTGTGCCTCCAGTCTGTGATTACCCCCTCACTCCGCCTCCTCTGTGCCTCCAGTCTGTGATTACCCCTCACTCCGCCTCCTCTGTGCCTCCAGTCTGTGATTACCCCTCACTCCGCCTCCTCTGTGCCTCCAGTCTGTGATTACCCCTCACTCCGCCTCCTCTGCGCCTCCTGTCGGTTGATTACCCCTCACTCCGCCTCCCCTGCCGCCTCCAGTCTGTGATTACCCCTCACTCCGCCTCCTCTGTGCCTCCCTGTCGGTTGATTACCCCTCACTCCGCCTCCTCTGTGCCTCCTGTCTGTGATTACCCCTCACTCCGCCTCCTCTGTGCCTCCAGTCTGTGATTACCCCTCACTCCGCCTCCTCTGCGCCTCCAGTCTGTGATTACCCCTCACTCCGCCTCCTCTGCGCCTCCAGTCTGTGATTACCCCTCACTCCGCCTCCTCTGCGCCTCCAGTCTGTGATTACCCCTCACTCCGCCTCCCCCTGCGCCTCCTGTCGGTGATTACCCCTCACTCCGCCTCCCCTGTGCCTCCTGTCGGTGATTACCCCTCACTCCGCCTCCTCTGTGCCTCCAGTCTGTGATTACCCCTCACTCCGCCTCCTCTGTGCCTCCAGTCTGTGATACCCCCTCACTCCGCCTCCTCTGTGCCTCCAGTCTGTGATTACCCCTCACTCCGCCTCCTCTGTGCCTCCAGTCTGTGAATTACCCCTCACTCCGCCTCCTCTGTGCCTCCAGTCTGTGATTACCCCTCACCTCCGCCTCCTCTGTGCCTCCAGTCTGTGATACCCCTCACTCCGCCTCCTCTGTGCCTCCAGTCTGTGATTACCCCTCACTCCGCCTCCTCTGTGCCTCCAGTCTGTGATTACCCCTCACTCCGCCTCCTCTGCGCCTCCTGTCGGTGATTACCCCTCACTCCGCCTCCCCTGCGCCTCCTGTCGGTTATTACCCTCACTCCGCCTCCCCTGCGCCTCCAGTCTGTGATTACCCCTCACTCCGCCTCCTCTGCGCCTCCTGTCGGTTATTACCCCTCACTCCGCCTCCCCTGCGCCTCCTGTCGGTGATTACCCCTCACTCGCGCCTCCTCTGCGCCTCCTGTCGGTTATTACCCCCTCACTCCGCCTCCCCTGCGCCTCCTGTCGGTGATTACCCCTCACTCCGCCTCCTCTGCGCCTCCTGTCGGTGATTTACCCCTCACTCCGCCTCCTCTGTGCCTCCTGTCGGTTATTACCCCTCACTCCGCCTCCCCTGTGCCTCCAGTCTGTGATTACCCCTCACTCCGCCTCCTCTGCGCCTCCAGTCTGTGATTACCCCTCACTCCGCCTCCTCTGTGACTCTGTCGGTGATTACCCCTCACTCCGCCTCCTCTGTGCCTCCTGTCAGTGATTACCCCTCACTCCGCCTCCTCTGCGCCTCCTGTCGGTTATTACCCCTCACTCCGCCTCCCCTGTGCCTCCTGTCGGTGATTACCCCTCACTCCGCCTCCCTGTGCCTCCAGTCTGTGATTACCCCTCACTCCCGCCTCCCCTGCGCCTCCAGTCTGTGATTACCCCTCACTCCGCCTCCCCTGTGCCTCCTGTCGGTGATTACCCCTCACTCCGCCTCCCCTGTGCCTCCTGTCAGTGATTACCCCTCACTCCGCCTCCCCTGTGCCTCCCTGTCGGTGATTACCCCTCACTCCGCCTCCTCTGCGCCTCCTGTCGGCCATTGCTCCACCTCTCTTGTGTTGGTGACCTGCTCATGTCTCTTGCAGGGGATGAAGATCTCGTGCACTCACTTCCAGTGTGCGGCCGGAGCCTTCTCCTACCTCAGGGATCACTTCACTCATTCTTACAGTGTGGACATGAGCCACCAGATCCTGAACCTCAACATAAACCTCATGCTGGTGAGAGCGGTGTGCAATGGGCGGGGCCTCCCCGCTTCTGTTAGGGTACGGGGTTTCCCAGTGATGTGACCAGGGACTGTGGGTTCTGGCTGCTGAGGCTCTCTCCCTGCTTAGAAGGGTCTGACAATAAGTAGATCATACCCTCGGCAGCGCCTCCGCAGGGGAGAGGAAGTATTGCACAGTGTGCATTCATATCAGGGGGTTGTCTGTGGCGATGCAGGACAGGGCGGGTCCTCCAGACACAGAGATGAGGATCCTGAACAGAGCACCTCCTCTGCCCAGATCTCACAAATTCATACGTCCCACGTGGCCGGACCCTAAGGACCAAGCAGTCCTGGTCATTAAGGGGTTAATCGGGTGTCTGATCATGAGATCGTCTCCATTACCAGAAGTACTCAGAGATGCCACCTTCTCTCCCTCAGGGTCAGGCCCAGGAGTGTCTGCTCGAGAAGTCCATGCTGGATAACAGGAAGAGTTTCCTGGTGGCAAGGATCAGCGCTCAGGTGAGACGCCGCAGAGGCCCCGCCCCCGCTGCCCGTGCCCCGCCCCCTCCTTACCTCCATTGTATCTCCCACCAGGTGGTGGATTATTACAAGGAGGCCTGCCGTGCCCTGGAGAATTCAGAGACTGCCTCGCTTTTAGGGAAGATCCAGAAGGACTGGAAGAAGTTGGTTCAGATGAAGATTTACTATTTTGCAGCCATCGCCCATGTGAGTTTTTTCTCTCTTCACTGTGTACCCGGGTGGCACAGCGGGCGCCCGCAGGGGACTCATTCTGTAGCCTGAAGCCTTCACATAGACTTTATTTCAGTTCCTCACAATTTTCTGGCTAAAAACTTTTCACAGCTGAGGATTTGTTACTATGTATCTAGTCCGGGCAATCACCTGTGGGCAGCTCACATCTCTGCAGATACTTTGTTACAATGTGTCGGTCGTTACTGTCTCTGTGATCTCTAGAAGTGATGATGATGGAGGAATACTTTGTGTCTCTTCACAGCTGCACATGGGGAAGCAGGCGGAAGAGCAGCAGAAATACGGCGAGCAGGTGAGTGCACCTCAGGGGGTCATTGTGGATTACAGACCATAGAGCGGATCTTCACCTCTGATCAGCAAGTGATCGCTTTATGTGTAGATCTAAT
Organism: Rhinella marina; assembly: GCA_900303285.1. Classification (NCBI taxonomy): domain Eukaryota; kingdom Metazoa; phylum Chordata; class Amphibia; order Anura; family Bufonidae; genus Rhinella; species Rhinella marina. Next base: position 20,875 of record ONZH01007703.1, on the reverse strand, counting down.
CTGCAGAAACAGAACATTACACATATATAACGTATGTACACAGTGAGTGCAGCTCTGGAGTATAATACAGGATGTAACTCAGGATCAGTACAGGATAAGTAATGTATGTACACAGTGACTGCACCAGCAGAATAGTGAGTGCAGCTCTGGAGTATAATACAGGATGTAAACTCAGGATCAGTACAGGAAAGTAATGTATGTACACAGTGACTGCACCAGCAGAATAGTGAGTGCAGCTCTGGAGTATAATACAGGATGTAACTCAGGATCAGTACAGGATAAGTAATGTATGTACACAGTGACTGCACCAGCAGAATAGTGAGTGCAGCTCTGGAGTATAATACAGGATGTAACTCAGGATCAGTACAGGCATAAGTAATGTATGTACACAGTGACTGCACGCAGCAGAATAGTGAGTGCAGCTCTGGAGTATAATACAGGATGTAACTCAGGATCAGTACAGGATAAGTAATGTATGTACACAGTGACTGCACCAGCAGAATAGTGAGTGCAGCTCTGGAGTATAATACAGGAGGTACTCAGGATCAGTACAGGATAAGTAATGTATGTACACAGTGACTGCACCAGCAGAATAGTGAGTGCAGCTCTGGAGTATAATACAGGATGTAACTCAGGATCAGTACAGGATAAGTAATGTATGTACACAGTGACTGCACCAGCAGAATAGTGAGTGCAGCTCTGGAGTATAATACAGGATGTAACTCAGGATCAGTACAGGATAAGTAATGTATGTACACAGTGACTGCACCAGCAGAATAGTGAGTGCAGCTCTGGAGTATAATACAGGATGTAACTCAGGATCAGTACAGGATAAGTAATGTATGTACACAGTGACTGCACCAGCAGAATAGTGAGTGCAGCTCTGGAGTCATGTAGTTATGTACTGTTATTGATGAGTTCTATGTATGATGGACCTGGTGATTACGTCTTGTATAACTGTCCTATAGTCTGTGTCTATCTGTGGTGTCTGTGCTCGGTTCTCCTCACTTCTTCCATCTTTACAGGTTGCCTATTTACAGAGCGCTTTAGACAAACTGAACGAGGCGATCAAACAATCCAAGGTAAGATGTCGTCCTCCTGTGTACGTGCTGTGACATGAGTCCTGGACCGTCTGTCCTACAGGTCGCCCCCATTACACCGGTGGTTATCCTCTCTGTATATACTGGTTTCTTGCAGGGCCAGCCATCCACGGTGCAGGAAGCCCTCCGCTTCACTACGGATGTCATTGGCGGCAAGTAAGTGGAATCTGCACCGTTAGATATCTCTCCTTTGTGGGGCTTCTCCCGTTCTGTGATTTTTCTGTATCTCAAATCCTTTCCATTTTCAGGACCTCTGCTTGCTGTGTTTTCCAGAATTGCTTGTCATGACTTGTTTTTTGTTTTCCAGGTTTAATTCTGCTAAGAAGGATAATGACTTCATCTACCACGAGTCTGTGCCGGCGCTGGACACACTGCAGGCGGTGAAAGGTGAGTGCGACTCCCCCCAAACTGTGCGCTGTGCCGTCATATCCATGACTGAGGTGATCAGCAGTGCGGCTGGAGGATCCATCTCCACAGCTGTGGTTATGTATCTCGTGTCTTGTAGGGGCTCCTTTAGTAAAGGCTCTTCCAGTGAACCCCACTGACCCTGCCGTGACCGGACCAGATATTTTCTCTAAGCTGGTGCCAATGGCTGCACATGAGGCGTCCTCGCTCTACAGGTAGGTGGCAGTGTCTTCGCTCGCCATTGACTGCTGGAGCCTGAACCGCCTCTGCCGCTCGGAGGACGGCGTGATCATTCTTCCCTCCATTTTCTCTATAAGCTAAGACCCTGATGAGTGTCGTCAGGGAGGCTTCACGACTTGCTGTTTTTTGTTTTTTTTCCCCCAGTGAAGAAAAAGCGAAGCTCCTGCGTGAAGTCATGGCGAAAATAGACGGAAAGAATGAAATCCTTGAGTAAGTTCACATTATGGTTCAGATTCTAACCTCGACTTTGGAAACTATTTTACATATATTACTAATCTTGAGTCACATCTCCCATTATCCTGCGCTCCCAGAGCTGAAGTCTTCCTGTATTCGCTGCTTGTTCAGTGTCTGCTCAGAACTTCTTATGGTGTCAGCAGACACTGTACAGTCATGTTATGTAGGAGGAACCGACTGCTCTCCCTGCCTTACAGTCGCTCATATGTTAGGGGGGTGGGGGGTGGTCTGCCCACAAGTTTGCTGACTGTTTCCCATAATAGCCAGCAGACTTGTGAACGAGGCTCTGCATTAGAAAACCCTTTTACAGCAGTGATACCTTTCATGTGTTTGTTCCAGTCAGTTCACGGACTCCCTGCAGCTTGATCCTGACACGGTGGATAACCTGGACATGTACAGCCACATCCCACCATCCTTGATGGAGAAGTGTGCGGCGCTGAGCGTGCGGCCGGATACAGTCAAGAGCCTGGTCCAGTCTATGCAGGGTGAGCGGGATTTACCTACGGGCTACTTACTGCTGATATTTGCACATTTCCATGGGGGGATCCGGGAGATTTCTACACGTCTGATTCAATACCTCCTCTTAGCCTGAAATCAGTGGATTGCATCCCCCGTCCCCAGTCCGTCCACCTAATGAATGTTCTTGTCACCTTCCAGCGCTCTCTGGAGTCTTCACCGATGTGGAGGCGTCTCTGAAGGACATTAAGGACATTCTTGATGAAGAGGAAAAGGAGGGAAAAAAATTGCAAGACGAGGTAGGGAAGGCAAATGTACCTCCAACCTCCGCCCCGGCAGTGATGGAAGTCAGCAAAGAGTGGACCAAATACATGGAGGTGCATGAGAAGGCGAGCTTCACCAACACCGAGCGCGAAAGCCATGAACCTGCATGGCACTGGCCTCCTGAGGCCCCTGGAGCAACTCCAGCAAGCACTCCTGCACCGACTCTGACTGAGGGTCCAGAGCTGCACTCACTATTCTGCTGGTGCAGTCATTGTGTACATACATTACTTATCCTGTACTGATCCTGAGTTACATCCTGTATTATACTCCAGAGCTGCACTCACTATTCTGCTGGTGCAGTCACTGTGTACATACATTACTTATCCTGTACTGATCCTGAGTTACATCCTGTATTATACTCCAGAGCTGCACTCACTATTCTGCTGGTGCAGTCACTGTGTACATACATTACTTATCCTGTACTGATCCTGAGTTACATCCTGTATTATACTCCAGAGCTGCACTCACTATTCTGCTGGTGCAGTCACTGTGTACATACATTACTTATCCTGTACTGATCCTGAGTTACATCCTGTATTATACTCCAGAGCTGCACTCACTATTCTGCTGGTGCAGTCACTGTGTACATACATTACTTATCCTGTACTGATCCTGAGTTACATCCTGTATTATACTCCAGAGCTGCACTCACTATTCTGCTGGTGCAGTCACTGTGTACATACATTACTTATCCTGTACTGATCCTGAGTTACATCCTGTATTATACTCCAGAGCTGCACTCACTATTCTGCTGGTGCAGTCACTGTGTACATACATTACTTATCCTGTACTGATCCTGAGTTACATCCTGTATTATACTCCAGAGCTGCACTCACTATTCTGCTGGTGCAGTCACTGTGTACATACATTACTTATCCTGTACTGATCCTGAGTTACATCCTGTATTATACTCCAGAGCTGCACTCACTATTCTGCTGGTGCAGTCACTGTGTACATACATTACTTATCCTGTACTGATCCTGAGTTACATCCTGTATTATACTCCAGAGCTGCACTCACTATTTCTGCTGGTGCAGTCACTGTGTACATACATTACTTATCCTGTACTGATCCTGAGTTACATCCTGTATTATACTCCAGAGCTGCACTCACTATTCTGCTGGTGCAGTCACTGTGTACATACATTACTTATCCTGTACTGATCCTGAGTTACATCCTGTATTATACTCCAGAGCTGCACTCACTATTCTGCTGGTGCAGTCACTGTGTACATACATTACTTATCCTGTACTGATCCTGAGTTACATCCTGTATTATACTCCAGAGCTGCACTCACTATTCTGCTGGTGCAGTCACTGTGTACATACATTACTTATCCTGTACTGATCCTGAGTTACATCCTGTATTATACTCCAGAGCTGCACTCACTATTCTGCTGGTGCAGTCACTGTGTACATACATTACTTATCCTGTACTGATCCTGAGTTACATCCTGTATTATACTCCAGAGCTGCACTCACTATTCTGCTGGTGCAGTCACTGTGTACATACATTACTTATCCTGTACTGATCCTGAGTTACATCCTGTATTATACTCCAGAGCTGCACTCACTATTCTGCTGGTGCAGTCACTGTGTACAGTCATGGCCAAAAGTTTTGAGAATGATACAAATATTAATTTTTACAAAGTCTACTGCTTCAGTTTTTATAATGGCAATTTGCATATACTCCAGAATGTTATAAAGAGTGATCAGCTTAACAGCAATTACTTGCAAAGTCAATATTTGCCTAGAAAATGAACTTTATCCCCCAAAACACATTTCAACATCATTGCAGCCCTGCCTTAAAAGGACCAGCTAACATCGTTTCAGTGATTGCTCCATTAACACAGGTGTGGGTGTTGATGAGGACAGGGCTGGAGATCAATCTGTCATGATTAAGTAAGAATGACACCACTGGACACTTTTAAAAGGAGGCTGGTGCTTGGCATCATTGTTTCTCTTCTGTTAACCATGGTTATCTCTAAAGAAACACGTGCAGTCATCATTGCACTGCACAAAAATGGCCTAACAGGGAAGAGTATCGCAGCTAGAAAGATTGCACCTCAGTCAACAATCTATCGCATCATCAAGAACTTCAAGGAGAGAGGTTCCATTGTTGCCAAAAAGGCTCCAGGGCGCCCAAGAAAGACCAGCAAGCGCCAGGACCGTCTCTTAAAAGTGTTTCAGCTGCGGGATCGGGCTACCAGCAGTGCAGAGCTTGCTCAGGAATGGCAGCAGGCAGGTGTGAGTGCATCTGCACGCACTGTGAGGAGAGACTCTTGGAGCAAGGCCTGGTCTCAAGGAGGGCAGCAAAGAAGCCACTTCTCTCCAGAAAAAACATCAGGGACAGACTGATATTCTGCAAAAGGTACAGGGAGTGGACTGCTGAGGACTGGGGGAAAGTCATTTTCTCTGATGAATCCCCTTTTCGATTGTTTGGGACATCTGGAAAACAGCTTATTCGGAGAAGACGAGGTGAGCGCTACCACCAGTCTTGTCTCATGCCAACTGTTAAAGCATCCTGAAACCATTCATGTGTGGGGTTGCTTCTCAGCCAAGGGAATCGGCTCTCTCACAGTCTTGCCTAAAAACACAGCCATGAATAAAGAATGGTACCAGAATGTCCTCCGAGAGCAACTTCTCCCAACCGTCCAAGAGCAGTTTGGCGATCAACAATGCCTTTTCCAGCATGATGGAGCACCTTGCCATAAAGCAAAGGTGATAACTAAATGGCTCAGGGAACAAAACATAGAGATTTTGGGTCCATGGCCTGGAAACTCCCCAGATCTTAATCCCATTGAGAACTTGTGGTCAATCATCAAGAGACGGGTGGACAAACAAAAACCTACAAATTCTGACAAAATGCAAGCATTGATTGTGCAAGAATGGACTGCTATCAGTCAGGATTTGGTCCAGAAGTTGATTGAGAGCATGCCAGGGAGAATTGCAGAGGTCCTGAAGAAGAAGGGTCAACACTGCAAATATTGACTTGCTGCATTAACTCATTCTAACTGTCAATATAAGCTTTTGTTACTCATAATATGATTGCAATTATATTTCTGTATGTGATAAAAACATCTGACAAACACACATAAAAACCAGAGGGCAGCAGATCATGTGAAAATAGAAGATTTGTGTCATTCTCAAAACTTTTGGCCATGACTGACATACATTACTTATCCTGTACTGATCCTGAGTTACATCCTGTATTATACTCCAGAGCTGCACTCACTATCTGCTGGTGCAGTCACTGTGTACATACATTTTATGACCTGTCCAGAGCACACTCACTATTCTGCTGGTGCAGTACTGTGTACATACATTACTTATCCTGTACTGATCCTGAGTTACATCCTGTATTATACTCCAGAGCTGCACTCACTATTCTGCTGGTTGCAGTCACTGTGTACATACATTACTTATCCTGTACTGATCCTGAGTTACATCCTGTATTATACTCCAGAGCTGCACTCACTATTCTGCTGGTGCAGTCACTGTGTACATACATTACTTATCCTGTACTGATCCTGAGTTACATCCTGTATTATACTCCAGAGCTGCACTCACTATTCTGCTGGTGCAGTCACTGTGTACATACATTACTTATCCTGTACTGATCCTGAGTTACATCCTGTATTATACTCCAGAGCTGCACTCACTATTCTGCTGGTGCAGTCACTGTGTACATACATTACTTATCCTGTACTGATCCTGAGTTACATCCTGTATTATACTCCAGAGCTGCACTCACTATTCTGCTGGTGCAGTCACTGTGTACATACATTACTTATTCCTGTACTGATCCTGAGTTACATCCTGTATTATACTCCAGAGCTGCACTCACTCATATTCTGCTGGTGCAGTCACTGTGTACATACATTACTTATCCTGTACTGATCCTGAGTTACATCCTGTATTATACTCCAGAGCTGCACTCACTATTCTGCTGGTGCAGTCACTGTGTACATACATTACTTATCCTGTACTGATCCTGAGTTACATCCTGTATTATACTCCAGAGCTGCACTCACTATTCTGCTGGTGCAGTCACTGTGTACATACATTACTTATCCTGTACTGATCCTGAGTTACATCCTGTATTATACTCCAGAGCTGCACTCACTATTCTGCTGGTGCAGTCACTGTGTACATACATTACTTATCCTGTACTGATCCTGAGTTACATCCTGTATTATACTCCAGAGCTGCACTCACTATTCTGCTGGTGCAGTCACTGTGTACATACATTACTTATCCTGTACTGATCCTGAGTTACATCCTGTATTATACTCCAGAGCTGCACTCACTATTCTGCTGGTGCAGTCACTGTGTACATACATTACTTATCCCTTGCTCTATAGAAGCCAGCACACCTACAGGAGATGTTTATAACCACAGCTGCTGACTGTTTCCCAGTAACCAGCAGAGCTCTCCTGATTTATAATGCCGGCTGTATCTCTTTTCTTCCAGATGATAAGTCCGTGCTGCAGAACCTGAAGAGGATCCTGGGTAAGGTGCAGGAGATGAGAGAGCAGCGTCTGTCCCTGGAGCAGCAGCTGCGAGACACCATCCAGAAGGATGATATCACCACCTCCCTGGTCACCACCGACCGCTCAGAGATGAAGGTGAGGATGCAGACTTTCATCCAGAGCAGTCTGGTTCATGACTATCTCCTGTTCTTTATCACTTGTCTGATCCTGTCCTCGTTTCCTCCAGAAACTCTTTGCCGAGCAGCTGAAGAAGTACGATCAGCTGAAGGTTTACATCGAGCAGAACTTGTCCGCCCAGGAGAACATCCTGAAGGCTCTGACCGAAGCCAACGTCAAGTACGCGCCAATAAGGAAGATCCTGGCGGAGTCTGAGCAGAAGTAAGTCACCTCTATAAATACAGCTATGACTGTGGCCAGCAGTGTAAAGAATGGAGGATGTAATTGTGGCCGTGCCTCTGGCTTCTGGATCTTTCATTCCCTGATGTGCCCTGGTCCAACATGTCGACATCCAGTCTGACAGAGGTGGTCACGTGTCACGCTGCAGCCAATTACTAGCTACAGTGGTGACACGCCCCCCATGCATCACATGACCACTTGACCTGACCCTGGAGGGATGCATCACCACTGTGCTCAGTCATTGGCTACAGCAGCTCATGTGACCCCCGACACGTGGGACCAGAGCATGTCAGTGAGCAGGCGGGACTGACGGATAATGAGGGTGCGTCCACACTTCTGATGGTTTCCAGTCTGGATATGCTGGTGGAAATTCACAAGGTTTTACCGTAGCAGCAAAGTCTTATCAGCAATATCTGCCTGTAAAGTGACACGTGGTACGGATTTTAAAACTACTGCGTGTTAACTCTTTCTGCAGATTTCCGATCTTCATTGCGGAATTTACCAATTAATTTTTTAAATCGTCCCGTGTGAACAAATACAAACCCTGCCTGACTTTTTTGAATGAACACCTCCATACTTTACACTGCCGGGAGGTCATTTATTAGTAGATATATGCCATTTTGTCCCTGCACACGCCCTGTCTAAAAAAGGGGGGCGTGGCATGGAAAGGGGGTGGGTGGGCCGGCTAATTCATCATTTTCCCACCTGTTTTAGGCTTAGAAAATTATCTAAATCTATAATTAATGAGGTCGTCTCTCGTCATTCACCGTATAGAGGAAGGTAATACAAGCCACTTACTAATGTATTGTGATTCTCCATGTTGCCTCCTTTGCTGGCTGGATTCACTTTTCTATTACGTTATACACTTCTCGTTTCCATGGTTACGACCACCTGCAATCCATCAGTGGTGGTCGTGCTTGCACACTATAAGAAAAAGCATCAGCCCCTTTGGCGGGGACCATGGGAGCTCACACAGGCCGGTGCTTTTTCCTATAATGTACAAGCACGACCACCACTGATGGATTGCAGAGTCGTCGTAACCATGGAAACGAGAAGTGTATAACGTAATAGAAAAATGAATCCAGCCAGCAAAGGAAGCAATATGGAGAATCACAATACATTAGTAAGTGCCTTGTATTAACTTCATCTACTTGATAAATGCCACTTACTGACGTGAGAGGACCCCTTTAATAAGTTATGTCGAGGTCGGTGCATAGAGCGCCAGACACCGGTCTTAATATATGACCCCAGAGGTTTCTTGCGACTACTTAAGACCTCCTTATCCTTGGTCGTCCCCCCTGGCCCCAGGTCTGTCCGGCTCGGCTCATGTCTCCTCTCCCTTCCAGATGGAACCACACTGTGCAGACCCTGATCTCCTCCTACGAGGCCTATGAGGACCTCATGAAGAAGTGCCAGGAGGGAAGGGACTTTTACGCTGATTTGGAAAGTAAAGTTGGCAAGCTCCTGGAGAAAGCTCGTGCCGCCTTCGAGGAGTCCCAGTCCGGCCGGCTGCAGATCCTGGAGCGGTAATCGCCCCTCCGCGCTTTGTGTCTTCTGCGCTCCGGCCTCTTGTATTCGTCCTGAGTGTTTGTCTCCTTTCTTATAGGGAAATGAAGAAGAAGCCGCCTCCTCGTCCCACCGCCCCGAAGCCGGCGCTGGAGAAGAAGGTGTCAGACATGGACCTTGAGAACATACCGGCTGCGGATCTGGCGGATATGCAGCAGTTCTCCTCTCTCTTTTTCTCGGATCTCCCCGAGGAGCTGAAGAGTCTACCCCCAGAGGCCCTCCTGGCACATCTAGACCGCTTGTCCGCGGATGCCATGGCCGCATTTCCAGTCAATCCAGCCGCTGCGTATGGTGCAGTAAGAATGCCCAGGGCAGATACTTACAGATCCGGGAGAACCGCTTCTGCCCCTTTGCCCGACCCACAGGCTGTGCCGTTCATGCAGGCTCCATTCAATGTTATGCCCGGGCAGATGCCGCAGATGGCAGCGGGTGCTGCTCCCGGTCCTGTCTCTTACAGCAGCATTCCTCCTGTCAGCTCTGGCACTGCCGTCCCTCCACAACTAGTGCATCCAAATGTGAGCGGATCATCTCGGGTGCCGACCTCTTCTGTGTACTCAGCAGGGGCACCACCCGTTCAGCCCAATCCAGCATCCGCACCGATGGTGCCAGGCTACATGGCTGCTGGTATGCCGCCACCGAGAACATCACCGCAGCACATGCCCCTCCCCCCCTTAGCTAATCAATTCAAGCCCAAATTCTGCAGTTGGTTTTGGCACAGGACAAGTGCCATCAGTGGTATCCGGCCCCATGAACCTGGGCATCCCTAATCCATCACTGGCAAGAAATGCGCAGCCGCAGGTCACACAGGGCGTTCGTCCTGCGACCACCACAGTGGACAGTATTCAAGGGCCCATTTCGAGTTACACTGCGCCCAGGATGCCCCTGCCTCCCAGCCAGAGCGGCTACATGGGCCCCCCGGGGCTCCCAGCGATGGGTCAGAGCCATCCCTTCCCATATTCTCAAGGTGCGGTTCCGAATTTTATTCAGCCCCCTCCACATTTACCACATGCCCAGCCAAACCAAATGTTTCATGTGCCCAGGCAGCCCCAGGCTAGAATGGATGTGCCGCCCCAGCCTCTTCCTGGCAGTCGCCGTATGGAGCACCCGTGCAGCATCAGTTCACCCCCCAAACAAGAGCCGCCTTTCAACCACAGCAGCCAGCAGTGTACCAACAAGGACAGCCGGCTCGTATGCCCGTCGTCAACCCTGTGGGGCCTCAACAGCAATATCAGCAGTTTGCGGTGCAGCCCCCTTACCCCGCGGTGCAGCCCCAGCACCCCCAGCATCCCGCAGTGCAGCCCCAGCACCCCCAGCATCCCGCGGTGCAGCCCCAGCACCCCCAGCATCCCGCGGTGCAGCCCCAGCACCCCCAGCATCCCGCGGTGCAGCCCCAGCACCCCCAGCATCCGCGGTGCAGCCCCAGCACCCCCAGCATCCCCGGGGTTGCAGCCCCAGCACATCCCGCGGTGCAGCCTCCTCACCTCATGCCGCAGCAGTATCCTCTTCCTCACCAGGATAAACAATCTCTTTACACAACCTTTCCCGGCCCCGTACCCAGAGCGTCTCCTCAGCCGGGGCCTCTGCCCATGAGTCAGCCATCTTCTCAGATTCTCCCCCATTCTGCTGTTCCAGGAGTGCAGAACGTCCCTCCAGGACCTGCCCCCAGGTCCCCCGTCCGCCATGTCTTTTGCCCCCCCAGTAAGACACCCCTCCAGCAGTATAGTGAATTCAGTTCCTCCTGGACCCCAGATGCCAATGGGTGCCCCTCAGGCCCCGCCCCTTGCTCACCACGTACAGCCTCCTGGCAGCCCGGCACTCAGCCAGCTGCCAGGTGGTGCCATTGTCTCTGGAGCCCCGACCATTCCTTCCCCTTCACCCTCTCCACAGCCGCCAGTTCTTCCATGCACTGTATCTACCTCTACCGCGATGCCTCAGAGACCCCCGCCTTCACTGACGCCTGGAACCACCCCCCAAGCCTCTACCGAACCCGTCTTTCACCGACAGAGCTCCACTACGGATGACCTTCTGTCTTCCAGTCCCGAGAGCCAACATGGAGGCTCCAAGACGTCGGTGGGACAGCCGCTCTTGCAGCCCACCAAGGCAGATTCTAAAGACGGCCTCAAGCCTAGAGGCATTCAGCTGATCGAGAACGATCCGTACGAGAAGCCGGAGCACATCATGCGCCTCTTGTCGGAGCTGGAGCGCTTCAGACTGGTGGTGGCAGCTCTGGACAAACCCGTGGCTGGTGCCGCCACCCAGCTGGATGCCATGTGGAAAGAATTCCAAGACGCCCAAGAGAAGGAGGCCAGAAACCTGTCCATCGCCATCGCCCGCTGCTACACCATGAAGAACCGCCACCAGGACATCATGCCCTATGACAAGAACCGCATCGTCTTACAGTCCGGGAAGGATGATTACATCAATGCCAGCAAGATCGAAGACCTCTCGCCGTACTGCCCGACCATCATCGCCACCCAGGCGCCACTGGTGGGCACGGCTGCAGATTTCTGGCTGATGATTTACGAGCAGAAGGTGTCGCTGATTGTCATGCTGGTGTCGGACCTGGAGATAGAGAAGGTGAGGGCCCAATGTGTGTTGTGGTCATACGACCACGCTGTGTGAACGCCCCCATGTTTTCCGTCAGGTCTGCGTGTTTGCGGTATGTTCTACCATCTGTATTATTGGTCCCGTCATCATCGCGCATTATCTTTCCAGCAAAAAGTCGTGCGTTACTTCCCTACGGAGCGCGGGCAGCCGGTGCTACACGGTCACATCACGCTGACGCTGACCAGCCTGAAGGTCGCCGACACGCACGTAGAGCGAGTGATGTCCCTGCAGTACAAGGACCAAAGCCTGAAACGGTCAATCATCCACCTGCAGTTCACGTCCTGGCCCGAGCTGTAAGTACAGATATAGTGGTCGGGGAGGGGAGAGTCTGCCACTGGACTACAACTCCCAGCATGCCCAGGTCCCTGCAGACGGGTCCTACTTCTTACTCCCTATGTTAGGGAGAAGTGATGGACAGGCTACACCGGGCTGGTTAGTAGTCCATTATGGGGATACATATCTCTGCATAGGAGCTGTGTACACAGAACGATAGGAAAGCTGCGTGAATGGATATGGATGTAATGACGGGTTTATTGCAGGGGTCTTCCTGACAGTAAAGGGAACCTGCTGCGGTTTATCCAGGACGTACATAAGCACTACCTACACCAGCGCCCCCTGCACATGCCCATCGTCGTGCACTGCAGGTAAGTACACCATAGTTGGGAGGATGACCCCAGATCCTGAACCGTTGGATGTACTCGCCTCTCCTGGGGGAATCTGTGGCAGTGTGCAGCGGTTTTGTAGATTTGACCCTTTGTTTGCTGTGCTGCAGTTCTGGCGTGGGGCGGACCGGAGCGTTCTGCCTCCTCTATGCTGCTGTACAAGAAGTGGAGGCCGGCAACGGGATCCCGGACCTGGCGGAGCTGGTGAAGAAGATGAGGCAGCAGAGGAAGCACATGCTGCAGGAGAAGGTAGGAGACCCGGGCGTGTCCTCACATGCAGCGCTGCAGTGTCGTCTCTCTGTAAGGGCCTCATTCAGACGGCCGTAGGAATGTCTGAGGTGCCGACCCATTCGTTTCAATGGGGCCACAAAAGATGCAGACAGTACATCGGGTGCTGTCTGCATCTGTGGTTTCCTTCTTCGGAAAAGATAGAGCAGTCGCAGACAAGAATAGGCATTTTCTTTTATGGTTGCGACCATGTGCCGTCCGAAAATTGCAGAATGCACACGGCTGGTATCCGTGTTTTGCGGATCCGCAATTTGGCGAACTGCAAAGCACTGCGGCGGTCTGAATGGGCCCTAATCCTGTGCTCTGTCCTTGTAGATTCATCTGAAGTTCTGCTACGAGGCGGTTCTGAAGCACGCAGAGCAGGTTCTGCAGAGACACGGCTTCTACACCCCGTCTGCCAGCAAACCCCAGCCCAGTGCCCCACAAAAGGTCGGTATCAGCGCGGGAAGCCGTGTGACTGGCACAGCAGAGACGTTAACGTGTCCTCCTGCCTGATCTGACATCTTTCTGCTGTCTCATCGGATGCTCTGTTTGTGCCCATGCTTTACACTGCAGCATTTCTCAGTTGTGGTATAACTATTATCAGTAACTCGTATACAGTTCAGCTGCATTGTTGCTGCTCCGTCCATGCTTTACACTGCAGCATTTCTCAGTTGTGGTATAACTATTATCAGTAACTCGTGTACAGTTCAGCTGCATTGTTTGCTGCTCTGTCCATGCTTTACACTGCAGCATTTCTCAGTTGTGGTATAACTATTATCAGTAACTCGTGTACAGTTCAGCTGCATTGTCTGCTGCTCTGTCCATGCTTTGCACTGCAGCCTCACTCTCTGTCCTCCATGTTTGAATTTTTTTTATGCCTCCCCAGATCTACAGTCTGCAGGACCCACAGGACATTGTCCTTGGAGGAGATATGCCCATCAGCTCCATCCAAGCAACCATTGCCAAGCTGAGCATTAAACCCTGTAGCGGCGGCCCGGAGGGCACCAACCATTACCAGCCGCCGCTGGACGTGAACGAGCATGCGCCAAATGAGATTGTACAAGTGGTGCTTCCCGCCAGCTGCTCCCAGCCGGATCTCACTGCTTCACTGGTCACTGAGCCGCAGACGCCTCCAAACCAGACCACCACCAATGGTATCAGCGAAGCCCCTGCTGAAGCTGCCAACAGCCATGAGCCAGCGCCACCCCCCGAGCCTTCCTCTGCTTCTCCAGCACCATCGTCTTCATCTCTCAACCTGCTGGCATCTTTGACCCCGGAGACCTTCAACCTGGACAGCTCTCAGCGAGGGAAGCAGAAGATGAACAAGCAGAACTTCCTGCAGCCCCAGAACGGGAGCGGCCTGACCCGGGGCGGTAAATCCGGAGACGACCCCCTCAATATGCTGGACCCACTGTGGACCCTGAACAAAAGCTAAGACCATGAGATCCGGAGATCTCTGGCGAGGACATGGACATTCCTGAGGAGCGGGACCTGGCGGGTGAAGAGACCACCATTATTATCCTGTAGCTTTCCGACACTCCCCTGACCCCACTAATTCACCAATAACACTCCCTGCGCCTTACTGTGACACTAAACTGAGACGGGAGAACGTCTGGCGGATTCCAGGCGGATCTGACGCAGGAGCGACGTGCAGCCTGCGGGAGACGCTGCAAATAGCCGCCCAGATCCTGGTGAAGCCGAGGGATCCTCTGTAAATACCCAGTTGCCCCGGCAGGTTTTTTAATGTAGTACATGGGAGGGGGAGAGCAGCGGACGATCGAGGCTTACGTGCAGAATCTAGTGCTGCAGCCGTTGGCTTCATGGAGGACACGCCCCCCAGTCACCTGGGTCCGAGATGGCAGGTAGTATACATCCTTAGGGGCAGACACTAATACCAAGGGTCACCAACTCCCAGCTTGCTCAATGGGTGTTTCGAACAACAGGTGAGAAAGTTTGCATGCTGGGAGTTGTAGTTTCCCAACGGCTAGAGTGCCGGAGGTATAATAGGCAGATCTACCACCTACCATGGTTACTCAGCCCTGGTTACCTGTGATGTGATTGGCTGTGCATGTCCGGGCTGGCACTTACCCCGCGGTATGACCCCCAGCTTTCTGTAAATCACTACAAGATCCCCCGATTGTGCCTCTGGTCACCACGACCGCCGGCGGATACATACAGCACTTAAAGGGACAGCGCTGCTTTTAAAGTATTTAAAATAAGTTGCTGAATTCGGCCATTGCAGTAGAAATCCTAGAATCTGAACGCTACACGAGTAATAACTTTCTGTCAGTTCAGCCGTGTACGACTCTGTGAATATCGCAACGTGTAATCTCCAGTGTGCATTTTATAACCATAATGATTGGCCGATGTGTACAGAACCAATAATCACATTTTAAATTATGAAATAAATGATGAAAAAAAAAAATGTGCGTCTCGTAAGATTTACTCCTCCGGTTCTGGAGACTTCTGCGGTTTTCTGCATAGGACTACAACAACAGTCTGCAGTGCACAGCTTCACCAGTAGGGGGCAGGAGACAGGAATACATACAGGAGTGCACAGCTTCACCAGTAGGGGGCAGGAGATAGGAATACATACAGGAGTGCACAGCTTCACCAGTAGGGGGGCAGGAGATAGGAATACATACAGGAGTGCACAGCTTCACCAGTAGGGGCAGGAGACAGGAATACATACAGGAGTGCACAGCTTCCCAGGGGGGGCAGGAGATAGGAATACATTTACAGGAGTGCACAGCTTCACCAGTAGGGGGGCAGGAGACAGGAATACATACAGGAGTGCACAGCTTCACAGTAGGGGGCAGGAGACAGGAATACATACAGGAGTGCACAGCTTCACCAGTAGGGGGCAGGAGACAGGAATACATACAGGAGTGCACAGCTTCACCAGTAGGGGGCAGGAGACAGGAATACATACAGGAGTGCACAGCTTCACCAGTAGGGGGCAGGAGATAGGAATACATACAGGAGTGCACAGCTTCACCAGTAGGGGGCAGGAGATAGGAATACATACAGGAGTGCACAGCTTCACTAGTAGGGGGGCAGGAGACAGGAATACATACAGGAGTGGCACAGCTTCACCAGTAGGGGGGCAGGAGACAGGAATACATACAGGGAGTGCACAGCTTCACCAGCAGGGGGCAGGGAAGGAATAAGGAATGACATCACAGGGGGGAGTAGGAACACAGGGGCTTCACCAGTAGGGGGGCAGGAGATAGGAATACATACAGGAGTGCACAGCTTCACCAGTAGGGGGCAGGAGATAGGAATACATACAGGAGTGCACAGCTTCACCAGTAGGGGGCAGGAGACAGGAATACATACAGGAGTGCCACAGCTTCACCAGTAGGGGGGCAGGAGATAGGAATACATACAGGAGTGCACAGCTTCACCAGCAGGGGCAGGAGACAGGAATACATACAGGAGTGCACAGCTTCACCATAGGGGCAGGAGAGATACATACAGGATGCACAGCTTCACAGGGGGCAGGAGACAGGAATACATACAGGAGTGCACAGCTTCACCAGTAGGGGGCAGGAGATAGGAATACATACAGGAGTGCACAGCTTCACCAGTAGGGGGCAGGAGATAGGAATACATACAGGAGTGCACAGCTTCACCAATAGGGGGGCAGGAGATAGGAATACATACAGGAGTGCACAGCTTCACCAGTAGGGGGCAGGAGATAGGAATACATACAGGAGTGCACAGCTTCACCAAATAGGGAGGCAGGAGACAGGAATACATACAGGAGTGCACAGCTTCACCAATAGGGGGCAGGAGACAGGGAATTACATACAGGAGTGCACAAGCTTCACCAGTAGGGGGCAGGAGATAGGAATACATACAGGAGTGCACAGCTTCACCAGTAGGGGGCAGGAGATAGGAATACATACAGGAGTGCACAGCTTCACCAGTAGGGGGCAGGAGACAGGAATACATACAGGAGTGCACAGCTTCACCAGTAGGGGGCAGGAGACAGGAATACATACAGGAGTGCACAGCTTCACCAGTAGGGGGGCAGGAGACAGGAATACATTACAGGAGTGCACAGCTTCACCAGTAGGGGGGCAGAAAGATAGGAATACATACAGGAGTGCACAGCTTCACCAGCAGGGGGCAGGAGACAGGAATACATACAGGAGTGCACAGCTTCACCAGTAGGGGGCAGGAGATAGGAATACATACAGGAGTGCACAGCTTCACCAGTAGGGGGCAGGAGATAGGATACATACAGGAGTGCACAGCTTCACCAGTAGGGGGGCAGGAGACAGGAATACATACAGGAGTGCACAGCTTCACCAGTAGGGGGGCAGGAGACAGGAATACATACAGAGTGCACAGCTTCACCAGTTAGGGGGCAGAAGATAGGAATACATACAGGAGTGCACAGCTTCACCAGTAGGGGCAAGGAGATAGGAATACATACAGGAGTGCACAGCTTCACCAGTAGGGGCAGGAGATAGGAATACATAACAGGAGTGCACAGCTTCACCAGTAGGGGGGCAGGAGACAGGAATACATACAGGAGTGCACAGCTTCACCAGCTAGGAGGGGCAAGGGAGACAGGAATACATACAGGAGTGCACAGCTTCACCCAGTAGGGGGCAGGAGACAGGAATACATTACAGGAGTGCACAGCTTCACCAGTAGGGGGCAGGAGATAGGAATACATACAGGAGTGCACAGCTTCACCAGTAGGGGGGCAGGAGACAGGAATACATACAGGAGTGCACAGCTTCACCAGTAGGGGGCAGGAGATAGGAATAACATACAGGAGTGCACAGCTTCACCAGGCAGGAGATAGGAATACATACAGGAGTGCACAGCTTCACCAGTTAGGGGGCAGGAGATAGGAATACATACAGGAGTGCACAGCTTCACCAGTAGGGGGCAGGAGATAGGAATACATAAGCATTCACCAGTATGGGGGCAGGAGATAGGAATACATACAGGAGTTGCACAGCCTTCACCAGTAGGGGGCAGGATGACAGGAATACATACAGGAGTGCACAGCTTCACAGTAGGGGGCAGGAGATAGGAAATACATACAGGAGTGCACAGCTTCACCAGGCAGGAAGATAGGAATACATACAGGAGTTGCACAGCTTTCACCAGTAGGGGGCAGGAGATAGGAATACATACATCACCAGTAGGGGGCAGGAGATAGGAATACATACAGGAGTGCACAGCTTCACCAGCAGGGGGCAGGAGACAGGAATACATACAGGAGTGCACAGCTTCACCAGTAGGGGGCAGGAGACAGGAATACATACAGGAGTGCACAGCTTCACCAGCAGGGGGCACTAGAGGGGCAGATGACCAGGAATACATATAGGTACCATGTTCCACATGGTTATCAACAGGGCTGTGGAGTCGGTAAGCCAAAGCCCCGACTCCCTCATACACGGCGCAGGTTTAAGTGATAACTTTAAACAAACTTTGCATAAATCATTAGTGCAGATATGTTTGTAATTGTTTTACTAGATATCTTTACTCTTCCAGTCTCAGGCTTATCTCTGGGTACAGATCACTAAGGGCCTGATGGATGAGAACTGTCTAGGTCTAAGACTTTCTTTGTTGCCCATAGCAACCAATTAGAGCTCCCCTTTTATTTCTCCAGAGCACTATATGAAATGTAATGGGAGCTCTGATTGGTTTCTATGGGCAACAAAGAAACTTCTACACCTAGACAGTTTTCATACATAAGGCCCGAGGTGTTTTACATCAGAGGAAAAGCAAACTAAAATATAAAGCAGAGAGAACCTGCACTGGACAAGTGATTTATGCACAGTTTATGGAAAGTTTAGATATACTAAGAAGTACTTGTCTTAAAGGGGTTTTCTCAGCACATTGATTCACTGGCAAACAGGCGGTTTGCACTTGCGATGTCTCCTCAGGCCGTGGGGGATCTCGAGCAGTTATTAGCATATATTAACTTACTCTGACAGAGCAGGAGGTTGTGATCTCTAACACAATTACAGGTAAAGCCATCCTTCTCAGTCCTCAACAAATTTTGCTTACTGAGGTCACTTCTGCTTTTATCCAATCAGATAAGTCTTTCTGGTCTGCAGGTTACCATAGAAACCTGTGTACAGTGAGAGACCTGCTGAACGGTCTATAGTTCAAAACTAAAGTAAAATCTACTGACCACTTGATTTAGAAAATGTCTTCTTTTAACTGTCCCTTTATGTTGGAAGCTAATCTTTGTAACTAGTGAGAAAACCCCTTTAAAGGGGTTGTCCGAGTTATGAAAAAAAAAAAATAGCACTGTAAATCTGATGGGCAGCAATATATAACTAAGTTAAGCAAGTTTTAGGCAAAAAAATTCCATATTCCTCATTTCCTGGTTCTCTTCTTGGTCTTTGTTTACATGCAATAACAACAATCTCAGCCCCCTCCCCCTTCTCCCCCCCCCCCCCCCCCCCCCCCCCCCCCCGCAAAGGGAATGAATACAAGTGCTGAGTGACAATGTCTGCCTGCTGGATACTCAGCAGCATGTTGTATGTGTAGGACTACAAGTCCCAGCTGTACAATGACACTGCTGATACACACAGGAAATTCTCCCTACCTGTTCTTGTACAATACAATTCCTCTATAGCTCCTTGCCCAGCATTTGTCTCCTCTCACTGCTGCAGCTACTGTTTGTTCTAAAGCCTTGAGCCCTCAGTGTGTTCTGGCTGAAGGGGTTAATGTTTTATCTGAAGGAAACCAGGGAGAGCAGATAGCAGGAGCCCAGCAAAGAAAGGGGGCGTGGCCAGTGACGTCTGGTGTACAGACTCTTATCTGAACTCTGAGGTTGTGAACGAAAACATCACAGAGCAGGAGTAAGTGACATTCATGTGACCCTCAGTCAACTCTGAGAAACCAGTAACTTTGGAAACACAAAGTATATGGGAAAGTTGTTATACCTGACAAGTTAGAAACATATAAAGAACAAAAAAATAACTCGGACAACCCCTTTAATCCTGTTTCCTCCAGCAGATCTGAGATGAATTCAGCCATTCCTTCCCAGTGCCTTTTTCCTCTGATCTGTAGCGGAGGAGCTTCACTACTGAGCATCTACATAAAGGGCAGCACACAGTCATCTCAACTGAAAGCCTAGATCCTTAGATCAGGAATAGAACAGACATTTCTAGGACATTTCATTATGTTCCCAAATTCTTATGAAAATACAGTGCCTTGTGAAAGTATTCGGCCCCCTGGAACTTTTCAACCTTTTGCACATTTCAGGCTTCAAACAAAAAGATATAACATTTTAAATTTTTGGTGAAGAATCAACAACAAGTGGCTCACAATTGTGAAGTGGAAGGAAATTTATTGGATCATTTAAAGGGTTTCTGTCACCAGTTTTGGGCATATAAAACAGGATGACATTTGCAATGTGCAAATGTCACCTGATGCCCAAACTGGTGATCATTTTTTTACTGGTGCCCCCGTTTTTGAAAATAAATCAACTTTTGTTGTATGCAAATGAAGCTTACTAGGTGCAAGGGGCGGTACCTGCACCTAGTAAGCGCCGTTTCCCCTACCTTTATTCACGCCCCCATTTGTTTGATGACAGGGCCAGGCAGCTCGCTCTAGCTGCTCCTGGCCCTGTCGTGCTGCAAATCCCCGCGCCTGCGCCGTTCGGACTTCATTCGGCGCAGGCGCAGTGAATGCGATTGCTGCCGGGCTCCCGGCTTCCTCACTGCGCCTGCGCCGATGACGTCCAGAACACCCGGAAGAGAAGGCGGCGCAGGCGCAGTGAGAAGCCGGGAGCCCCGGCGGCCACGGCACTCACTGCGCCTGCGCCGAATGAAGTTCCGAACGGCGGCAGGCGCGGATTTTCAGCACGGACAGGGCCAGGAGCAGCTAGAGCGAGCTGCCTGGCCCTGTCATCACAACAAAGGGGGCGTGAATAAAGGTAGGGAAACGGCGCTTACTAGGTGCGGGTTACCCGCCCCTTGCACCTAGTAAGCTTCATTTGCATCGACAAAAGTTGATTTATTTCAAAAACGGGGGCACCAGTAAAAAAATGATCACCAGTTTGGCATCAGGTGACATTTGCACATTGCAAATGTCATCCTGTTTTATATGCCCAAAAACTGTGACAGAAACCCTTTAAA
>ONZH01007702.1:0-49626 GCA_900303285.1 Rhinella marina | reverse complement strand
ATACTCGCCTAGTATTATCTACTAATTGTCGGCCCTTGACAAAGCCTGTTTGATCAGGAGCGACTAAGGCTACTTTCACACTAGCGTTAGCACGGATCCGGCACCTAAAGGGTGCCGACGGATCCGTGCTAACGCTATACATGTGTGGAGCCGGAGCAGCGCTCCGGCCCCACACATGACACACAAAAACAACACACAGACATACATACAAACATACAGACATACATACATACTCACATACTCCCGGGACGCCGGCAGAACGTCTTCACGCGCCTCCTGCGCGCAGTGATGACGATTCCCCACAGCGCCCTCTGCTGGGCGCAGTGGGGAAATGTCATCGCAGCGCGCAGGAGGCGCGTGAAGACGTTCTGCCGGCGTCCCGGAGTATGTGAGTATGTATGTCTGTATGTTTGTATGTATGTCTGTATGTTTGTTTGTATGTCTGTGTGTATGTATGCATGTCTGTGTGTATGTATGCCGGATCCGGAATGACCCCCCATTGGAAATCAATGGAGGACAGATCCGGATTACTGGTGTGTCCACACCAAACGGATCCGTCCCCATTGACTTGCATTGGGGGTCATTCCGGATCCGTCTTGGTGCGGATGCCTGGACCAGAGAGCAAACCGCAGCATGCTGCGGTTTGTCCTCCGGTCTGAAGACGGAACGGAATGCTTTCAGGAGCATTCCGTTGTCTTCAGTTCAGTTTTGTCCCCATTGACAATGAATGGGGACAAAACTGAAGCGTTTTTTTCCGGTATTGAGCCCCTATAACGGAACTCAATACCGGAATTTAAAAACGCTAGTGTGAAAGTAGCCTAAGGTAGGTAAAACAGAGGACAACCTTGAGGCCAGAATCTTTGCATATATTTTTAAATCGCAATTCAAAAGGGAGATAGGCCTAAAATTTTGTGGGATGGTAGAAGGCTTCCCTGGTTTCGGAATGGTAACCACTGTGGCCTCCAAATTCTCTCTAGGGAAAGTTCCGGACTGAAAAGCTGCATTATACATGGTAGATAAATGAGGCAACAGCAGGTTCGAAAATGATTTATAATAAATATTAGAGAGGCCATCTGGGCCTGGGGCCTTATTCAAGGGAAGGGAGGAGATAATTTTTGAAATCTCTGCTACTGCAATAGGTCTGGCTAACAGTTCACTCTGATCATGTGAAAGGGTTGGGAGGGAAAGACTGTGCAGAAATGAGTTAACTTCAGTAGTTGTAGCTATGTAGGTATCTGAAGCATCCTTCAAATTGTAAAGGGCCGAATAATAATCAGCGAACAGGTTCGCAATATCAGTTGGAGCATATACTTTAGTCTGCGTTAATGGGTGAATCAGAAACGGGATTCTGGACTTAGCATTCTGACCTTTAAGCCGTCTAGCTAATAACTGGCCAGCTTTATTCCCTTGGGAGTAATACCTGGCTTTAATAGCTCTAAGACTTCGTTCATATGAGAAGAGAAGACTTTCTCTGAGTTGAGATCTGAGAGAGTGGATCATGTCAGTTCTCGCCTGAGAGAACGAGGCCTTATTCTGCTGCTCCAAGGAGGTCAATTGAGTAAGAATATCCTGAGTTTTCTTTTCCCTTAATCTCTTTGCTTGGTGCCCAAGTTTAAAAAACACCCCCCTGACCACTGCCTTATGGGCGTTCCATAGGACGAAGGGGTTGGATACGGACTTCATATTCAATACAAAGTATTCTGAAAGAGATTTATCCAACTCCTCCTTGTAGACCGGGTTAGATATAATGTAGGGGCTACAGCGCCAGAGAGATTCCCGCACACTAAAGGACTCCTGCAGAGAGAGAGAGAGACTGCAGCATGGTCAGACCATTTAATTATATCCACTTGAGAGTGAGTAGCTAACTGAAGCAGAGACCTGCTTATTAAAAATAAATCTATACGTGAATATGTCTTATGGGCTGAGGAATAAAATGAATAATCACGTTCTGAGGCATGATGCAGTCTCCAGATGTCATACAATTCCTCCCTCACTAACGTAGGGCCTAATGACGGGTATCGGCCTCTCGTATGAGCAGTGGAGTCAACCTCTGGGTCAGGTACCAGGTTGAAGTCACCACAGATAATAAGATGACCTTGACGTACTTTTGCAATTTTATGCAATAACCTGTTGAGGAATCTGACCTGATGATTGTTAGGGGCATATACAACCACTACAGTATACTTGATGTTATTCACAGTGCATACCTGTATAATATATCTTCCATTAGGGTCCGTCACCACCTCATGTGAGGTAAACGCTACTGTATTTTTGACCGCCAAAATAACTCCCCTCTGTTTTTTGCGGTAGTGGGAGTGGATGATATATGGGAAGGCATGATGACGGATCCTAGGGGCATCCTTCAGAACAATATGTGATTCTTGGACACAGAGTAAGTCAGCCCGTGAAGTTAAAGCTTCAGACCACAAATATGCTCTCTTCTGAGGACTATTTAGCCCCTTAGCATTTAAAGAAATCAATTTAAGTACCATAAGGAATCATGATAATGTTAGGAATCAAAGGATATACTACTGTATATAGCCTGTACCATGGGTCTACTCTTCCCCTCCTACCGCGCCCCCATCCCCCACGGCCCGCACTACACGCGTGAGGAAAACAATAGTGCAACCAACAAGTAAAAGGAACAAAGAAACAATAATCAAAACAAGAGCGGTGTGACCAACTCAACATTATACCAATCGGTTGGTGATCAGTTGGGGCAGAAAAGTCTCGGCTGATGCCAAACAGGTCTCAATTCTCCTATGCACCATCAGGATAGTTAATGTTTGGTACCCCTCTTGGCTCCAACCGTATTCCACTCCGAGGAGAGACGTTTTGGCGAAGCAGAATGCTGATCCTCAGAGGAGGGCAGGGAGATGTTCCATTGCTCCAAAAAGCGACGACCTTGCTCCACAGAAGTGATACTATGCTGCTTACCTCCTTGAGTCAGGAGGATTTTAACTGGAAAGCCCCATTTATAGGGGATGTCGTGTTCTCTCAAAGCTAAAGTCACCTGAGCAAGTGATCTTCTTTGGCGCAGGGTAGCTGCAGACAAATCAGTAAACATTTTTACCTGCTGATATGGTTCCGGGAGCTCAGATAAACGCCTTGAAGCGATTAGAGCAGCTTCTTTCGTGCGGTAAAAATGAATCCGAGCCAGAGTGTCTCTGGGCGTATTCTCATCCAAATGGCGAGGTCTTGGCAATCTGTGGGCTCTGTCTATGATAAAGTCACTAGTTTGGCAAGATGGCAGGAGCTTCTGCAAAAGCCCTTGTATGTAGGACCCAAGATCAGACGGCCACACATCTTCAGGAATTCCCCGAAACTTTATGTTGTTTCGCCTGGAGCGATCCTCCAGGTCATTAAGCTTGTCCTTTATCCTTTCCACTTCAGCAGACAGATCCTCGTGGCTGTCGATGAGTTGGTTATGGGATGCTGCAAATTCCCCCATCTTGGTTTCTACATGTAGAATCCTTGAGTCCAGTGTGGACAATGTAGCTTGAAGCGGGGATATCAGGGATGAGATTTCCCCCTGCAACGAGGAACTGAACGCAATAAACATCTCCTTCAACAGATTGCCAGAGGCCGGCTGTTCAGAGGTCTGAAAAGCTTCCAGCAGCGCAGTTGTTTGAGGCGCGCCATTAGTAGGCCGCACTACCTCTTCCACGCGGTCTGCGGGTCTGCGTTGTATGCCAGGCTGAACCGGATTGTCTTTAGCCGGGGAAGAAGGCTCGGAGCTGTAGGACACCGGGCCAGACTGAGGTGAATGGCTCTCAGCTGCAGCGCGCAGAGGAGAGCTTACATTAGATAGAGAGGCCAGCGGAGGCCATGCTTCAGAGGGCCCACTGATCTGCACCGCAGGACCTGCGGTAGCAGAAGATGGCGGCCGCGGGGAGGGAACGCTGGCTGGTATGCGCTCTGCCTCCGTCTCCTTTTCAAAGAAAAAGTCCAGCTTACCCTGCCTGGTTTGAGTGCGCTTGCCTCTAGGCATGTTGTCTGCTCAAATCGGGTGGTTGAGCTTACTCAAATACGGGGATACCACGCTTTGGAAGTCGCTTGGTGCAGGAGCCGAGGAATCAAGCGGCCATTCCGTTCGGCTGCCTAGCCACGCCCCCAAGCATATGTGACATCTAATGGAGATTAGAGATTATAAGCTATAAGAGATATGAATATAAGGAGATGGAGACCACCTGACAATGAAATATAACCCTAGCACAATTGTGTTCACCAACTAACTAAATTTCTTTAACACCACCTTCAAAAACGCCTCCTTTGTCTTGATTGACAGGGCCAGGCAGCTCGCTCCATCTCCTGCTGGCCCCGTCCAATCCAAATCCCGTGCCTGCGCCATGCGTCCTTCGGCGCAGGCGCAGTGAGGAAGCTGGGAGCCTGGTGCACTCACTGCGCCTGCGCTGAATGAAGGACGCACGACGCAGGCGCGGGATTTGGATCAGACAGGGCGCCAGGAGATAAAGCGAGCTGCCTGGCCCAGTCAATCAAGTCAAAGGAGGCGTTCTTGAAGGTGGGCAAACTGAGCCTCTAGGAGCAGAGGTAACGCCCCCGCCCCTGCTCCTAGGAGGCTAATTACCATGTTATAAATGTTTAAATTACACAAAAACTGGGGCAGTGATAATTAAATAAATTACATAGTTAGCATCAGGTGACATTTGCACATTGCAAATGTCATCCTGTTTAATAGGCTCAAAAGTGGTGACAGAAACCTTTAAAGTATTAAAGCAGGAAAAACTATTATAAAATTGTGGTATCGCAGTAATCGTACTGACCCACATAATGTTAATATGCAATTTTTACCATATAGGGAAAACCTTAAAAACTAAACTCATAAAAGAATGGTGGAATAGCTTTTTCTGCCAATTCCACCCCATGTATAATTTTTTTGCAACTCCCAACTAAATTGTATGCAATATTAAATTGTGCCATTAGAAAGTATAACTGTCCTGCACAAAACAAGCCCTCATACAACTATATGAAGGGAAAATAAAATTCTAGTTCCTGGAAGGCAGGGAGTAAATTGCTGCATCAGGAAGGGGGTTAAGGCTACTTTCACACTAGCGTTGTTTATTCCAGTATTGAGTTCCGTCATAGGGGCTCAATACCGGAATAAAATGCTTCAGTTTTGTCCCCATTCATTGTCAATGGGGACAAAACTGAACTGAGGAGAACGGAATGCTCATAAAAGAATTCCGTTCCGTTTCCAGACCAGAGAGCAAACCTCAACATGCCAGTGTGACACACTAGTAAACGGATCCGTCCTCCATTGACTTTCAATGGAGTTCATGACGGATCCGTCACCTTGCCTTTTCCCTGTCAGTTCTCTCCAGCAGGGGCCGCTGTTACACAGCTGTCTTTCAGCAGGAAGCTGCTTGGACGATGCGGGGAGGAGCTGGAGCCGCGGAGAGCCTGGGAGGGAACACAGGAGGCGGCCTCAGCACAGTATACATAGGTAAGTTACCCCCCCCTCCAGTGTCTAACATGTGTGGGGCCAGGGCGCGGTTCCCGCCGGATCCGTGCTGCCGCTAGTGTGAAAGTGGCCTAATAGGCTTGTTGTACTTATGTTGCCAAGGCTGTCCCAATTGATCTGAGCGGTACCTGTAAAGCCATATTCTAGATTCCGATGCGGCAGCTTACATCCAACAATGGCAATTCAGGGACTCCATTGGCACCTATAGGGACGTCCAAGAGTTTTTACACCCTCAGCCAGTTTAGCAGAGATAGTATCAGCGAGCTTTGGGTACTCATTATAAGCGTGTTAGCGCCTTTTATTTTTCCTATTTTATACTCAGGCCGCGTCCATGTTATTTTTGGCTTCTCCACCAGCCATTTCAGCCATCCCTAACACCACAGGGAGGGTCAGGTAGGTATATGGGATAGATGTGTGGGGGTAGCAGGCAATTTCAGTGCACAAAGAGTGACGATATCACTGATATGTAGAGGAGGCCATGTGAAATAAAGTAAACATTACACTAAAACCTCAAGGTGAACTATGTAAGAAACAAACATGCAAAATTGCATTTTTTTCCTGCATTTCCCCCGCCACCTAAAAATTAATAAAAGTTCAAAAGTAATTTATCTGTACTCCAAAGTTCATTCTTGCATTAAAAAGGGTGAAATGCGCAATGAATAAGGGGAGATCTAGAAGCTATGTATCCAATATCAGGGGTCAGTACAGAGATCTCTCCCATCATCTATTTATTCTCGTGACTGTGACAAGGGGACATCCTCTGTGTCTGGAGGAAAGAAGGTTTGTACACAAACCTAAAAGAGGATTCTTTACAATAAGAGCAGTGAGACTATGGAACTCTCTGCCTGAGGAGGTGATGATGGTAAGTTCACTAAAAGAGTTCAAGAGGGGCCTGGATGTATTTCTGGAGTGTAATAACATAGTAACATAGTTTATAAGGCCGAAAAAAAAGACATCTGTACATCCAGTTCGGCCTGTTATCCTGCAAGTTGATCCAGAGGAAGGCAAAAAAAACCCTGTGAGGTAGAAGACAATTTTCCCCACTTTAGGGGAAAAAATTCCTTCCCGACTCCAATCAGGCAATTAGAATAACTCCCTGGATCAACGACCCCTCTCTAGTAACTATAACCTCTAATATTATTACCCTCCAGAAATACATCCAGGCCCCTCTTGAACTCTTTTAGTGAACTTATCATTAACACCTCCTCAGGCAGAGAGTTCCATAGTCTTACTGCTCTTACAGTAAAGAATCCTCTTCTATGTTTGTGTAAAAACCTTCTTTCCTCCAGACGCAGAGGATGTCCCCTCGTCACAGTCACAGATCTCCGGATAAATAGATCATGGGAGAGAACTCTGTACTGACCCCTGATATATTTCTACATAGTTATTAAATCTCCCCTCAGTCCTCTTTTTTGTAAAGTAAATAACCCTAATTTTGATCATCTTTCTGGGTACTGTAGTCCACCCATTCCAGTTATTACTTTCGTTGCCCTCCTCTGAACCCTTTCCAGCTCTGCTATGTTTGCCTTGTTCACAGGAGCCCAGAACTGTACCCAGCACTCCATGTGTGGTCTGACTAGTGATTTGTAAAGTGCCAAGACTATGTTCTCATCACGGGCATCTATGCCCCTTTTGATGCAACCCATTATCTTATTGGCCTTGGCAGCAGCTGTCTGACATTGGTTTCTACAGCTTAGTTTGCTGTTCGCTAAAATTCCTAGGTCCTTTTCCATGTCAGTGTTACACAGTGTTTTACCATTTAGTATGTACTAGTGACTTGCATTATTCCTTCCTAAGTGCATAACCTTACATTTATCAGTGTTCAATCTCAGACTATAGCTACTAGAGATGAATCGTTAATCCAGGGAGTAATTCTAATTGCCTGATTGGAGTCAGGAAGACACTTTTTTTCCCCTAAAGTGAGGAAAATTTGCTTCTACCTCACAGTTTTTTTTTGCCTTCCTCTGGATCAACTTGCAGGATAACAGGCTGAACTGGATGGAAAGAGGTCTTTTTTCAGACTTATAAACTATGTTACTATGAAATCCGCAGTATAAATTAACATGATGCACATTTCAAATCGCCAGGACCGGATGGCATACACCCCCGTATCCTAAGAGAATTAAGTAATGTCATCGCCAGACCCTTATTTCTGATATTTAAGGACTCTATACTGACAGGGAGTGTTCCACAGGATTGGCGCATAGCAAATGTGGTGCCAATATTCAAAAGGGTCCAAAAACAGAGCCCGGGAACTATAGGCCGTTAAGTTTAACATCTGTCGTGGGTAAACTGTTTGAGGGTTTTCTAAGAGATGCATACTAAATGGTAAAATATTGGGTAACTGACATGGAAACGGACCTAGGAATTTTAGTGAACAGCAAACTAAGCTGCAGAAACTAGTGTCAGACAGCTGCTGCCAAGGCCAATAAGATAATGGGTTGCATCAAAAGAGGCATAGATGCCCGTGACGAGAACATAGTCCTGCCACTTTACAAATCACTAGTCAGACCACACATGGAGTACTGTGTAGAGTTCTGGGCTCCTGTGAACAAGGCAGACATAGCAGAGCTGGAAAGGGTTCAGAGGAGGGCAACTAAAGTAATAACTGGAATGGGTGGACTACAGTACCCAAAAGATTATCAAAATTAGGGTTATTCACTTTAGAAAAAAGACGACTGAGGGGAGATCTAATAACTATGTATAAATATATCAGAGGTCAGTACAGAGATCTCTCCCATCATCTATTTATCCCCAGGACTGTGACTGTGACGAGGGGCCATCCTCTGCGTCTGGAGGAAAGAATGAATTCTTTACGGTAAGAGCAGTGAGACTATGGAACTCTCTGCCTGAGGAGGTGGTGATGGTAAGTTCACTAAAAGAGTTCAAGAGAGGCCTGGATGTATTTTTGGAGGGTAATAATATTACAGGTTATAGTTACTAGAGAGGGATGGACAGATGTCTTTTTTCGGCCTTATAAACTATGTTACTAAATCTGCAATACAGCAGCTTTCTTGCTGCATTTTTTTTACACAACATTTGGATGAAGATTCTGAAATTCTCATGCACTTTGCTGGTCCTGTACAACGCTGCAGATCTGCTTTACAAAAATATGCAATGAGAAATCTGCAGCTGCAGTCACGTGTGAATCCAGCCTCATTGTCCAAAAGTAGCAAAACTCATAAAAAGTATACATATTTGGCATCATCCCAATCATGCCAATCCACAGAAAAAAGGTGACTGATTATTTGTGCTGTAATGTGAGTAGTGTAAATTAAAAAAAATAAATAAAAAGTGGAATTCCAGACTTTTTTTTTCCATTCTGGTTTCCGATGATGAAATAGGTCATGAATATCTGATCGGTGGGGGTCCGACTCCTGGCATTCCCACTGATCAGAGAAAAAAGCGCACCTGAAAGTGTTGCATTCACTTCACTGTTTACCTGCTTACAATTGAAATTGCAGTAAGAGGAATTACTGATGGATGGGATGGAGTGTAACTAAAACTGCTCCTTTCCATTCAGGTAAATGGGATGTAGGAGTTGTAATTACACCTGCAATGTCGACAACAAGCAGATGAACAGTGAAGAGAATGCATCGCTTGCAGTAGCGCTGCCTTCTTTTCAAATAGCTGACCAATATCAGAAACAGGACAACCTCTTTAATAAAAATGAACGAATAAGCTGTATGCATCCCAAAACAGGATAATAGTAAGGGATCTCTGAATGCAGTAAAACAATTCAACCAAAATAGGCTCTGTAATGAAGTGGGGGGGTAAACCCTTTGGTATTGAATTGGTTAATGAAAGTGAACCAGTGTTTGCTATAGGTACCTGTTGCTATTTTACGCTGGTATGAGATTCCCTTTACCATAGGTCAAAACATATTTTTTTAAAACTGTAATTCTGTCTAATAAATGGTATTTGTAATGCTTGAATTTAGACATGAGTAATTATTTCAAAATTCATTATTTTATTTGTGAAAACAAATCACACAATACATTAAAAAGGAAACATTTGAAAAAGAAAAAAATTGCTTACAATTTGTAAGAGGAAAACAATACAATTTTTTTTAGATGAAAAAAAAAAAAAATATACAGACATCTATACATGTTTACAAATCACCCTCAATCTGTATTGACAAGAATCTCAGCTATTTAAGCCACGTATCCAGCAACTGTGTAATACTGGTACATATACCAGATACTAAAAATAAAAAAATAAAGAATTTCAAAGTTCCTCTTTCATTTTTGACTTTGCTCTGTGTTCTTCAATAAACTTGGACAAACCTTCTAGATCTCTGTCATGACCTTGGAATTTAATTGGGTTATGTTTTCTGTTCTTTGGTGCAAAATATATAGTTGGAAATCCTTCTACTTTGTATTTGTCAATGGGTATATCGTTGGCAGTAGCATCCATCTTGGCTATAACAACATTTGGCACTGATCTGTATTTTTTACCCAAGTCATTGTAAACTGGTTCAAGTGATTTGCAGTGTCCACACCATGGTGCATAAAACTCTATCAATACATCTGAGCTTTTATCCATTACAATCTGTTCAAAGGTTTTTCCAACTACTAATTTAACAGGCCCTTTATTGTTCTTGGGTACAGGTTGGGACTTCAAAACTGGAGTGAGTTTACCTGTGTTGCAGAAAGAAAACAAAACAAAAACAAACACACACACAAGGTTAATATGGAAACAGATTAGAAGTAATGAAACCTGTAAAATCCTTTAAAGGGGTTTTAACAGCTCAGCCATTAAAGGGTTATTCCGGTTGTTTCAAGTTATCCTCTATCCACAGGACTATCTATCCACTGCTGGAACCCCCGCCGAACATGAGAACGGGGTCCCCCTGCAGACCAGCGGCTGGTCTCACATGTGCGTGGCCACTCCATTCGTTTCTATGGAAGTTCCAGAGATAGTACTAAGTACAGTGCTCAGCTATTTTGAGAACTCATGTGTGACCGGTCACTCCATTCATTTCAGGGGAGCTGCAGGGGGTATGAGACCCCATTCTCATGATTGGTGGGGGTCCCAGCGGTCCCACAGGATAGTTATCCCCTATCCAGTGGTAACAACCGGCATACCACTTTAAGTGGCTGGAGTTACAGCCAAGTGAGCTGTTTCCAAGTTAATGGTAGCTATGGAAATGGTGTAGAACTTCAAGCTATACTGTTTCAGCCCTAAGAAGCAGAAGCAAAGAACTAGATGGGATGAGGGACAGGTGGTATGTAGCAGCCTGGGCACACCACAACTCTGATATTAATTCAAGAAATACTGCCCAGCAGACTTCCATCGTGTAAGTACTAAACTCAGTAAACATCCATCTGCACAGCTAGCACCACAAATAATGCATGTTCGTCACCAGCACAATAGAAGGAGCATGGAAGAAATACAGAATGTTTTTTTTTTTAACACAGCATGAAGCAGCATACTATATTCCCTCCAGTCACCTCAACAGGACTGCTGGAGAAAGCTAAGCACTTGTACTGCGCTATCTCTGGCTGTCCCATACGTGCATGGCTGCTGGTACTTTGAAATGGGAGAACATAGCACATTTATACTTAAAGAGGCTCTACCAGCATGATCAACCCTATTACACCAGGCATACTGCCTGATAGGGCTCATCATGCTTGATAAAACAGTGCCTTTTTGTATGCTAAACAGCTGCAGAGATAACTGCATTTTTATTCATACTCAAATGAGCATTTTGGAGCACCAGGGGGCAGGGCTGATGCTTGAAGCACTACGTTTTGTAACATCCCCTGTGCTCTGCACACTTACCTTGATTGACAGGGCTAGACATCAGCACGCTGACGGCAGAACTGTGTCCTAGCTTGTACATATCATATACACTACTTACTGTAGCATTATCACATTGAGATATGCTTAGAAAGATAATATACATATTACTGCTTTATTCACAAGCACAATAAATGATTATAAAGACACCAGTTTATGTGGCAATGATAGGATGTCTATGTGCAAAGCTGACCACTTACTACTAATCTATTATTACCACATAGACTGGTGTCTTTATAATCATATATTGTACCTGTGAATAAACCAGTAATAGGTTTTATATTTAAAAAATATATAGTAAGGCCTTGTAGTATTATTATATATCCTTTTTATTATGAGTGAAGTGAGAGACACAGAAAATAAAACACGTCACACCTAAGACTTGAACTTAGGATGTCTATGTGCAAAGCTGATCACTTACTACTAATCTAAGTTCAAGTCCCAGGTGTGACATATATGTGTTTTATTTTCTGTGTCTCTCACTTCACCCATAATAAAAAGGATATATAATAATAATAATAATAATAATAATAATAATAATACAAGGCCTTACTATATATTTTTTAAATATAAAACCTATATTACTGGTTTATAGGTTTAAATGACAAGGATCAGAATAATTTCCAGTATTGGTCATTGCAAGCTGGTGTCAGCCATATTATATGGCCAGCACCACCATGTATGTAGCGGGCTCATATATACCCCACATGCATATGATGCATGAGTGGTATTCAGCTGGTTCAAGATGGTTCTCCCAATCCAATTAAAATTACAACTACTCTGCGGAAGAGTTTGTGGGCTAAATTCCATTCCAGTGCTTTTTTCTGCCATCAGTCACTCAGAGCTTACAGAGCACCTTTTATCTTTTGTGGACAGCTGTATTGCAGTCCTTAGGACGGTGATACAGTTCAATACTGTGGCAGAGTTGGAGTATGTTCACTCTCGTAGGCCAGGAAGCATGGAGCAGGAGTCAGATGTGTATATTTATTTTTTTCTTTGTCATCTGATGGAACAGACTACTGAGGGTCCTCTAAGGAGGGGGCATTATAACTACTGGTGGCATTATAGGCGAGGGGCCCTAATTACTACTGTGGACACTCTATTGGGGGATTATTACTACTGCGGGCGCTACGGAGGGGGGGGGGGGCGCTCTATAGAGGGGCCTTATTACTGTTGGGGGCTCTATGGGGAGCCTTATTACTACTACAGGCTCTATAGGCAGACTTTCTGTTCCTATTGGGGTACTATGGGGCCCTTATTACTACCAGTGGTACTGTGGGGGTATTGCTATTTGCCACAATATGGTAGGCACTACTAACAACAGTTTTGCTCAAGGAAACAATCGCTATTAGGGGCACTATTACTAAAGAAGTAGTTATGGTGGTCTGGGCTGAATGGAGATGAGGAAATAGAATGTGTATAAATCAGAGGAGATGTCACTGAATGTAATATATATTTATTGCTATGTACTGACTGTAATGCCCATCCAAATATGTCTTTAGTGCTTGGGCTTGTGCAGGGGTGGGGGGAGTTTGGTTGGATCGAGAATTTGGCTTTGGCAATATCTCTGCCTAGGTTGCTGATCCACATACTGCCTCCCTCTAGCACCCACGTCCAGTCAGGCTTCCATATTAAATGTCAGTTGGCTATTCAGCAAATCAATAGCTGACCTCTAATATATCAGCCGCTCTTCTGCTGGTCCCCCTCACTGCTATCTTCAATCTTCACAGTTCCTGTGGGGCTAAATATCTTACTAGCTACAAGTTACAAAATGGTTATATTATATATATAATGGTGTATCTACTGTGAATGTAGACTATATATGGTGTATATATATATATATATATATATATATATATGCAGCACATACATGATATATGTGTAGCATATATGTTTTGTGTGTTTTTAGCATATACATTGCATTCAGAAAGCATTCAAACTCTTTCCCATTTACATTTTATGTTGCAAAAAAATAAGCCCTGTGCAGCTCTTCTCTTTTTTACTGCTTCTCACTACATTGTATGCCATAATTAATGGTTGCATTAGAAAGTACAACTTGTCCTGCAAAACATAAGCCCTCATACAGCTATGTGAACAGAAAGAAAAATAAAAACGAAAAAAAATCTCCGGTAGTGAACGGGTTAATGAACTTTTTGGTGATGTTGTTTTTCAATTTTCTCTGTTAACCCTTACACTCCCAGCGCCGTACATGTACGGCGCTGGGGCGATGTGGGCACATGGCGCCCGCTCGCAAGTGCGGCAGGCGTCATGGCCGGCAAGTCTCTGCTGTTTCTAACAGCAGAGACTTGCCGCTACTTACCGCCATCGGCGGCGTCTTCCTGGGCGTCTAGATGCCGTGATCACGGCATCTAGTTTCGTCTGAACCCGGAAGCGTTCGCTTCCGGGTGGTGTACAGACACCCCGTGTGGCCAATCGGGGTGTCTGTACACCGTATGAAAACTGTAATCCTCGCTGGTGAGGATTACAGTTTTCAAAGTGCAATTCTTATTCTGGCCACTAGATGGCAGGCCAGGATAAGAAATGAGCAATTCTTGGATTTCTGAGTCTAGAAAATCCCTGATTGCTCATAAAGAAAAAAAAAATCCACAATATATAAGCCCATATTTGAGCTTTCAAATAGTAAAAAAATTTTTTTAAAAATGTTAAAAAATATATAAAAAATAAAAAAGATCAATCACCCCCCTTTCCGTATAATTAAAAAATAAATACCTAAATAACAATAAATATAGACATCATGGGTATCACCGTGACCGAAAACGCCCGTACTTTTAAAATATAAAAAAAAAATTCCAATACGGCGAATTGTGTGGCGGAAAAAAGCGTCCAAATGGCGATTTGCTGTTTTTTTTCTCGCTTTTTTTTCCTAAAAAAAATTAAATAAAAAGTGATCAAAAAGTCATACACACCCCAGAATGGTATCATTAAAAACTTCAGATCGTCCCGCAAAAAATGAGCCACCATACAGCTCTGTACACATAAATACCAAAAAGTTATAGGGGTCAAGATGTGAGAAGGAAAAAAAAAAAAAAAAAAAGGGGCAACTTTCTAATTATTTTATCACTATGAAAACGCAGGAAAAACTATACATATTAGGTATTGCCGGATTCGTACTGACCAGTAGAATGAAAGTAATGGATCAGTTTTAATGCACATCGAACGCTGTAAATAAGAAACCCGTAGAACTGTAGCGGAATAGCGTTTTCTTTGCAATTTCACCCGGTTTGGAATTTTTTTCCCGCTTCCCACTACACCATATGCAATATTAAATGGTGGCGTTGGAAAGTACAACTTGTCCCGCAAAAAACAAGCCCTCATACAGCTATGTGAACAGAAAAATAAAAGAGTTATGGCTGTTTGAAGGCAGGGAGCGCAAAACGAAAATGCATGACCGAAAAAACCTCCGGGTGTGAAAGGGTTAATACCTATATTAAAAACAAAAAATCCTGTCGTTTTCAAACTAGCCACTAAGCCTAAAAATAGATGCCACTTCTTGGTCTGTACAGATTAATTTATTGGAGTTACCTGCTTATCTATACACAGAGGTGATATCATTACAGGCAGGATTAGAATCACATAAGACAGGACCCACCATTCATAATAGGTCAAAGTTTATCTATTCTTTCCTCATACATTGACCTCTGCACAGGTCACAGAGTATGCCTAGAAAACTCTCCCATAGTACTCAATGAGGCCCTCTTCTATTGACCATGGGGCTGCCATAATGCATTTCTGTTTTCTAAATGTTTTTAAGAACTGCTCAGGCAAGATGGCAGCCCCCTTAATCCTCTTTAGGAAATAGAATAAAAAATATCGCAATCAGAGAATAAAGATTAGAAAAAGGGATATGTATTGCTATCTGATTTTAACTGGCATATAAGTTTTCACAGCTGGCAATGCGAAAAAACAAACAAAAAAAAACAACAGCCAGGAGGAGGAAATAACTGCTTGTAAAGCACAGAAACAGGATTATGTGGAACGTTTCCAACAGCAAAGTGCCTCCATGATTCTTAAATGGAAAAGTTTGGAGTCATTGATCCAGGGAGTAATTCTGATTGCCTGATTGGGGTCGGGAAGGATTTTTTCCCCTAAAGTGAGGAACACTGGCTTCTACCTCACAGGGGTTTTTTTGCCTTCCTCTGGATCAACTTGTAGGAAAACAGACCGAACTGGATGGACAAATGTTTTTTTTCGGCCTTATAAACTATGTTACTATGTAACCAGGGCTCTTCCTATAGCTGGCCACCTCACCAAACAAAGTGGTCAGAGGAGAAGGGCCTTGGTAAGAGAGATGACCAAGAACCCAAAGGTCACTCTGGCTGAGCTCCAAAGATCATGTGTGCAGATGGGAGAAACTTTCAGAAGGTCAACAATCACTGCAAAACTGGGTCCAAGTCTGGACATTATGACAGGGTGGCGAGAAAGAAGCCTTTCCTCAGTAAAAGACACATTAAAGGACTTTTTTTTTTGCGGACTCATTGTAACAATGGCTATCAATAGGACATCTTCTAACCTAATGAATGGGTGCACATCCTATACTCCAAAAATGTGGATCTGATGCGGACTAAAACTACTGTTCTGTGAATGAGGCCTAAGAATCATTTCTGGAGGAAACCATGTGCTGCTCATCACCTCCCCAATACCATCCCCCACAGTGAAGCATGGTGGTGGCAGCAGATGGAACAGGGAGACTGGTCAGAGTTGAGGGAAAGCTGAGTGGAGCAAAGTACAGAGGATTTCTTAAAGAAGAACTCCCGCAAACATTTTTATTCTCTGACCTGTTAGAAAGGTGCATGATATAATCTGTAGTGAATGTCATTTTCTTATCAGAGGCTGAAATTGAGAGTTTCCACTCTCTTCTTATTGTAGCTGGGTCATGTGACCAACTCCCTGACCTCCAACTGACCCAGGACAGCAAGCCAGTCACTTCTCTATTCATTCCTATGAGACTGAAAGTGAGGCTCCCATAGGAATGCATACAAAATTAGACTTCCTGTCCACACATAAGGTGATGTGTGAGTTGGTGGGTCTAATTCCTAGTCACATGATACAGATGAAAAACTTCAGGATGATATAACCCAAAAATTCAGCTACTGGTAAGAAAATGACATTCACTACAGATTACATCATGTACATTTCTAGCAGGACATGGAATAAAATTTTTTGCGGGAGTTCTTCTTTAATGAAAACCAGATCCAGGGTACTCTGCATCTCAGGCTACTTTCACACCAGTGTTTTTGCTGGATCCGTCATGGATCAGCAAAAACGCTTCCGTCATGATAATACAACCGTCTGCATCCGTTCTGAACGGATCCGGTTGTATTATCTTTTAAATAGCCAAGATGGATCCGTCGTGAACTCCATTAAAAGTCAATGTGGGATGGATCCGTTTTCTATTGTGTCTGAGAAAACGGATCCGTCCCCATTGACTTACATTGTGAGTCATGACGGATCAGTTTGGATCAGTTTCTTCATGCGGATACCAAAACGCAGCAAGCAGCGTTTTAGTGTCCGCCTCCAAAACATAATGGAGACGGAACTGAAGCAAAACTGATGCATTCTGAACGGATCCTTTTCCATTCAGAATGCATTAGGACAAAACTGATCAGTTTTGGACCGTTTATGAGAGCCTGTGACGGATCTCACAAACGGATCCTTACAATGCAAGTGTGAAAGTAGCCCCAGAAAGGGATGAAGGTTTATCTTAAAACAAGGCAATGAACCCAAAGAAATCGAACAATACAAAACAGGAATGGCTTAAGGCCATCTCTGTGAATGTACTTAATGGGCTATTCTGGTTAGATTAAGTTAGTTATCGACTATCCAGTGGCGTACATAGAGAAGTAAGGGCCCCATAGCAAGGATCAAACTAGGCCCCCCTCCGTGTATAAAAAAGGAGCTTAACCCACCAATAGTAGGAATCTGGCTGAGTCTTATACCTGTCTGCTGAGACTATCATTCTGCATCGCAACGCACTCATCTGCACACGTGGCTCGATTCCTCTACGTGACTGACCATTGGTCTGCCACAACACACCTATTGTGAATGGTGGATTCTGTATAAACTCAAGCCTGCACTGAATCAGCTAAACACCTATATTAAAAGGGGTGTTATGGTTTCAGGTTTCAAGGATTATTCTTTGTTACACAATTTCATTATACTTCCTGTATCAATTATTCATACTTTTCAAAATCTCTGCTTGTAGCCACTCAGTAGAAACAGTCATTGTTTATTTCCAGAGACTATAAATCTACCCATGGACATGTGATCACATCACAGTTGCTTGGATCATTACAAAACACACGTGTACTGTAACAGATAGTAAACATATTATGGATAATTTTACATTTTATAATAAAATATTTATTTGCTGTAATCCTAACACCCCCTTAGAGTCTTGTACTACATTTTTAAGTGCAATTGTGAATGCTTGGACTGGGAGAAAATGTCTGTATGTGGGTAAGTAACTGGCTCAATGATAGAAAACAGAGGGTGGTTATTAATGGTACACACTCAGATTGGGTCACTGTCACTAGTGGGGAACCACAGGGGTCAGTATTGGGCCTATCCTCAAACTATTTTACTAGGTTACTAATAAATATATTGATTAGGCTGAAAAAAGACATCTGTCCATCCAGTTCAACCTGTTATCCTGCAAGTTGATTCAGTGGAAGGCAAAAAAAAACCCCCTGGGAGATAGAAGGCAATTTTCCCCACTTTAGGGGAAAAGAATTCCTTCCCGACTCCAATCAGGCAATCAGAATAACTCCCTGGACCATGTCCCTGTGATATTATTACACTCCAGAAATACATCCAGGCCCCTCTTGAACTCTTTTAGTGAATTCACCATCACCACCTCCTCAGGCAGAGAGTTCCATAGTCTCACTGCTCTTACCATAAAGAATACTGTTCGTGTACAAACCTTTGTGAGTCATGACGGATCCATTTGGATCAGCTTCGTCATGCGGACACCAAAACGCAGCAAGCAGCGTTTTAGTGTCCGTCTCCAAAGCGAAATGGTGACTGAACTGAAGCAAAACTGGTGCATTCTGAACGGATCCTTTTCTATTCAGAATGCATTAGGACAAAACTGATCAGTCTTGAAAGCGTTTTTGCAGATCCATGACGGATCCTGCAAAAACGCTGGTGTGAAAGTAGCCTAATGCAAGTACATACTAAATGGAAAAACACTTGGTAACAATGACATGGAAAAGGACCTAGGAATTTTAGTGAACAGCAAACTAAGCCGTAGAAACCAGTGTCAGACAGCTGCTGCCAAGGCCAATAAGATAATGGGTTGCATCAAAAGAGGCATAGATGCCCGTGATGAGAACATAGTCCTGCCACTTTACAAATCACTAGTCAGACCACACATGGAGTACTGTGTACAGTTCTGGGCTCCTGTAAACAAGGCAGACATAGCAGAGCTGGAGAGGGTTCAGAGGGGGGCAACTAAAGTAATAACTGGAATGGGTGCACTACAGTACCCAGAAAGATCAAAATTAGGGTTATTGACTATAGACAAAAAGACGACTGAAGTGAGATCTAATAACTATGTATAAATATATCAGAGGTCGGTACAGAGATCTCTCCCATGATCTATTTATCCCCAGGACTGTGACTGTGACGAGGGGACATCCTCTGCGTCTGGAAGAAAGAAGGTTTATACACAAACATAGAAGAGGATTCTTTACGGTAAAAGCAGTGAGACTATGGAACTCTCTGCCTGAGGAGGTGGTGATGGTGAATTCACTAAAAGAGTTCAAGAGGGGCCTGGATGTATTTCTGGAGTGTAATAATATCACAGGTTATAGTTACTAGAGATAGGTCGTTGGTCCAGGGAGTTATTCTGATTGCCTGATTGGAGTCGGGAAGGAATTTTTTTTCCCGTAAAGTGGGGAAAATTGGCTTCTATCTTACGGGGTTATTTTTTGCCTTCCACTGGATCAACTTGCAGGATAACAGGTTGAATTGGATGGACAGATGTCTTTTCAGCCTTATAAACTATGTTACTATGTAATTGTATCCTATTGTGACTGTCTCACCTCTTTTCCTATTCCCAAACTTTTGAGTTTATGGTTTAACTGATGTGGAAACAGAGTTAAAATGGAGGATGATACGCTGGAAAAAAAAAAAAAAATCGATTTAGGCTACTTTCACACTTGCGGTAGCCTTTTCCGGCAGGCTGTTCTGGTTGGGGAATAGCCTGCCGGTCCGTGCTACCACTAGTCCACTGTGCCACCGGGAGTTCTCCCCATTCACTATAACGGGGGCGTCTTGTAGTTTTATTTCGGCCGCCTCTCGACATGTTTGCCATGTTGCGGCTGGACCTCCAGCTCTCCCCCATTATAGTGAATGGGTCTGGAGCGGACTTCCAACAGCACAGTGGACTAGTGGTAGCACGGATCTGGCAGGCTGTTCCCCCGCCGGAACAGCCTGCCAGAAAAGGCTACCACAAGTGTGAAAGTAGCCTTATACCAGAGCTTCCTTACATAAACATAGCTCAAAAATAGAAAATTTGCCCATCAGTACAGTGTTAGGGTTCCTTTACACGGGACACTGATCCAGCAGATCTACTGATTGCTAGTGGAGGAAACCACTGCATTTACATGCACGGATTTCCTCCACAGTATGGGGAGGAGTGATCGCTTATGCCTTCGCTCTTCCCCATACTGTCTCGTTGTTTCCTGGCAGGAGATTTTGTTTACACAGAACGATCTGCGATTGGGAAACAATGATCTTTTGCGCTGCACTTTGCTCGTTCATCGGGTAATAGGCAGTGCATTTACACCGCAAGATCATCGCTAATGAGCGTTACTAGTAATGCTGGTTAGCAATGATCCTTTTTAATTGTTATTCCTGAAAGCCCTAGCATCATGTGCTCAGGAAGTTTTCACTTTTCTATCATATAAATACTCATTTCTTTTTCCCTTTCAAGACTGTGGTCACATCTGTTTTGGAGGCTCAGTTTTGTCACCTTTGCAGGCAACAGTAATGGTGCACATATCCAAATTTCCTTGGGCTTTGTGGCAACGAGTCAGATTGTTTCTTAAAATGGCTGTAAAGTAAGCCCAAGAATGCGAGATCACCCATAATGCTGTGCAGCCAGCCAATCAGCAGATAGCCATTCCCTGTAATGTCACAGCCCTATAAAAAGCCACATCCAACACGGTCTCCACCATTTGATTGTGAGTTGAGCTTAGGGACGGACGTGACAAGCGCTTATGTGCCAAAGACAGTGTTTCAGAAAGC
Organism: Rhinella marina; assembly: GCA_900303285.1. Taxonomy (NCBI): domain Eukaryota; kingdom Metazoa; phylum Chordata; class Amphibia; order Anura; family Bufonidae; genus Rhinella; species Rhinella marina. The sequence goes on along the minus strand of ONZH01007702.1, from coordinate 29,072 downwards.
TTTTAATTGTAGAATATTGGATAGGGAACCTGCAGGTTGTTCACGTGCTGCCAGAATCTGTGCCTCAATATTAAAGTGCGGGGAATAGATTGCCATCTGCACCTTGTTGAACCGCTGGCACATTCGCAGTTAATCTGTTACTGATACAGTTACTGTACACCATGGTCGACAGACAGTTGCCTGGGCCCTCCAAAGAATATTGCTGTAGCCAGTACAAGTACCAGCAGCAGAAGGGTTGGTGGTAGCAGCAGTTGCAGCAACAGGCCAGAGCTGCCACTATCATCCAGTGGTCATGTTTTGAACAACAATCCAGCTGTACTGCAATGGTTAACTTGCTCTTGAACATCAACTCAGGTGACAACAGATACACAGCCAGGAATCGATAGGTTCATCTGAAACCACGTTTAGTTGGCATGGCCCAGGAACTGCCTGCGTGCCCTCACCAGTCATGAACCTGTTTCTTGCTTTTGCTGCTCCTTCTGTTAGCCAAGTAATGACAGTCACCAGTTCTGCTCTGCTTTACAGCGAGGATGAGCTTTTTGAGGACAGTCAACAGTTACAGGCCAGCACAGACCTGAAGGAGTGGTTTGCTGCGGACTCCTCTAGGCGTGCAACTGCCGATGATGACATCCAGGAGGGAGCACATATTGCGAGAGTTCAGGGATGTGCACAAGAGACAGGTGAGGGTGACATTAGTGAGGAGCAAACAGATGTAGATGACGATGTAGCCAATAGCATGTGGGGAGCAGCACCAGCTCCATATGCAGCAACTTCAGTCTGGAGTCTGTAATGAGAAGTTTTCTTCAGCTGCCTACCACCCAGCAGCAGAAATGAAGCAGAATCTTAACCAGCAGGTTGTGGCAGACTAAACTGTGTCACCCATGATTCAAGAACTCCTGGACTGCTAGGCATGCAAATTTGAATGGTGGCCACAACTGGCCGAGTTTGCCATCGGCATACTTTCCTGTCTGGCCAGTAGTGCAGCATCAGAGCAGGTGTTCAGTGCTGTGTGGGGCACAGTTACCCCTAAGAGAACTCTCCTTCTCCCAAAATATTGAGTGACTAACCGTCATAAAGATGAACCAGGCATGGATCAAGCAGGATTTCCAGACACTGGTGCCTAATGCAACAGAATAGATCATCCCGCCACTAATGATCTTACTATAGTGTTTGCACACTGGAACATTCTGAAAAATGGGCCGTTACTTCTGGGCATGTGCTACTGCCATCTGCATGATGTCACTCACTTGCTGACTCTACTCCAATTCCTACAAAGGGGCTTCTTGGCCTATTGATATGCACGTTATCTTTATTTTGAGCATCCCTATGGCCTCTTTCACATCATCAGTATTTGATCAGAATTTGTAAGCAGGACAAAGGTAGGTCCAAAACACAGATGAGATGCAAATAATTCCTTTACAGTTTAACTCTGTTTTTGACCCACTCCTGTTTTTGGCTTACAAATACTGGTCAAATACAGATGAAAAACAAATGACAAAATACTGACCGTCTGAAAGAGGCCATTAAAGTCCTGCATGCAGGACTTTTTTTCCCTTGTTAAAAAAAAAAAAAAAAAAGATTTCAGACGGCTTCAGAAGGCTTCTTTCAGATGGTCAGAATTTGGTCAGATTTTTGCATCAGTATTTGATCAGAATTTGTAAGCCAAAAGCAGGAGTGAGTCCAAAACACAGATGAGATGAGGGTTTTAAATGTGAATTCAAAAGATTTGAGAATGAATAAGCTTATGCAGGCTAAGTGAATAAATATACTTACTAAGTGTGATTAACCCCTTAAGGACCTGTGACGTACATGTACGTCATGACTGGACGTGACTTAAGGACCAGTGACATACATGTACGTCACAGGGTCCGCGGGTGGCTGGGAGGTGATCGCGGGGGAATAGGGGCACCATCACTACACTTACCGGCAGGCATCCATCGTAGGTTCAGGGCAGCATGGTGCAGACCCGCCCCCCTGCAGCTTCAAGCGCTGCGATTGGCTGATCAATGAAGACTGGCACATTGCTATGCCGGAAGCACTGGTAAGAAGCAGGGCAGATTGGAAAGGGTCAGGGGGAGGTGGCCGATGCTGAATCAGTCAGCACCTGTGACCTCCGAGATGAGGCAGAGTGTTTAGTGTCCCCTGGCAGCGCTGCGCTCAACAACACTCCAGCCAATGGCAGCGCAACAGCTGCACAGAAAAGGGCAGAACCTCCCTGCATGCAGCCATTCTAGCTTGTGACTGCATGCAGAGAGGTTCTGTGCTGCTGTTGGCTTGCTGGGACTTGTGGTGCACCACAAATGCGAGTTTCTTGCTGTAAGAAGAAAGAAGAGGAACATCTGGATTGCTGCACTGATTTTTTTTATTATTTGCAGCTGTTCCAGATCCCTAAATCACCCTCCGTCCCTGTCCCTTCCCGTCCATTTTTTTTTTTTTTTTTTTTAAGGACGCCATTTGGTCCGTGCCCATTTTTTTAAGTAATTTTTTTATTTTTTCAATTTTCCAGTTCTGCACCACTTTTTCTGCGTGCAAGCTGTGACTGCCAAGTGCTTTTCAGTGCACACCTGCCTGATCAGCACCTGGGGATTATTCTTTACTCTCCCCCTCAGCACATCAAGGGTTAATGCAACAGCATCTGTGCTTTCACCGATGCCGGCGCATACAGCCGGGGTCTGGCTAACGGGAACAGCCAGTCTCCTGCAGCTGATCAGGCGGTGCAGTTCCTGCACCCGCCCAATCAGCACGCCATAGTACTAAGGCGCTGGGCGGCAAGTCACACCCCCCAGCGCCGTACATGTACGCGCTTGGCGTGAAGGGGTTAAAAGTAATATAAAAGAAACACAATTAAAGGGGACAGAAACAATCAGTACTTAAAAATAAATACAACAGCACTGTGTAGAGGTTTTAGGCAGGTGTCAGAAAATGCTGCAAAGTAAGGATGTTTTCAAAAATAGAAATGTTAGTAGTTTTAATTTAATTAAAATGTATTCTGCGGAAGGACAACTACCCCAAACATACAGCTAATGTGATTAACTCCCTTGCGACACTTGACATAATAGTACATCACAGAGGAAAGTAACTTCACGCAAATTGACGTACTATTGTGTCATGATGGTCAGGCAGGCACAGAAAAAATGCTGATGCCAGCGGATTAACCCCTTATATGTCGCGATCAATGCTAACCGCAGCATATAAGACGGGACGGGGCTTCCTCTGCCTCTCCCCTCCGTGGTGTGGTGACAGGGGGCCAATGGCTGCCATGGCAACCCCAGGCCTCGGGTCTGTTATGTAAGGAAGCCTGTGAGACCTAGCCCCGGGCTGGGTCTCAATGGCACACTGTCAGTGTGAAACTGGCAGTTTCAATGTAGTACAATACAGCGTGTATTGTACTAAATTGAAACACGGATCAGACCTTGAAATTAAGTCCCTGTACTGTGACAAAAAAAAAAAGTGAAAAAAGTGGTTCCCTTCATCAAACGATTATTTTGAATAAAAAAAATAGAAACTTTTAATTAAAAATATCACATCATATCATGTTATCATATCATATATATCACAAGGAGAACTCCACAAAAACTGATAGAATTGCAATTTTTGCATACCTCACCTTCCAAAAAGTGAAATAAAATGCAATCAAGTCATATGTACCACAAAATGGTACCAATAAAAACTACATCTTATCCAGCAGCCTATCCACATATGGGTGTTTTCTCCTGTTACTCCTTGGGAAAATGAACAATTTGGGGCTAAAGTAACATTTTATTGTCAAAAAATGTAATTTTTCATTTTCACAGCCAAGTGTTTGTAACTTCATTGAAACGCTTGTTGAGTCATATCACTCACTGCAACTCTCAAATTCCTTGAGGGTGTGGTTTCCAAATTGGGGTCATGTCAGGTCTCAAGGTCTCTTCAAATGCAACATGGTGCCTGAAAACAATCCCAGCAAAACCTGCCCTTCAAAAACAGTATTGCGAGCCTTCCTGCTTGCACCCTACCGTGTACCCATACAGCTGATTACGACCACATAAAGGGTGTTTCTGTAACTACAGAATATAGGTAATGAATATTGAGTTTTGTCGTTAACCCTTGCTGTGCTACAGGGAAAAATGGATTAAAATATGCACAAAAAAATGACATTTTTAAATTTCCACTTCTATTTTGATTTAATTCTTGTGGAATGCCTAAAGCGTTAGCAAAGTTTAAAAAATTAGTTTTGAATAATTTGAGGGGTGTGGTTTCTAAAATGGAGTCATTAGGGTGGTTTCTATTAAGTCAAACTCTTAAAATGACTTCATAACTGAAATAGTCCTTAAAATCGGTTTTGAACATTTTCTTCAAAATTAAAATTTTTTTTAAAAAAATCCACGCCCTGATTGACAGGGTCAGGCCAGCGTTCGTCTCCTCAGGCCGGCCCTGTCTGCGTTATAAATCTTGTGCCTGAGCCGTCCCATTCAGTGTGCGGCGCAGGCGCAGTGAATAAATGATGCTCGCCGACTCCCAGCTTCCTCACTGTGCCAAATACGTCACAGTGTACTGTGCACTATAATGGGATATGTCGGGCTTTTCCTGCAGGAATGCCTGCTTGCTGACAGAAAAATATAGCAGTACTTCTGGCCTTCTTGATTGACAAAACTGCACAAAATCTTACGCAGATTAGTGACATCATCATGTCAGCACGCTGTCTGGGCACGGTGACGTTATCAGTTATGACGTCACTGTTCCGGGCCAGCAAGATGGTGTCATCACGTCACAGGGTGACATTTCCCATGGTTTCCTCAATCTAGGTGGCAGCAAATTTATTTGTGAAATTCAGCGCAGCAGCAGAATTGAATTTTTGAAAACTTCGCCCATCCCTAGTTCCCACTCACTGATCAGCTTCACATGAAGTACAGCAGAGGAGAGGGAGGAGGATTCTGTTTTGCCTTGTGTTCAAGTGCATCTGTATACCAGAGTATATGAATGCAATTTTATTTGTGGTTTTCAAGTATTTGTTAATCTTTAATCAAAATAAGTACTGGCTATGAACACCTTACCTTTCTTGAAGTCCATCACAAACTCTCGAAGTGAATTAGAATCAAACTCTTCAGGATCTTTGGCATATTTTTTGCCATTAGCATCCAAAATTGCAACATTCACTTCTTCGCCACTGTCACTTAATCCAAGATCTTTTAATTCAGATGCATAATCATCTTCATTAGCAATGCAGAAGGTATATTCTGGAAAGTCTTTTGCAACATCCAAGACTTTGTTGCGCCAGTACTGAGTAGCTGCAATTAATAAGCACAAAAACTGAATGTAAAGCCATTCCACCACTTAAACAACTTATGCCCATCTGTTCATTTTTCGTCTAGATGTGGTAATAAAAATGTAGGTCATCAGTATCTGATTGGTGGAGGTCCAACACAGGGGACCACCAACGATCAGCTGTTAGGTATCGCAATCTCAGCAGCACTGCGGCCTTCTCTCAGGTCACTAAGCAGACGCCGTATATTGCACACTTGCTGTGCTTGCTATCGCAGATCAGCCCCATTTACTTGAATGGGGCTGAGCTGCGCCTAGTGTTGGTACACGATGAATGTGACTTCACATGGCCTAGGCTAAGCTGTGAGAAGCCATTGGTGTTTTTTCTGAGTTTTGGACCCCCACCGATCAAATACTGATTACCTACCCAGAGTATGGGCCCTTTTCGCACGACAGTATGCGCTCTGAGACATACGGTCCGTGAGCGGGCCATATGTCCTGGAGCGGTATCGATCATGTGCATGGGAGCGCACAGCATCATTGATTACAATGATGCTGTACACGCTGGGCCGCCCGCGGGACTATTGTCCCGCACTCATATGATTTTATGAGTGCAGGACAATAGCCCCGCGGGCGGCCCGACGTGCACAGCATCATTGTAATCAATGATGCTGTGCGCTCCCCTGCGCACGATCGATGCCGCTCCAGGACATATGGCCCGCTCACGGATAGTATGTCTCGGAGGGCATACGGTCGTGTGAAAGGGCCCTATGGGTCATAAGTATAAAAGTCTCAGAAAAACCTCTTTAAAATATATTCTACAAGTTGTTCAACAAAATACTTTGACCATTTAAAATGTACAGCGAGTTAAAAAATGCATCCATTCTCACCTATTTTGGATCTATAGATGTTGATTGCCACACGAGAAGTGTTAATTTTAAAAAACACAGTTTTTACATATCCTTCGACGAATTCACAAACTTTTTTGAGATGTAAATATTGAATTGCTTTAAAAGTCAAGTCAACTTAGTGGATTGAAAAGGACTCCATTTTGAATTTCTATAGTTACTTTGTAAGTGTAGGAAAAGATACCATAAACATTTTCTTCACTTTTTCGGCAAGTTAAGCAAATTTATAACCATATCTATTAATGCCCTTGACATACCAGTTCGATGGTCAAAACTGAAATCTACAGTGTAATAAACAACTACAAGAGGACGCTTATTGTATCTTTTTGCTTCATTAGTTTTTGTTCTGTGACCAACCAAAGGCAAAGCATACTTCAAGACATGCTCCTTCAGATCTTCCTCACTTTTAGAATCCTGCAAACAGACAAAAATAAAAAAAACTTAACCAGGTAAAAAATGACTAATTTACTAAAATCTGTTATATACAATATCAATCACTAACTTTTTTTTACATTTCATTGTTAACAAACATGCTCATATCCCCTCAGTTACTGGGGCAAAATTTATTATACTGGGTGCATTGTGATTGAGACTACCCTTTAGGAAACATTCACACAACTGTATCACTTTTATGGTTTGCAAATCACAGTTCTGCAAAATACAGATGCAGTCTGTGTGGTGTCCGCATTTTGATGTGGACTCACTGACTTCAATAAGTGCGCATTTTGTGGCAAAATATAGGACAGAACAGACGTGGGGATGCAGACAGCACAAGGATGCTGTCTGTGGAACATTCAAATGGATGTGGCTGGCACATGGATAGCACATTTCCTATAGTTTCTTCACCAACTACAATGTCAAAGCAATGCTTCAAAATGCAACTGGTGTCCTCTCAGCAATCACAGTCCAAGTGCTTGTGCATGTATGGGCTATATCATGTTCATGTCCAATACCCCATAATGACTAAGTGAAATACGAACATTCGAAATCTTTGCTAATTTATTGAAAAGTAAAAAAATAAAAACACTTTGCATTGACATAAGTATTCAGACCCCTTTATTCAGGACTTAGTTGAAGCACCATTGGCAGCAATTAAAGCTTCCAGCATTCTAGGGTATGATGTAACAATGTTTGCACGCCTGGATTTGGGGATTTTCTGCCATTCTTTTCAAGTCCTGTAAGGGTGGATGGGGAATGTCGGTAGACATCCATTTTCAGGTGTCTCCAGGGATGTTTAATTGGGTTCAAGTGATAGCTCTATCTGGGCCACTCTAGGACATTCATAGAGTTGTTCCTAAACCACTCCTGTCTAATCTTGGCTGTGTGCTTAGAGTCATTGTTTTGTTGCAAGGTAAAGCTTTGGCCTAGTCTGAGGTTTTCATTAAAGATATCTCTGTATATTGCTCTATTCAGCTTTCCCTCAATTCTGACCAGTCCCCCTGTCTGAGCTGATAAAAAAACACATCCCCACAGCATGATGCTGCCACCACCGTGCTTCACCATAGGGATGGTATTGGGCAGTGCATCAGTTTCCTCCAAACATGATGCTTTGAATTGTTCAGTCTTGATTTGATCAGACCAGAGAATCTTGTTTCTCACAGTCAGAGTCCTTTAAGTGTTTTTTTTTTTCCTGCAAATTTTCATGCGTCTTACTAAAGAGAGGCTTCTCTTTCATAATGCCCAGGTTAGTGGAATGCTGCAGTGATGGTTGACCTTAGACTTTAAGTAATCAGGAGAATGAGAAAAAAGCAATTAGTTCCATAAACACCTTCTTATCCCCTGTGTTCCATAAGCTCTTCGCTGCACTACACTGCACCAGTGCAGAGCCTCACTAGATGGACCTGCACAGACCTATATCTTTTGAACACAAGGGGCGCTATTAGAAACAGACAGAAACCAATTCTCTGAAAATTACAATTAATACATTACAAAGTTGCTCTAAATTACATATTGAATATATTTATTGCTATTTTTAACCACGGGACATCCCCTTTACAGAGAATGTGTATTAATCCCATAGTATTAATCAAGTTTTTATGTTAAACTTTTAGACATTTTAGGAGATATTTTTTCTATTTCTAATGCCTGTATCTATATTTAAAAACAATCTTAAACCATGCAGTTTTCACAGTGGCCACTAGGTCTAAATATGTCATGACTTTGTTATCTGAAAGTAGTCACATGGGCCATAGACACAATAGAATGGAGGGGACCTCACCAATCTATCACCTATTGTGAATGGTGGATTCTGTGTTATTTTTATAGCATAACGTTACTTGTCAATGTAATTCTGCCTATGATGGTAATGAGGTTACCGAAAAATTACCTGTGATTCAGTTTTTTGCTTTTCATTTTTTCTTGATTTCCTGGAGCCATAACTTTTTTATTTTTCTGTTCACATAGCCATATGAGGGCTTGTTTTTTGCTCCACAGTCCAGTGGCGACATGCTTTACACCACTCTATCCAACGCTTATTTTTCTTGGGGATGTAAGGCTTGCAAACAGCTGCTTGGCCATGGAAATCCATGTAGCGACCAGTGCACAGTTTCTGTTCTCATATTAATGCCAGAGGAGGTTTGGAAGTACAAAGCATTGAACACGCTTGGGCACTATCAGCCTCAGTACTCAGTGACCCTGTAACTTCATTATCTCTACACAACCAGAGTTTATAGTTGGAAAAATGTAGTCAAGTAGGTTACATCATCCTGGCATTCGTCAAACCCTGACTCGTCCATCAGACTGCCACATAGAGAACACAACTTTTCACTACTCCACAGTCCAATGGTCATGAGCTTTACACAACTTTATCCAACACCTCGCAAAGGGTGATGTAAGGCTTGCGTGTAGCTGCTCAACCATGAAAACCCATGCTATGAAGCCTCTAGCACACAGTTTTTGTGCTGATGTTAATGCTAGAGGAGGTAATTGATAATGTAAAAAATCCCGGCAGGCGTGTATTCTTTTTCAAAGTATGCTTTTAATGCCACATGTTCATAACTGTCTACAAGGACGCGTTTCGGCAAACAATGCCTTTGTCAACAGGTATCTGTTGACAAAGGCATTGTTTGCCGAAACACGTCCTTGTAGACACTTATGAACATGTGGAATTAAAAGCATACTTTGAAAAAGAATACACGCCTGCCGGGATTTTACACATTACTGGACGTGGAGTCCGCTCCTTCCCGCTGCAGCGTGGACTAGTGGAAGCGGTGCTGGCCGACTGTTACTAGAGGAGGTAATTGAGTCACTATGAATGCACTATGGGCCACAGCACTTGGGGATCTTGCTCTGTAGCTTTATATGGTCTGTCACTTCATGCTGAGTTGCTGTGGTTCCTACATGCTTCTACTTTGCAAGAATACCACTCACAGTTGATTGTGGAATATCTAGGAGGGAAAACATTTACAAACTGACTTGTTGAAATGGGGGCATCCTATTCCAGTACCACACTTGAATGAAGCATGCTTTCACAAATGTTTGTAAAGGCAGATTGGATGTCTATGTGCTTGAACTTTCTTACAACTACAGCAATAGTATTGAATGAAAAATTTGAATTCAATGATTAAGGCGTGTCCCAATACTTTTTTGCATATAGAGTATTTCAAATGCAGGGCAGCAGAACGGTTTCTCATTAGAAGAGCTGTTGTTTGTAAAGACAAAAAGCATAGCACTACCTTACATCACAGTGGTATCAGAGTGGTATTCAACCAGCAGTAAACAGAGACAATGGGGTCATTTAAAGAAGTCGTATGCCCTCATTTAGTAACTTTTAGAACAGAAATATTCATAAATTTAGCAGGCAGTATTTCTACCCCAGACTTACCACTGGGAAGAGGTGGGATGGGTTTGTGGTGTAGGCAGGGCCATCAGCTCCTGGTGTCAATTGAAATCTACTCCCCCTGAAGTTGAAGTAGATTTCATTCTAGGTGAACAGACTGGTGGATGATGAGCCTCATAGGGGTTACCATGCTGGTATTTGAGAAATGATCCCCAATGTCTGTACATGGCAATCCCATCCAGAGCAAGCCCTGATAGTATACAGTGGGGAAAAAAAAGTATTTAGTCAGCCACCAATTGTGCAAGTTCTCCCACTTAAAAAGATGAGAGAGGCCTGTAATTGACATCATAGGTAGACCTCAACTATGAGAGACAAAATAAAAAAACAAATCCAGAAAATCACATTTTCTGATTTTTAAAGAATTTATTTGCAAATTATGGTGGAAAATAAGTATTTGGTCAATAACAAAAGTTCATCTCAATACTTTGTTATATATCCTTTGTTGGCAATGACAGAGGTCAAACGTTTTCTGTAAGTCTTCACAAGGTTGGCACACACTGTTGCTGGTATGTTGGCCCATTCCTCCATGCAGATCCCCTCTAGAGCAGTGATGTTTTGGGGCTGTCGCTGGGCAACACGGACTTTCACCTCCCTCCAAAGGTTTTCTATGGGGTTGATATCTGGAGACTGGCTAGGCCACTCCAGGACCTTGAAATGCTTCTTACGAAGCCACTCCTACGTTGCCCTGGCGGTGTGCTTGGGATCATTGTCATGCTGAAAGACCCAGCCACGTTTCATCTTCAATGCCCTTGCTGATAGAAGGAGGTTTGCACTCAAAATCTCACTATACATGGCCCCATTCATTATTTCATGTACACAGATCAGTCGTCCTGGTGACATTCTCCCAATATACTTCTAGAACATCCAAATGCTCTCTAGCAAACTTCAGACGGGCCCGGATATGAACTGGCTTAAGCAGGGGGACACGTCTGGCACTGCAGGATCTGAGTCCCTGGCGGCATAGTGTGTTACTGAGTAGCCTTTGTTTCGTTGGTCCCAGCTTTCTGCAGGTCATTCACTATGTCCCCCCGAGTGGTTCTGGAATTTTTGCTTACAGTTCTTGTGATCATTTTCACCCCATGGGGTGAGATCTTGCGTGGAGCCCCTGATCGAGGGAGATTATCAGTGGTCTTGTATGGCTTCCATTTTCTAATTATTGCTCCCACAGTTGATTTCTTCACACCAAGCTGCTTGCCTATTACAGATTCAGTCTTCCCAGCCTGGTGCAGGTCTACAATTTTGTTTCTGGTGTCCTTCGACAGCTCTTTGGTCTTCATCATAGTGGAGTTTGGAGTGTGACTGTTTGAGGTTGTGGACAGGTGTCTTTTATACTGATAACAAGTTCAGGCAGGTGGCATTACTACAGTTAAAGGGGTTGTCCGAGTTATGAAAAAAAATATAGCACTGTAAATCTGATGGCCAGCAATATATAACTAAGTTAAGCAAGTTTTAGGCAAAAAAAATCCATATTTCCTCATTTCCCTGTTCTCTTCTGGTCTTTGTTTACATGCAATAACAACAATCTCTGCCCCTCCCCCTTCTCCCCCCTCTCTGCAAAGGGAATGAATACAAGTGCTGAGTGACATGTCTGTCTGCTGGAATACTCAGTAGCATGTTGTATGTGTAGGACTACAAGTCCCAGCTGTACAATGACAATGCTGATACACACAGGAAATTCTCCCTACCTGTTCTTGTACAACACAATTCCTCTATAGCTCCTTGCCCAGCATTTGTCTCCTCTCACTGCTGCAGCTACTGTTTGTTCTAAAGCCTTGAGCCCTCAGTGTGTTCTGTCTGAAGGGGTTAATGTTTTATCTGAAGGAAACCAGGGAGAGCAGATAGCAGGAGCCCGGCAAAGAAAGGGGGCGTGACCAGTGACATCTCGTGTACAGACTGTTATCTGATCTCTGAGGCTTGTGAACGAAACATCACAGACCAGGGGGATAAGCTGACATCACAGGTCATGTGACCCTCAGTCAACTCTGAGAAACCAGCAGCTTTGGAAACACAAAGTATATGGGAAAGTTGTTATACCTGACAAGTTAGAAACATATAAAGAACAAAAAAATAACTTGGACAACCCCTTTAATGAGCGGAGGACAGAGGAGCCTCTTAAAGAATTTACAGGTCTGTGAGAGCCAGAAATCTTGCTTGTTTGTAGGTGACCAAATACTTATTTTCCACCATAATTTGCAAATAAATTCTTTCAAAATCAGACAATGTGATTTTCTGGATTTGTTTTCTCATTTTGTCTCTCATAGTTGAGGTCTACCTATGATGACAATTACAGGCCTCTCTCATCTTTTTAAGTGGGAGAACTTGCACAATTGGTGGCTGACCAAGTACTTTTTTTCCCCACTGTATCACCTCTTTTTGGTGCTAAGTATTGAAGTGTATTTTACAAACAATCAAACTATCTGGATGTTCAAGCCTCCTAGGAAGAAAACAAATTTGTTGATTTTTTTAAAGAAAAGTTTAGCATTTTTTGATGCAGGAAAATATAATAAAATAATTAACAGGTGGTATTGCCATATTCGTATTGACCCACATAGAATAAGGAAGGCCATAAAAATGAAACCCAAAAAACAAATGGCAGAATTGCATTTTTCCCTTCCACCCAACAAACAGTCGGGGAAACTTATCAAAAGTGGTGCAAAGGAAATGTGGCTTAGTTGCCCATAGCAACCAGATTACACCTTTCATTTTTCAAAGCTCCTGGTTGCTATGGGCAACTAAGCCATTCTTCCTTTGTACCTCTTTTGATAAATCTCCCCCAGTTTCTCAATAATCATATGAAATGCTAAACTGTACCGTTTAAATATACCACTCATCCGGTAAAAAAACAAAATGAAAAGGTTGTGGCTCTTGAAAGGTGGGGAGAAAAGAAGAAAACTAAAATGTCGCTGCCAATAATGGGTTGTCATGAAAAGGTTAAAGGGGTTGTCCGAGTAATTTTTTTGTCCTTTGTAGGTTTCTAACTAGTCAAATACAACAGCTTTTCCATACACTTTCTGCTTCTAAACAGCTGCTGCCAAGGCCAATAAGATAATGGGTTGCATCAAAAGGGGCATAGATGCCCGTGATGAGAACATAGTCCTGCCACTTTACAAATCACTAGTCAGACCACACATGGAGTACTGTGTACAGTTCTGGGCTCCTGTGAACAAGGCAGACATAGAGCTGGAGAGGGTTCAGAGGAGGGCAACTAAAGTAATAACTGGAATGGGTGGACTACAGTACCCAGAAAGATTATCAAAATTAGGCTTATTCACTTTAGAAAAAAGACGACTGAGGGGAGATCTAATAACTATGTATAAATATATCAGGGGTCAGTACAGAGATCTCTCCCATCATCTATTTATCCCGAGGACTGTGACTGTGACGAGGGGACATCCTCTGCATCTGGAGGAAAGAAGGTTTGTACATAAACATAGAAGAGGATTCTTTACGGTAAGAGCAGTGAGACTGTGGAACTCTCTGCCTGAGGAGGTGGTGATGGTAAGTTCACTAACAGAGTTCAAGAAGAGCCTGGATGTATTTCTGGAGGGTAATAATATTACAGGTTATAGTTACTAGAGATGGGTCGTTGATCCAGGGAGTTATTCTGATTGCCTGATTGGAGTCGGGAAGGAATTTTTTCCCCTAAAGTGAGGAAAATTGGCTTCTACCTCGCAGGGTTTTTTTTGCCTTCCTCTGGATCAACTTGTAGGAAAACAGGCTGAACTGGATGGACAGATGTCTTTTTTCGGCCTTACAAACTATGTTACTATGTATATGTTAAAGCTGCTGGTTTATCAGATTTCACTTATGGTCACATGACCTGTGATGTCAGCTTGCCTCCCTGCTAATCTTGTATTCGCACAGAGCCTGTACACGAGATGTCACTGTGCTGGCCACGCCCCCTCTGCTCTGCTGCTATCTGCTCTCTCCCTGGATTCTTTCAGATAAAACATTAAACCCTTCAGCCAGAACACACTGAAGGCTTTACAACAGCAGCTGCAGATGTGAAGAGACACAGGATCTGCCCTCTTCACCCTACAGACACAGAGCTGACTGGAGCTGATCTGGAGGAGATACAAAGTATTGTATTGTACAAGAACAGGTAGGGGGAAGACCCTGTGTGTATCAGCAGTGTCATTGTACAGCTGGGACTTGTAGTCCTACACATACAACATGCTGCTGAGTATTCCAGCAGACATGTCACTCAGGCCAGCTCTTGTATTCACTGCTGTTGCAGAGCAGGAAGGGGGAGGGGCAGAGATTGTTATTACTGCATGTAAATAAAGGCCAGAGGAGAACCAAGGAAATATAGATTTTTTTTTGTCTAAAACTTGCTTAACTTAGTTATATATTACTGCCCATCAGATTTATGGTACTATACATTTTTTTTTCATAACTCGGACAACCCCTTTAAGGAACTGCTCTACAACAGCATTATTTCATGCATCCATGCAGTGAACACACTGTATAATAATGAACACAAACTAATTTCAATTACTGCATTGGAAATCAATATGCAACTTACTTCAAATTTAAACAAGTGTTTCTTTGGTTCATACTTGGACTGAAATCGGTCTGGGTGAATAACAACAAGCTGTCCAGTTTGCACTTTTAGGAAGCTTGCAATTTCTGAGCTGAAGGTATGGTAAAATTTGAAATCATCTCTTAAAATATTTGCTGGAATAGATGTTAAAAAGAAAACATATTGACTGTTCATTCAGTGACAAAAACTTCCACAAGATGCACATTTTTGCTAAGAATCTACCTTAGTATACAGTACTAAGTACTAAAAAAAGTATACATGCAAGTGAGGCTCCTTTTCAATCTGCATTTGAGGGCGCTTTCGCAAAGGTTTTTTCTGGTGCTTTTCTGCACTTTGCTTACTTTTAGCAGCATTTTTGTTAGCTAAAGGTCTATGGGAAATACAGTTTTTTTGCTACTGATGTTTGATTTACTAGGCTTTTTCTTTTCTCTTTCTTGCTTCTTTTCAAAAATGCAGCATGCTGTAACTTTTGGCATTTTTTCTCCAGGCGTTCTGAAAACACCTTATCAATAGGGGAAAACACCAAGCAGAAAATGCTAGTGGTAAGATCCAATATCCCAGATTCACCAATGTGTCTACGTCAAAAATCTGTTTAAAAGTTGCAGCAAATTGACACGTCTAGGGTTTCTACCCTTTTTTCTATACTCCACAAGGAGTGAGTTTAGCAGAAAGGGGCGAGGCTTCATGGAAAAGGTGCAGGGCATAAGACCATTTACTGCAAAAACTGCATTGCAGTTCTGGTGTAAAGTCTCTCTCAAAGGAAGCCAACCAAGTATTGGTATAGAGTCACAGAAAAGTGCCTATCCCAGATTAAGGACCCTTAATGCTTTTTATATAAATAAGGCTTATTCATTCTACAAGTGAATGAGGCTGAAAACCTGTTGCACATAGTTGCATGACTCAGAGGGCTCCTATACAGTGGATAAGGGTCACAGGTGCTGATGCAGCCAATGATGTTCTGCATGTGGGACACATCATCGCTAAGGAAAGTAATTGGCTGTAGTGGCACACATAGCCCCCCGTCCTCTCCAGAAGTTAATAAACATGGAGCCAAAGAGTGGAGGACCAAAGGGACTGAAAAGCGGGGAACTGGTAAGTATGCTTCCTTCCATAGGTCCGGCTAGAAAGGGGAACTACCCAAAAGTGTTTCAAAAGGTGGACAACCCCTTTAACAGGGATTTCCCAAAATGTATTATTCCCGCCGATCAGCATCCACTGCGCTGTTAATAAAGACACAACAACTTGCTTGTATATGCAGCTGTACAGTGCTAAAGGTGGCACTTTCATTCTGCAAGTCAGGCCCTCACCAATCATACATAAGGGAAGGCCGGCCATCAATGTTTAAATAGATTTCACAGTACCTTTATAATGATGGCTTATACTTAGGACAAGCAACCCATATGTGATCGGAGAGGGTCTGACACTCTACCAATCTGCTGTTTTGCAGTATAGGTAACCCTGGAAGTGATGTCCAGCGTATATATTTTCTACAAAACTTACACACTTTTAAATTTAGATATGTACCAGCTGAAGATTTGGGAACATTATAATGGCCCTTTTTCCAAAAGTACAGGACACTTGATGTTACATTTGGCCAGGCAAATCATAACCTATTGTCATTCATGTGGCAATTTAGGCTCACAAATGGGTAATGGGTCCTCCACCCCTTCCTACCCACTGACCTGCATCCTGATAAAGCTGAAATTCCTTTTCATGGTTACCAGTGAAAAATCCAATAACTATGACATCATTTCCATCTCTCAAGTGCTCCTGCACTTGTTTTACGGTCTGGACTAAAGTTGATGGTGGACCAGCCTGTTCAATCATAAAGTCAATAATTCCTAGTAAAGGAAACAAGAAAAGTGTTTACTAAGCAGAAAAGGGATATAATACTAGCAAAGAAAATTTTTTGTGGTGAGTACTTTGATGCTACATGTAAACTCTGTATTGTAACATTCTAGCTGGATATATATATATATATATATATATATATATATATATATATACACATACACACACACTGTACAAAATTATGGTTTAATACAAGAATGGCAAAAAAAACTAATTGCTTATCGGTATTTAGAATATCAGGAACACAAGGAGGTTGTATGGGGTCCAGGACCTTTCCTAAAAATTTTGAGAACATATCCCAGACTTTTACGTATTTCTTAGCTGTGACTTCCTTCCTACTAGCCAGTAGGGTAGATATTACTTCATTTGATAGGTCCCTTGTAGACCAGGTTATCCTCTCAATTTCCAAGCTGCTAGCTGTAGAAGGTCTGGGGTGAAAAACTGGACCCTGAAAGATTGTCCTGTACTGGAAACATCCATGGGGGTTCCCTTGTCAGTCTTAGCCACATTGAGAACCAGGCTCTCTTGGGCCATCTCTGGGCGACTAGAATCAATGACACCTTCTCTAGTAATACCCTTTTCAGTACTCTGGGAATGAGCAAATAGGGAGGGAAGACATAACCGAACTCCTGATTCAAAGACTGGGTTAACGCATCTATCACTGTTGGAAAGTCCATTTTCTTGAGGGAAAAAAATCTGTCTACTTTCCTGTTTTTGTCACAAATAGATCTATTGTTGGAAGCCCCCATTTTTGAACTATGCTCAGAAACACTGAGTCCTGAAGACACCATTCTCCTTGTTTTAATTCCCTCCTGCTTAAAAAATCTGCCAGTGCATTGTCCTTTCCCCTGAGGTGCACTGCTTTGAGTAAAAACTGGTTCCTTTCCGCAATCTGAAAAATCTCCTGTGATAACGTCAAAAGGCTTTTTAATCTCGTGCCCCCTTGTCGATTTATATAAGATACCGCTGTTGTGTTGTCTGAGTATATTATTACAGTCCTTTCTGTTGCTGTCAACGGAATGTTTGATATTGCTTCTTTTATCGCATTCAGTTCCTTGTAATTTGAGGAACGGTTCCTGGACTGAAGGTTCCACCTTCCCTGCCAAACGACTACTTGTGAATGGGCTCCCCACCCCCCAAGGGTAATTGCTACTGGATTCTGAGATACCTAAGGGGAACCCCTGGATAGATTAATTGGGTTCAATCACCATAGAAGTGACATCCTTGCTACAGAACTCAGATGAAACCTGCAGTCCAAGGATAGAGGAGAACCATTCCCAATTCTTTAGAAGGTCCTCCTGCAAGGGTCTCGAATGAAACTGAGCATAAGATATTGCTGGAATAGTGAAGGTCTTTAATCCCAGTATCGACATAGCTTGTCTCAGGGAACACTCGTAGCTGAGAAAGAAATCCTGTACTCTGTCCGCCAATAACTTCACAATAACTTCTGTTGTGGGAGAAAACACCTCTGTACTTGGGAATCCAGAAGTATTCCCAAAAATACACGTTTTTGGGGTGGAATTAAATTGGATTTTCTCCAGTTTATCGTTCATCCCAAAGACTCCAGAATTGCACATAATTGATGAGTTTCCTGTTTCAAAGCAAATTCTGTCTGGGAAATTATTAGGAAATTGTCTAAACATGGTACTAGAGAGATATTCTTCAGTCTTGTATATCCTGCCATCTCCGCTATAATCTTGGTAAACAGCCACGGGACTTGTGAGATCCCGAAGGGAAGAGCTTTGTATTGTAAGTGAAGGAGGGATCTTGAACCCAAACTGTCGTTCTCAAAAA
This sequence comes from Rhinella marina, assembly GCA_900303285.1. Classification (NCBI taxonomy): domain Eukaryota; kingdom Metazoa; phylum Chordata; class Amphibia; order Anura; family Bufonidae; genus Rhinella; species Rhinella marina. Next base: position 10,897 of record ONZH01007702.1, on the reverse strand, counting down.
CTTTTGGGAGTTGACACAAATTGGTACATGGTAAAGCCTCTTCTAGATCTATGCTTGTCATCCAAGAATCCTGGAAGAGGACATTTATGGTTCAAGTCAGGGTTTCCATACAAATGTTTTTGTATCTCAGCTTCTTATTTAATTTTCTTAAGTTTAAAATGACTCTAAAGGAACCGTCTGGCTTTTTTACTAAAAAGAGGGGTGAATAGAACCCCGTTTCCTTTTCCTCTTCGGGAACTAAGCATACTACCCCTTTCTGGATCAAAGAAAAAACCTCCTTTTGTAGAATTAATGATTTTTTTTCCTCTTTTGGATTCTAAAATTATTATAAAAAAATCTTTTTGAGGTGAAATAAATTCTTTTTGAAAACCCTCTGCAATATGACGTTTAGGATCCATTTGTTTTTTGTAATATTTTTCCAGGCTGGGAGAAATCTGGAGAGTCTCCCCCCCCCACCTAAATCCTGCCGTCAATCTTGTTTATCCTTGGATTTAGATTCATTAGAGGATCGAAACAAAAAAAATATGATAATTACTTACCGGTAATTTAGTTTTCCATTAGCCTTCACAACGGCACTAAGCAGGAGGGAACCCCGCCTCTCAGGGACAGGAAACAACATGGAGAATTTGAATAAAAGGGCCTCCTCCTCTTACCTTCTCCAGTAAGTACAAAAGGACCTCAGGATACAGAACAATCAATATTTATTATATTCACCTTCTTAACTGCAGAAAGGTATAGTCATATAACAAGATAAATCGGATTAACATAACTGATCAATAGAAAACATATGGGGGGGAAAATCCCAGTGCCGTTGTGAAGGCTAATGGAAAACTAAATTACCGTTAAGTAATTATCATATTTTCCAGACGCCTTCCCAACGGCACTAAGCAGGAGGATTTAACAAAGTAAAATAAACTTAGGGAGGGACCATGGCCGACAAGACCTTGCGACCAAATGACAGATCCCTATTAGCAGTAACGTCCAACTTATAATGTCTGAAAAACGTGGATGGAGTAGCCCACGTAGCTGCCTGACAAATCTGGGACAAGGAGGCAGAGGCTCCTTCTGCCCAGGAAGCTGAAACAGCTCTGGTGGAGTGAGCCTTCAGCATAGATGGAGGAGCCAGATGGTTTTGTTCATAGGCCATAGAAATGGTGCTCTTGATCCAGCGGGAGACCGTGGTCTTTGAAGCCCCCAGACCTCTATTCTTACCTGCGAACTGAATCAATAAACGGTCAGATTTTCTAAGAGACTCAGTAGCTGACAGGTATGACAACACACATCTCCTGACATCTAGGTGATGAAACTCCCTTTCTTTTTGTGAGGTAGGATTAGGACAAAAAGTTGGTAGGGAAACTTCCTGCTGGCAATGAAACCGACTTACCACCTTTGGTAAAAAGGATGGTTCATGTCTCAAAATGATCCTGTTGTCTAGAATGGACAAGTATGGAGACCTGCAGGAGAAAGCCTGAATCTCACCTACCCGACGGGCTGTAGTTATGGCTATGAGAAAAGCTGTCTTAAAGGAGAGTAACCTAAGGGGAATATTTTCTAAAGGCTCAAAGGGGGGAGCCATTAGGCTAGAAAGAACCAAATTTAGGTCCCAAGGAGGGACCCTAGTCCTAACATATGGATTTAGTCTAAGTGCTCCCTTGAAGAAACGTTGAACTAACGGCAATTCAGCCAACCTTAGATCCAAGAAAGCACTTAGGGCCGTTACCTGAACTTTAAGGGTGCTGACTCTTAAGCCCCTCTGTAAGCCCTTTTGAAGAAAGTCCAGGATAATGGGAATGTTAGGGGGAGACGAAGGATCCCAAGTCTCACCCGCAAATCTCAGGAAAGCGTTCCATGCTCTAAGGTAGATTTTTGAAGTAACTGGTTTTCTGCTTTTGAGCATGGTATCAATAACAGGATCAGAAAGGCCTCTGGATCTTAGAAGGGTGCGCTCAGTTTCCATGCTGTCAGGTTCAACTGTTGAATTCCTGGATGTCTTGCTGGTCCCTGGTACAGAAGATCCGGAATCACTGGAAGCCTCCAATAGTTCCCTTTGGAGAGGTTCAGCAGAAGAGAAAACCAGGTTCTTTTGGGCCAGAACGGGGCTATTAGTATTATGTGGCAATTCTCCTCCAATATTTTTGTTAGGACCCTTGGAATGAGTGAAATTGGAGGGAAGCCATAGAGCAGTTCCTGGGGCCATGGCCCCGAAAAGGCATCTACTCTTGCCGGATGATCTCTGTATGACAGGGAGTAGAAGTGAGGCACCTGGGCATTTGATTTTGTCGCAAATAAGTCTATTTTTGGAGTCTGCCATTTGCTGCAGATCTGGAGAAACATCATTCTGTTCAGGGACCATTCCCCTGACTTCAGGGGAGACCGGCTCAGGAAATCCGCTAGGATATTTTCGCTGCCACTCAGGTGAACTGCTGAGATGGAATTGATGTTGACCTGAGCCCAGGAAAACAGCTGAAACGTTAACTTGCGAAGGCAAAGGCTTTTTGTTCCGCCCTGCTTGTTTACATAGGCTACTGCTGCCCTGTTGTCCGACAGTATTTTTACATCTTTTCTTCGGACTAGGGGAAGAAAGGCTTTTAGGGCAAGAAGAATTGCTAGTAACTCCTTTGTATTTGATGAAAGAGACATCTGGTCCGGACTCCACCTGTTCTGGACCAGATGGTCCCCGCAGTGGGCTCCCCAGCCTTGACCGCTTGCGTCTGTGGTGATGACAGTTTGGGATGTGGGTCTCCACTGCACGCCCTGAGACAAGTTCTCCCTGCGAAGCCACCATTGAAGGGAGATCTTTACCCTGGGTGGAAGGGCTACCTTGGAGTCCAGGGAGAATTTGCTCCTGTTCCAGACCGTCAGGAGGAAGTGCTGAAGTATCCTTCCGTGATGCTGGGCCCACTTGACCGCTGGAATTGTGGACGTCATGAGTCCTAGAATCACCATTATTTCTCTTATAGATACTAAGGACTGGGACTGAAATATTCTGACTTTTGACCTTAGATTGAGAATCTTTTCTTCCGTCAGAAACGATTTCATTTGGCAGGAATCTAGGAGAATCCCCAGGAAAATTTTTCTGTTGCTGGGGGATAGATCGGACTTCTGAAGGTTCAGTTTCCAGCCCAGAGATAGAAGGGTTTTCTTCACCATTTGAAAGTCCTGCAGGAGACGGGATTCTGAGTCCGCTGCAATCAGGAGATCGTCTAAATAAGGGATGAACATAATTCCTTGTTGATGGAGATAGCCTGAGACTTCCGCCATGATTTTGGTAAATACCCTCGGGGCAGAAGAGAGGCCGAAGGGTAGTACTCTGAATTGGAAGTGGGTTAGATGATTTTGAAACCATGCTGCAAACCTGAGGAATCTTTGATGGGGCTCGTAGATTGGGACATGATAATAAGCGTCCCTCAGGTCCACTGTCATCATCAAGCAGTTCTGGAAGAGCAGATTTATGGTGGATTTTACCGTCTCCATCTTGAACTTTTTGTAGCAGACAAAAACGTTCAGGTTTTTCAAATTGATTATCGCTCTGTAGGAGCCGTTTGGTTTTCTTACCAGAAACAGTGAGGAATAGAACCCTCTTCCCCGCTGTTCTGATGGTACTTGAATAATCGCTTCTTTTTGGAGCAGCAGCAGTATCTGGGTCTCTAGAAGAGACTGTTTCAGTGCAGGTAGTGGTCTGTTTATCATGTAGCGGTCCGGAGGAGGAGAAGAAATTCTATTTTGTATCCTGTTTTGATAAGATCTAGCACCCAGGGGGAGGATGTTATCTTCTGCCAACCCCCTAGATGTTGCATCAACCTCAACCTGCCTCCTACCGCTTCTCTGGCGTCATTGTGTGGATTGTCTTGGGGTTTTGTCTGGATTAAGCAGGAATCCTCTGCCTTTGCCCCTATTAGAACGCCAGGAATCTGCATTGTCTCTCTTCTTCTGTTCGAACCTGCCCCTTTTCTGGCCACGAAAGGAACGGCGCTGGAAGTACTGTCTGGACTCCAAGGGAAACCCCTTTTTTCTGTCTGACGCTTTCTCTAATATATCGTCTAAAACAGAACCGAATAGACGATCCCCCTCACACGGGATACCACACAGACGGTTTTTTAAGGTGTTATCGCCCGACCAGGATCTCAGCCATACTGTGCGGCATGCCGAGTTAGATAAGGCAGCGGTCCTAGCAGACAGCTTGACCAAGTCTGCAGAGGCGTCAGACAAAAAATTTGAAGCTTGTTTGAGAACGGGCAGAGAGGAAAGGATGTCCTCCCTTGGAGTACCAGCCAGCAGATGTTCTTCCAATTGCGTCAACCAAATAGAAAGAGATCTAGCAGTACACGTAGCCGCGATGCTGGGCCGTAACATAGAAGTGCATGATTCCCAGGAGCGTTTTAGGATTGACTCACACTTCTTATCCATACCGTCTCTGAGTGAACCCACGTCCTCAAATGGTAGGGAGGATTTTTTAGAGATCTTGGCTACAGGCGCATCCACCCTGGGGGATTTGTCCCAAAGGGCCGAATCAGAATCGCTAAAGGGATACTTCCTTCTGAAAGCTTTTGAGACCCCGGCACGCCTCTCGGGGTCTTTCCATTCCTCAGCTATTAACTTCTTTATATTCTCATGGACCGGGAATACTCTCTTCTTGCGGTCACCCAGACCTCTGAACATTTGATCCTGTACAGAGTGAGGCTCCTTAGACTCTTCCAGCTTCATAGTTGCCCTTATGGTTTTTAATAAGGTGTCAGTGTCCTCCAAGGAGCACAGAGGGCGACCCGCTTCATCATCAGAGGATTTGGAGTCAGAATCTGAAGGAACTTCACCCTCATCAAAGTCCAGATCGAAATCCACCTGAGGATCGGAGGTGGACTTGGAACAGGAAGGTAAGGAAGGAAGCGATGCCAGTCTGGTGTCAATGGCAGAACTTCATCCTTTATGATAGCCCTTAGGCTGTCCACTAAAGAAGGAGTTTCTTCTGCCATGAGCTTATCCATACATCTTTGACATAGAGGTTTTTTGGAATGAGACGCCAAAGCTTTTTTACAAATGGCGCACTTCCGTTTTTGAGAAGGCTCTCCCGCTTTGCTCATATCACGAGCCTAAAAGATAAAAGGGACACATAAAAATAAGTGACCCAGCAGCAAAAAAACTGCCTAGAGAGGGAAAGCCATCACCAAAAAAGGGACCCACGTGTGCTCAATCCATTAACACCAAGCAGACAGAAGCACCAACACTGTTAGCCAGTAAAAAAATAAAAGTGGGCCCTCCAGGAGGAGGCTTACCGGGCTGGGGGCCTTAGTGCTTTCCGCAGGTTTGTCCTGGAGAGACATGGCGCCGACAGAGGAGATCCACAGCAGGAATCCAAGGCAGGACGCCATACCTGCGGTGCTGCCGGCGTTTTAAGGTGTACTTCCGGGTCACGTGGGCCGACGCTCCTAGCGTGATGACGTCATCCCTCACGTGACCGGGGTCTCGCGATCCCAGGCCCAGGAACGCGCGCGCGGCAGAGCACAGCCTGACGCCGACCCGGCGTCAGGGAAAAGAAACCCGGAGGATGCCTGCAGCCGACAGGACTTATTCCTAGACGCCGGAAGGACCTAGAGGCGGCCCCGCGACCCGGCGTCCTGCACCAGTCCTCCTAACTCTGCATTCAGCAGGTCAGGGATCCTAGGGTGTTAGACTGGGCGAACCAAATTCTTTCCATAAGCAGGAGGAACTCCTGCCGCATTCCAGCATCCCAGGGGACAGGAAACAACTGGAGAAGGTAAGAGGAGGAGGCCCTTTTATTCAAATTCTCCATGTTGTTTCCTGTCCCTGAGAGGCGGGGTTCCCTCCTGCTTAATGCCGTTGGGAAGGCGTCTGGAAAAAAATGATTTTTTAAAGAGCTCTATCTTTCCTTTCTGGTTGTCTGAATCTGTTTATTTTAAAAATTCCTAGATTTCCTAAACCGGCTTTATCTCTGAGGAACCGGAAACCCTTTCTTCCTGCTTTTAAAAGGATATCATCCAAGGAAGAGCCAAATAATCTCTGTCCTTCACAAGGAAGTGAACAGTGGAAGTGAGTCTAGCCTTTGCATCCTGGTCCTTCTTCCAAGATTTAAGCCAAATGGCTCATCTAGTGGCATTGGATAAGGCAGCCAAACGAGCAGAAAATCTAATCGCATCAGAAGAAGAGTCAGCTAAAAAGTCGGCTGTTGGAAGGGATGCCAAGACTTCTTCCCTAGGAGTTTTATCTTTAATATGAGACTCTAATTGTCCTAACCAAAGTTTTAAGGATCTGGATATCCACAAAGCAGCAATACTAGGTCTAAAACTAGTAGCTGATTCCCAGGCTTTTTTAAAGGTAAATATCAGCTTTTTTATCTAACGGATCACTAAGAACTAAATCATTAAAGGGGAGAGCAGATCTTTTTGCAATTTTTGCCACTGGGGCATCGACAGTAAGTGATTTATCCCAACCAGAGGATAGATGTTCATCAAACGGATATTTCCTTTTAATTGTATTAGGGACAAAGAATTTACGGTCTGGATTCTTCCATTCTTTTTTTTTTTTTAATCAGGGCGTCCATATTTGCATGGACCGTGAAAACCCTGTGTCTTTTTGGTGCTAACCCTTCAAAGACCTGGTCTGCAAAAGATTTCTGCTGATTAATATCTTCTAACTGCATTGTCGCTCTTACTGCTTTCAACAATGGCTCAGTATCTTCAGTGGGAAAAAGCGCTCTGTCTGCTTCATCCTCAGAGGAAGAAGAATTACTTCCCATATCACTAGATGCATCAAAATTCCATTTTTCTTCATCAGACATGTCCGAGTCAGAACCACATGTGGATTGAGGAAAGAGCTATTTTAGAGGTTTAAGAGAAGCTCTTACTTCCGATTTAACAAGGGCTTTAATACTTTTTGACATAGACAGATTCCTCTATTACCAATTTCTCAATGCAGGATTGACAGATTGGTTTAAGACGAGAAGCAGGCAGCATACTTTTGCAAATAGAACACTCTCTGTGCTTTGTCTTTGCAGTAGTTTTTTTTAGGGATTCTTGGCACCTATGAACAAACAGCCAAAGAAAAAAACCCCATCAGCCATACAAGAGAAAATAAAAGGAATAATCTCACCCTCTTGTTAGCTGCATCCTGCTCCTTAGGCCATACCGGACTGGAAGGTCTAGGGGGCTCGATAGGGTCGGTGTGGGTCGCATCTCCCGTTTCAGACATCTCAGGAGGAATAATCCTGCACAGCACTGTGCACAAATAAAGTGGCTGGCTGCTGTCCGCCGCTGCCCATTTGTAAACCACGCCAGGCACTCTCCCCTGCTCTGCAGGTCCCAGCCGAACATGCCCCTTTGATCCAGCGTGGGCCGACGCAGCGTCAACTCTCCCGCGCATACCCACGCCCAGTGTACACAGGCCGCAGCCATCTTTGAAAATACCAGCACTGAAATCAAACTAGAGCTGCCTGGCACGGCCACAGCGGCTCCTACATGGGGGAACAGGGAGGAGAGGCGGAGGAACAGCAGGCTCGACGAGCGGCTCTCGTGAGTGACTTACGTGGTCATAGGAAAAGGTCACCCACAGATTTTAACCCGGACCTTCCACAGCCAACCTGATGTGAACTTCTCAAGAGGTAAGATCCCCAGGACCTCCTATCCGGAGGACAGGAAACCTGAACTGGGGTGTGGTTTGGGTGTGAACTTTTTATAGTCTCAGGTTTCCTGTCCCAGATGGGAGGTCTAAAAATAAATCACAGAAAAAAAATGTTTAATGCACAAACAAAATAGATGCAAACAATATATATAAACCAAGCCCTCGTTCTGATATGATAAAATCTGAGACTCTTAGCCAATATATTTTGATCAAAACACATCTGTGCCCACCCAGCGCCAAGGTGGTCTCAGGTCAGGCAGGTCCCACGCTAAACCCACCCATGCAGTTTGGCATCCCTGTCCAGGAGCGCAGACTCTGTACATATGGTGTGCTGCTCCTAGTCACCTCTACGTGAAACCAGCAACCAATGAGAGGAGGAGCAAGCCCATCTATTTGTACCACCTAATCAAGGCACTCTGAAGGGGAGTTCCAACACGCATGGGTGCTGTAATGGGTGAGGGGAAAATCTACTTTTTAATATACGTTCAATAATTAGTGTTTAAATGCTTTGCTTGACAGTACTGGATAATGGTTGTGTAAACATGGCTAATTTTGACAAAGTCCATTGATACAAGATGACAGCATATTCCCTGCTGTTTAACAGGATAGCCACAAGACTGTGCTGAACACTTAAGTGTGGGATGCTTTTTCCCTAGGGCTGTGGAGTTGAAGCTAGTTTTGGGTGGAGTCCGTAAATATGAACTGACTCCGACTGGCTTAAAGGAAATGTGTCACCAAATTTGTTTTCTGCCAGTTAACGCCTTCTCGCATTTGGACGTTACTGTACGTCCAAATTGCAAGTAATTTACTGCATGTACATCCAAACTGCTCACCGGGGCTGTGACACTATAAAGTGTCACAGCCCCGGAGTCTCCGCTCTCCCGGAGAGCAGAGACACCGGGGAAGCCGGCAAGGGACCAATCAGAGTGGTCAATTGCCGGCAAGCGCTCCGATTGGTTAGTCTTTACAGACTAACCAATTGGAGAGCTTCAGTGCTAAAATGCCAGTTTCAGGCTGCGATCTCCACTGGAGATCGCAGCCTGAAATCAGGTATGACAACCTGTTGCTGCCCCCTAAGTGCCCCTTTTATGCCCCCATTTTTCCTCCCTTCACGGGTGCCCCCTGCTCCTTCCTTCATCTCTGATGGCAGAGGCTCAGGAACGGAGCCGTTGCCATCAGCAGTGAGTGTGAGCTGTGATTACAGCTCACACTCTGCTGCTACAGCTTAAATCGGTGCTGGCACCGATTTCAGCTGTTTAACCCCATAGATGCCGCGGTCAGTAGCTGCCCGTGGCATCCAAGGAGTTAAGAGGGGAAGGAGCTCCCTCTCTATGCCATTGGGCCACTGCTGCTGCAATGGCAGCGGCCCGATGGTTGCCATGGCAACCGGACGCTTTACAAAAGCGTCCTGGCTGCCATGTACCTAAGGCTGATCAGACCCTCAGGGTTTGATCAGCCTTAGTGTAAGTGTAACACTGATCCAGTGCATTGCAATAGATGACTATTGCAATGCACTGTATAGCCATCAAGCCCACTGGATCTTCAAGATCCAATGGGTCTTGATAAATTAAAAAAAAAAGTGTAAAAAAGTAAAAAAAAAAAAAAAAGTTTAAAAAAATAAATAAAAGTTTAAAGTAAAAAAAAAAGTACCCTTTTCTCCCAAAGGAAGTAAAAAAAAAAGAAAAGAAAAGTACACCTATTAGGTATCGCCGCGTCCGTATCGACCGGCTTTATAAAAGTATCACATGATCCACCCCGCCAGGTGAAACCAGAAATTTTTTTTTTTAAAAAGCTATGCCAAAACAGCCTTTTTCACTTTGCCTCACAAAAAGTGTAATAGCAGGCGTATCTACCCCAAAATGGTACCAATCAAACCGTCATCTCGTCCCGCAAAAAATGAGACCCTATCTAAGACAATCGCCCAAAAAAAAAAAAAATATGTCTCTCAGAAAATGGCAACACAAAAAAAAAGATTTTATTCTGTTCAAAAATAAATCTAGTGTGTAAAACTTAACAAAAATAAAAATGGTAGACATATTGGGTATCGCTGCATCCGTAAAAACCTCCTCTATAAAAATATTACATGAGATGGCTCCCCAGGTGAATGCTGTAAAAAATGTATTTAAAAAACTATGCCAAAACAGCCATTTTTACTCTTGCCTCACAAAAAGTGTAATATCACGCGATCAAAAAAGCGTATGTACCCCAAAATGGTACCAATCAAAACTTCATCTCATCACGCAGAAATTGATACCCTACCTAAGACAATCGCCCAAAAAATAAAAAAATATGGCTGACTGAAAATGGCAGCACAAAAACAAGATTTAATTCTGTTCAAAAACGCAGCTGTGTGAAACTTAAAAATAAAAATGGTAGACATTTTGGGTATTGCCGCGTCCGTAACAACCTGCTCTATAAAAATATCACATGATTTGCCCCCTCGGGTGAATGTTGTAAAAAAAAAAAAAAAAAAGTTAAAAAAACTATGCCATAACAGCTATTTTTTTCACCTTGGCTCACAAAAAGTGTAATACCACACGATCAAAAAGTCTTATGTACCCCAAAATGGTACCAATGAAAACGTCACCTTATCCCGCAAAAAATGAGCCCCCACATAAGACAATAACTCAAAATAATGAAAATCAATGACTCCCGCAAACCAATCCATCAAAATCTGTGCTGCAAAATCCATATGGCGCTCCTTCTGTTCTGAGTCCTGCCATGTGCCCCCACAGCAGTTTACCACCACATATGGGGTGTTGCCGTATTCAGGAGAAAATGGGGAACAAATCACGGGGTGCTTTTCTCCTGTTACCCCTTGTGAAAATGAAAAATTTGGGGTAAAGCAACATTTTATTGGATGAAATTATATTTTTCATTTTCACAGCCAAGTGTTTCCAAATTCCGTAAAACGCTTAGTGGGTCAAAGTGCTCAGTACACCCCTTAATATATTCTTTGAAGGGTGTAGTTTCCAAAATGGGGTCACTTTTTGAGGGTTTCCACTGTATGGGTATATCAGGGTCTCTCAATCACAAAATGGTTCCTAAAAACCATTCTAGTAAAATCTGCCTCCAAAATCCGTATGGCGCTCCTTTCCTTCTGACCACTGCCACAAACCCATAGAGACGTTTACCACCACATATGGGGAATTTCTGTAAACTGCAGAATCAGAGTAATGTATATTGAGGTTTAGTTTGCTGTTAACCCTTGCTGTGTTGCAACAAAAAATTGCTTAAAGGGATTCTGTCAGCTAGTTTAAGCCTA
>ONZH01007701.1:0-13841 GCA_900303285.1 Rhinella marina | reverse complement strand
TATATATGTTACATGAGAAGAAGAGAAAGGGAGGGACGGAGACCTTTATATATGTTACATGAGAGAAGAAGAGAAAGGGAGGACACGACGGAGACCTTTATATATGTTACATGAAGAAGAGAAAGGGAGGACACGACGGAGACCTTTATATATGTTACATGAGGAGAAGAAGAGAAAGGGAGGACACGACGGAGACCTTTATATATGTTACATGAGAGAAGAAGAGAAAGGGAGGACACGACGGAGACCTTTATATATGTTACATGAGAGAAGAAGAGAAAGGGAGGACACGACGGAGACCTTTATATATGTTACATGAGAGAAGAAGAGAAAGGGAGGACACGACGGAGACCTTTATATATGTTACATGAGAGAGAGAAGAGAAAGGGAGGACACGACGGAGACCTTTATATATGTTACATGAGAGAAGAAGAGAAAGGGAGGACACGACGGAGACCTTTATATATGTTACATGAGAGAAGAGAGAAAGGGAGGACACGACGGAGACCTTTATATATGTTACATGAGAGAAGAAGAGAAAGGGAGGACACGACGGAGACCTTTATATATGTTACATGAGAGAAGAAGAGAAAGGGAGGACACGACGGAGACCTTTATATATGTTACATGAGAGAAGAAGAGAAAGGGAGGACACGACGGAGACCTTTATATATGTTACATGAGAGAAGAAGAGAAAGGGAGGACACGACGGAGACCTTTATATATGTTACATGAGAGAAGAAAGAGAAAGGGAGGACACGACGGAGACCTTTATATATGTTACATGAGAAGAAGAGAAAGGGAGGACACGACGGAGACCTTTATATATGTTACATGAGAGAAGAAGAGAAAGGGAGGACACGACGGAGACCTTTATATATGTTACATGAGAGAAGAAGAGAAAGGGAGGACACGACGGAGACCTTTATATATGTTACATGAGAGAAGAGAAAGGGAGGACACGACGGAGACCTTTATATATGTTACATGAGAGAAGAAGAGAAAGGGAGGACACGACGGAGACCTTTATATATGTTACATGAGAGAAGAAGAGAAAGGGAGGACACGACGGAGACCTTTATATATGTTACATGAGAGAAGAAGAGAAAGGGGAGGACACGACGGAGACCTTTATATATGTTACATGAGAGAAGAAGAGAAAGGGAGGACACGACGGAGACCTTTATATATGTTACATGAGAGAAGAAGAGAAAGGGAGGACACGACACGGAGACCTTTATATATGTTACATGAGAGAAGAAGAGAAAGGGAGGACACGACGGAGACCTTTATATATGTTACATGAGAGAAGAAGAGAAAGGGAGGACACGACGGAGACCTTTATATATGTTACATGAGAGAAGAAGAGAAAGGGAGGACACGACGGAGACCTTTATATATGTTACATGAGAGAAGAAGAGAAAAGGGAGGACACGACGGAGACCTTTATATATGTTACATGAGAGAAGAAGAGAAAGGGAGGACACGACGGAGACCTTTATATATGTTACATGAGAAGAAGAGAAAGGGAGGGACACGACGGAGACCTTTATATATGTTACATGAGAGAAGAAAGAGAAAGGGAGGACACGACGGAGACCTTTATATATGTTACATGAGAGAAGAAGAGAAAGGGAGGACACGACGGAGACCTTTATATATGTTACATGAGAGAAGAAGAGAAAGGGAGGACACGACGGAGACCTTTATATATATGTTACATGAGAGAAGAGAGAAAGGGAGGACACGACGGAGACCTTTATATATGTTACATGAGAGAAGAGAAGAAGGGAGGACACGACGGAGACCTTTATATATGTTACATGAGAGAAGAAGAGAAAGGGAGGACACGACGGAGACCTTTATATATGTTACATGAGAGAAGAAGAGAAAGGGAGGACACGACGGAGACCTTTATATATGTTACATGAGAGAAGAAGAGAAAGGGAGGACACGACGGAGACCTTTATATATGTTACATGAGAGAAGAAGAGAAAGGGAGGACACGATGGAGACCTTTATATATGTTACATGAGAGAAGAAGAGAAAGGGAGGACACGACGGAGACCTTTATATATGTTACATGAGAGAAGAAGAGAAAGGGAGGACACGACTGGAGACCTTTATATATGTTACATGAGAAGAAGAAGAGAAAGGAGGACACGGGCGAGACCTTTATATATGTTACATGAGAGAAGAGGAAAGGGAGGACCACGACGGAGACCTTTATATATGTTACATGAGAAGAAGAGAAAGGGAGGACAGACGGAGACCTTTATATATGTACATGAAGAAGAGAAAGAGGACACGACGGAGACCTTTATATATGTTACATGAGAGAAGAAGAGAAAGGGAGGACACGACGGAGACCTTTATATATGTTACATGAGAAGAAGAGAAAGGGAGGACATGACGGAGACCTTTATATATGTTACATGAGAGAAGAAGAGAAAGGAGGAGGACACGACGGAGACCTTTATATATGTTACATGAGAGAAGAAGAGAAAGGGAGGACACGACGGAGACCTTTATATATGTTACATGAGAGAAGAAGAGAAAGGGGAGGACACGACGGAGACCTTTATATATGTTACATGAGAGAAGAAGGAGAAAGGGAGGACACGACGGAGACCTTTATATATGTTACATGAGAGAAGAAGAGAAAGGGAGGACACGACGGAGACCTTTATATATGTTACATGAGAGAAGAAGAGAAAGGGAGGACACGACGGAGACCTTTATATATGTTACATGAGAAGAAGAGAGAAAGGGAGGACGACGGAGACCTTTATATATGTTACATGAGAAGAAGAGAAAGGGAGGACACGACGGAGACCTTTATATATGTTACATGAGAGAAGAAGAGAAAGGGGAGGACACGACGGAGACCTTTATATATGTTACATGAGAGAAGAAGAGAAAGGGAGGACACGACGGAGACCTTTATATATGTTACATGAGAGAAGAAGAGAAAGGGAGGACACGACGGAGACCTTTATATATGTTACATGAGAGAAGAGAGAAAGGGAGGAACACGACGGAGACCTTTATATATGTTACATGAGAGAAGAAGAGAAAGGGAGGACATGACGGAGACCTTTATATATGTTACATGAGAGAAGAGAAAGGGAGGACACGACGGAGACCTTTATATATGTTACATGAGAGAAGAAGAGAAAGGGAGGACACGACGGAGACCTTTATATATGTTACATGAGAGAAGAAGAGAAAGGGAGGACACGACGGAGACCTTTATATATGTTACATGAGAGAAGAAGAGAAAGGGAGGACACGACGGAGACCTTTATATATGTTACATGAGAGAAGAAGAGAAAGGGAGGACACGACGGAGACCTTTATATATGTTACATGAAGAAGAGAAAGGAGGACACGACGGAGACCTTTATATATGTTACATGAGAGAAGAAGAGAAAGGGAGGACACGACGGAGACCTTTATATATGTTACATGAGAGAAGAAGAGAAAGGGAGGACACGACGGAGACCTTTATATATGTTACATGAGAGAAAGAAGAAAGGGAGGACACGACGGAGACCTTTATATATGTTACATGAGAGAAGAAGAGAAAGGGAGGACACGACGGAGACCTTTATATATGTTACATGAGAGAAGAAGAGAAAGGGAGGACACGACGGAGACCTTTATATATGTTACATGAGAGAAGAAGAGAAAGGGAGGACACGACGGAGACCTTTATATATGTTACATGAGAGAAGAAGAGAAAGGGAGGACACGACGGAGACCTTTATATATGTTACATGAGAGAAGAGAAAGGGAGGACACGACGGAGACCTTTATATATGTTACATGAGAGAAGAAGAGAAAGGGAGGACACGACGGAGACCTTTATATATGTTACATGAGAGAAGAGAAAGGGAGGACACGACGGAGACCTTTATATATGTTACATGAGAAGAAGAGAAAGGGAGGACACGACGGAGACCTTTATATATGTTACATGAGAGAAGAAGAGAAAGGGAGGACACGACGGAGACCTTTATATATGTTACATGAGAGAAGAAAGAGAAAGGAGGACACGACGGAGACCTTTATATATGTTACATGAGAGAAGAAGAGAAAGGGAGGACACGACGGAGACCTTTATATATGTTACATGAGAGAAGAAGAGAAAGGGAGGACACGACGGAGACCTTTATATATGTTACATGAGAGAAGAAGAGAAAGGGAGGACACGACGGAGACCTTTATATATGTTACATGAGAGAAGAAGAGAAAGGAGGACACGACGGAGACCTTTATATATGTTACATGAGAGAAGAAGAGAAAAGGGAGGACACGACGGAGACCTTTATATATGTTACATGAGAGAAGAAGAGAAAGGGAGGACACGACGGAGACCTTTATATATGTTACATGAGAGAAGAAGAGAAAAGGAGGACACGACGGAGACCTTTATATATGTTACATGAGAAGAAGAGAAAGGGAGGACACGACGGAGACCTTTATATATGTTACATGAGAGAGAAGAGAAAGGGAGGACACGACGGAGACCTTTATATATGTTACATGAGAGAAGAAGAGAAAGGGAGGACACGACGGAGACCTTTATATATGTTACATGAGAGAAGAAGAGAGAAAGGAGGACACGACGGAGACCTTTATATATGTTACATGAGAGAAGAAGAGAAAGGGAGGACACGACGGAGACCTTTATATATGTTACATGAGAGAAGAAGAGAAAGGGAGGACACGACGGAGACCTTTATATATGTTACATGAGAGAAGAGAAAGGGAGGACACGACGGAGACCTTTATATATGTTACATGAGAGAAGAAAGAGAAAGGGAGGACACGACGGAGACCTTTATATATGTTACATGAGAGAAGAAGAGAAAGGGAGGACACGACGGAGACCTTTATATATGTTACATGAGAGAAGAAGAGAAAGGGAGGACACGACGGAGACCTTTATATATGTTACATGAGAGAAGAAAGAGAAAGGGAGGACACG
The DNA here is from genome assembly GCA_900303285.1 of Rhinella marina. NCBI lineage: Eukaryota > Metazoa > Chordata > Amphibia > Anura > Bufonidae > Rhinella > Rhinella marina. Next base: position 8,848 of record ONZH01007701.1, on the reverse strand, counting down.
ACGGAGACCTTTATATATGTTACATGAGAGAAGAAGAGAAAGGGAGGACACGACGGAGACCTTTATATATGTTACATGAGAGAAGAAGAGAAAGGAGGACACGACGGAGACCTTTTATATATGTTACATGAGAAGAAGAGAAAGGGAGGACACGACGGAGACCTTTATATATGTTACATGAGAGAAGAAGAGAAAGGGAGGACACGACGGAGACCTTTATATATGTTACATGAGAGAAGAAGAGAAAGGGAGGACACGACGGAGACCTTTATATATGTTACATGAGAGAAGAAGAGAAAGGGAGGACACGACGGAGACCTTTATATATGTTACATGAGAGAAGAGAAAGAGAAAGGGAGGACACGACGGAGACCTTATATATGATTACATGAGAGAAGAAGAGAAAGGGAGGACAACGACGGAGACCTTTATATATGTTACATGAGAGAAGAAGAGAAAGGGGGGACACGACGGAGACCTTTATATATGTTACATGATAGAAGAGAAAGGGAGGACAGGGCGGAGACCTTTATATTATGTTACATGAGAGAAGAAGAGTAAGGGAGGACACGATGAGGACTTTATATAACGGTTACATGAAAGAGAAAGAAAGGGAGGACATGAACAGAGACCTTATATATGTTACATGAGAGAAGAAGAGAAAGGGAGGACACGACGGAGACCTTTATATATGTTACATGAAAGAAGAAGAGAAAGGGAGGACATGACAGAGACCTTTATATATGCTACATGAGAGAAGAAGAGAAAAGGAGGACACGACGGAGACCTTTATATATGTTACATGATAGAAGAAGAGAAAGGGAGGACACGACGGAGACCTTTATATATGTTACATGAAAGAAGAAGAGAAAGGGAGGATACGACGGAGACCTTTATATATGTTACATGAGAGAAGAATGTGTAAATAGAAGTGGTCAAATGCATTTATAGACACAGAAAGATTGATAACATTATAGCCAGAACGTGGGTTTGTATGTACAGATAAACGTGCTCCAGCAGTATTGGCAGCTATGGATGTGTCTATAACTTCCTCCTATGGTGTTGAGGGTCAGGCTATTGAGATGGAGAACACAGGAGACTGATGTTTATCACCCACAAAACCTCTTCCATTTTTAGATCCCAAGAGCCGCTGGTGGTAGCTTGGGTATACAAACACACCCCATCACTAAATGATGACATGCACATCATTTAGGACATTATATTTTTTTTATTTCCCACATTGGAAACACTTAGCAGAATACAGTACTTTTAGCCTAATGCCCCCCACAATATATGGGTCAGCAGAAATGCTGTGGTCTGCTTTGTTAGCACAGGCTGTAATCACAAAAAGGACACATTTTAATAAAGTGACTGAACTGCTCCACATGGCAGCTAAACTACGACCGTGTCCACCTAATTCCAACCACCATCCTAAAATGGGGATCCATCCCTATCCCTCAGATAATATACCATTATATGAAAAAAGCTCAAATATTGACAGGTCCACATGTTACATAAAAGTCTACATGAGGAGTCCGTCCTCCTTCACTGTGTCCCTCTGGATTGTCCTACACTGTGGGTGGAGGTATGAATATGAATGATTCCATACCTGTGGTGACATGGACTGGAATGTCCTCCTCCACCTCACTCTTACACGGGGGATCGCCCATCATCCGCTCTTCTTCATCCTCCACTTTAATATCAGTCAGATCTTCCCCCTGATTTGTCATCTGTAACAATTCAGTACAATACAGCAGACAGGTGGGAAATCTAACAGATCCACATAAGAGACCCCCACAATCTATGACCCCCCTATATAGATGTGTATAGGGCTCAGCTCCATCTACCTGATGGTTCTCTGGGAGCTTCTCCTCTGGACAGTCCTGGGAATACAGAGGACGGGGACATCTCTCGGGGGGATTTCCTTCTATGAGTCCATCTGTAGGAAACACACAGGGACAGGAGAGATTATTACATGTGATGATGAGATGATGGGAGTAGTAGCTATGCGATCTTTACACTTTTATAATCTGGAAGATCTCTTCTCACCTCCTCTCTTCTTACCTGGTGATGTCAGAGGCCGGGGAGCCTCCATTATGGCCTCCTTGTACAGATCCTTGTGTCCTTCTATATACTCCCACTCCTCCATGGAGAAATAGACCGCCACATCCTGACACCTTACAGGAACCTGACAACACAATGACACCATCATCACCCAGACCCCTCCAGTGCTGTTACTGGAGAATTTCCCAGCATTCCCAGCAGTGTCACCTCTCCAGTCAGCAGCTCCATCATCTTGTGGGTGAGTTCTAGGATCTTCTGATGTATCAGGGGAGGAGGCTCTGTGATGGAGGTCCTGCTCCACCCTCCTGACTCATGGATGATGGGAGTCCTCCCTGATGTCGTCTTCACTATGGTGTAATCCTGTGGATGGAGAGAGACACTTAGGGAAAGAAATTCCTTCCTGACTCCAGATCTACACTCACAATCCCTCCCTGGATCATGGCCCCATCTCCAGTAATCTAGTCACTAGAAGCTGGAATATTATTACCCTCCAGACCTCCAGGCCCCTTCTGGACTCTTCTAGAGAATTCCCCATGACTCCTTCCTCTGGCAGAGAGCTCCATAGTCTCACTGCTCTTACAGTAAAGACTCCTCTTCTATGTTGGTGGAGAAACCTTCTTTCCTCTAGACGTAGTGGAGGCCTCCTTGTTATAGTCCAGTATCATCTAGATGTCAGACTAGTGGTAGAAATCCTCCCTCCAGGCCACACTCCGGCCATCTCCTCCTCTGCTTCCTCTCCTCCTGGGTACAACGTGCCTACTTACCTTCTCATGGCTCCTACAACATGACTATTGGTCTCCACGATCCATCACTGAACATACTGGTGGCTGATCTTCAGGTTCTCCATCACTTGGAAGGTCTGGAGGCCGTTCTTCAGGACCCTGGACTCTTCCTATCACTTCTTATGATGGATTCTCCTTCCCGATGTCTGACTTGTTACAGAATACAATAAAGAGGAGAGAAATCTAGAAAAGTTTACCTCTCCGCTCAGCAGGGAGATGATCTCCAAGGTGAAGTCTAATATTCTTCTGACGATCTCCTTCCTGTCCATTCTTGGTGGTCATTCAGGAGAAGAGGATAGAACTGGAGGAGCTGGAGGCTTCTACTACTGCAGGCGCCTTTATGAGGAGAGGCTGGAAATCCTCCAGGGGCAAGAGCATTAGTGAGATCCAGAACCGCACTTACTGCTCCTGGAGAGACCCCGCTTCTCAGAGCCCCCAGCACCGGGGATAAAGGGGGATTCTGGAGAAATGGCTGATACCAGAGAGAAGAAGAGGCTCCAGACACCACAGAATTGACTACCGACCAGGACCTGCTCTGTATCTGCTGCACTGCAAGAGCTAAAGGACCTGGGATGATGTCACCGTCAAGTGACCAAGAGGGGTGGATCCTAATAGTAGAGAGAAGTGGTATTGAAGGACCTGTGATGACGTCACCGACATGTGATCAGTGGAGGAAGGGGTGGAGCTAAGCATTTGTAATAAATAGTATTGAAGGACCTGTGATGACATCACTCCCATGTGACCAGTGAGGGAGGGGTTTCATGTTTTCCAGCAGCGGCTGCAGACATCATAATATATACTGGAAGAAACAAATGAGTAATACTCTCCAGGGACTGGATATACAGGGATGTAATGCTCTGGAGGGACGTGGGTATACATTATCGGGAGGTCAGTGCCCTCTGTGGCCCCTGGGTGCAGTGACCCCTCCCCCCCTTGTTGCAGTATTACAGTACATAACATACATCGGACACTTAACCCCTCAGACACCATGATTTATCGTGATCACATCACTGATTGGTTTGGACAGAGATAATGTCACTCCTATCAGCCCCCGACAACACAATCAGCTGCTGTCAGTGGGATGTCAGGACTACTGAGGGCCCCAGGTCCAGGCATTAGAGTGTCTAGTGGCAGGGTGTGACAGGATGCCGGTCAGTACAGAAGAGTCTGTCAGTGACTAAGCCCCACAGAGGGGCTGAAATAAAAAAAAAAAAGAAACAGTCACCCTAAATAAACTGTACAGGTTTGGGTTCACCATGCGACTAACACCCGGTACTGTGAAACAACCTGCACCTTAACCTCTATGAATAAAAAACCAATACATGACCATTATAAAACCAGTTCAGATATAGACTGGGAAACTGAAACCTGTACATCTCATAAAGGAAACAGGTTCTTGGAAATAACCAAAGACAATTACATTTCCCAACTGGTTCAGGACCCGACTAGAGGGACGGCCATACTGGACTTAGTATTAACCAATAGACCTGAGAGAACAACAGATGTGCAGGTCGGGGGACTCCTGGGAAATAGTGACCATAAAATAATAACCTTCCAACTGTCATTCAGAAGAGGAGGAACAAAAATACCAAACTTCAAAAAAGCTAAATTTAGCCAACTAAGAGAGGCCATAGAACTAACTAACTGGGACAAAGTCCTCAAAAATAACAATACAGCCACAAAATGGGAGATTTATAAAAGCATCCTAATATCTAATTGTGAGAGGTACAGACCTTATGGGAATAAAAGGTTAAGGAACAAGAAAAAACCAATGTGGATAAATAGAACTGTAAAGAAAGCAATAAATGACAAAAAGAAAGAATTTAAATCACTAAAACAGGAGGGGAGCGAGGAAGCATCGAAAAACTATAAGGAAAAAAATAGAACATGTAAAAGACAAATAAAAACAGCCAAACTAGAGACCAAGAGATTAATCGCCAAAGAGAGTAAAACTAACCCTAAAATGTTCTTCAGTTATATAAATGGTAAAAAGTATAAATCTGAAGATGTCATCCCTTTAGTCTGGTTCAGTAGGTGACTGTCACGACTGGGCTTGCGTCTGGTATCAGACGTTCTCCGCGGCTTTCTAAAGTGACATAATTTGACTTGCTTTTCCCTTGGTTTGGTTGCTGTTCACCACACCCCTTCCCCTCAGCTGTTGGCGCTGTGGTAATTATCTTTCTCCTATTTACCCCTTCCTCTCCCAGTATCCCTTGCGGTTTATACTTTCTGCCTACTTAGTAGTGTGTGGTGTGGATCTTGGCTGAGATCCGGTTGCTGCAATATCTGCTTAAAGGGGTTGTCTCATCTTGCCTAATGGGGGCATATCGCTAGGATATGCCCCCATTGTCTTATAGGTGCGGGTCCCACCGCTGGGACCCGCACCTATATCGAGAACGGGGCCCCGAAAGCGAACGGGGGCGCACTGCGCATGCGCAGCCGCCTCCATTCATTTTCAATGTGGCCGGCGAAGATAGCCGAGCGCTGGTTCGGCTATTTCCGTCGGCTCCATAGAAATGAATAGGAGCGGTGGCCGCGCAAGCGCGGTGCGCTCCCATTCATTTCTATGGGGAGCCGGCTTGGTGGTGGCCGGACCGGAGTCCTCCAGCCACCACCTTGCGGGGCCCCGTTCTCGATATAGGTGCGGGTCCCAACGGTGGGACCCGCACCTATAAGACAATGGGGGCATATCCTAGCGATATGCCCCCATTAGGCAAGATGAGACAACCCCTTTAAGATAAGTGACTTTTTCCCTTTTGTGGTTTTCCTTTTGTAGTCTCCTGTTCGTCCTTACTCTTGGAGGAACGGGTTTACTCTTTCTTGTGTCACTAGCTGCAGGGTTCTTTAGGGTGAATTTATTATTAGGTTCCTGTGTATGAACTCTCCTACTACCCAGGCTTGTTCATACTGGTAGTCAGTCAGGGCCTAGTTTCAGGGTTCCCTGCAGGAGGTGACCGGTTCCCTGGTTTTGGTCTGTTCCCTTCCCTCGTACGCTCGGCGTGGCTATTCCCTCCACACCAGAGCGTGACAGCGACACAATCATGGGCAAGACTGCAGACTTGACAGATGTCCAGAAGGCTGTAACACACTCCACAAGGAGGATAAGCCACAAAAGGTCATTGGTAAAGAAGCTGGCTGTTCACAGAGGCTGGATCAAATGGAAGGTGAAAGGAAAAAGGGTGGTAGAAAAAGGTGCAGAAGCAACAGGGAGAACCGCAGCCTTGATAAGATTGTTAAGAAAAAGAGATTGACAAGGAGTGGCCTGCTGCTGGAGTCAGTGCTTCCACCACACACAGACGTATCCAGGACATGGACCACAAGTGTCGCCTTCCATGTGTCAAGCCACTCATGACCAATAGACAACGCCAGAAGCAAAATTTTAGAGCACTTCATGCTTCCCTCTGCCGACAAGCTTTTTGGATATGCTGATTTCATTTTCCAGCAGGACTTGGCTCCTGTCCACATTGCCAAAAGTACCAATACCTGGTGTAATAACCACAGTATCACTGTGCTTGATTAGACAGCAAGCTAGCCTGACCTTAACCCCATAGAGAATCTATGAGAGACACCAGAGCCAACAATGCAGAAGAGCTGAAGGCTCCATAACACCTTTGCAGGTCCACAGGCTGATCTCCTCCATAACACCTCTGCAGGTCCACAGGCTGATCTCCTCCATAATACCTCTGCAGGTCCACAGGCCGATCTCCTCCATAACCCCTCTGCAGGTCCACAGGCCGATCTCCTCCATAACCCCTCTGCAGGTCCACAGGCCGATCTCCTCCATAACACCTCTGCAGGTCCACAGGCTGATCTCCTCCATAACATCTCTGCAGGTCCACAGGCCGATCTCCTCCATAACACCTCTGCAGGTCCACAGGCTGATCTCCTCCATAACACCTCTGTAGGTCCACAGGCTGATCTCCTCCATAACCCCTCTGCAGGTCCACAGGCTGATGTCCTCCATAACCCCTCTGCAGGTCCACAGGCTGATCTCCTCCATAACACTTCTGCAGGTCCACAGGCTAATCTCCTCCATAACACTTCTGCAGGTTCACAGGCTGATCTCCTCCATAACACCTCTGCAGGTCCACAGGCTGATCTCCTCCATAACACCTCTGCAGGTCCACAGGCCGATCTCCTCCATAACACCTCTGCAGTCCACAGGCTGATCTCCTCCATAACACCTCTGCAGGTCCACAGGCTGATCTCCTCCATAACCCCTCTGCAGGTCCACAGGCTGATCTCCTCCATAACCCCTCTGCAGGTCCACAGGCTGATCTCCTCCATAACCCCTCTGCAGGTCCACAGGCTGATCCGCCTCCATAACACCTCTGCAGGTCCACAGGCTGATCTCCTCCATAACCCCTTTGCAGGTCTGATCGCCTCCATGCCACGCCGCATTGATGCAGTCATTCATGCAAAAGGAGCCGCAGCCAAGTATTGAGGGCATTTACTGGACAGACTTTTCATTTGGCCAACATTTCTGTGTTTAAAATTTTTTTTTACAGTTGGTCTAATATAATATTCGAATTTTCAGAGATAATGACTTTTGGGTTTTCCTCGTCTGTAAGCCGTAATCATCAACATTAACAGAAATAAACACCTGAAAAAGTTCCCTCTGTTTGTAATGACTCTATATAATATATGGGGGTCACTTTTTGAACTGAATTACTGAAAAAAAAAAAACTTTTTCATGATATTCTAATTTATTGAGATGCACTTGTAACTGGCTCAGTGATAGAAAACAGAGGGTGGTTATTAACAGTACACACTCAGATTGGGTCACTGTCACTAGTGGGGTACCACAGGGGTCAGTACTGGAGGGGTCACTGTCACTAGTGGGGTACCACAGGGGTCAGTACTGGAGGGGTCACTGTCACTAGTGGAATACCACAGGGGTCATCATTATAGGGGTCACTGTCACTAGTGGGGTACCACAGGGGTCAGTACTGGAAGGGTCACTGTCACTAGTGAGGTACCACAGGGGTCAGTACTGGAGGGGTCACTGTCACTAGTGGGGTACCACAGGGGTCAGTACTGGAAGGGTCACTGTCACTAGTGAGGTACCACAGGGGTCAGTACTGGAGGGGTCACTGTCACTAGTGGGGTACCACAGGGGTCAGTACTGGAGGGGTCACTAGTGGGGTACCGCAGGGGTCAGTACTGGAAGGGTCACTGTCACTAGTGAGGTACCACAGGGGTCGGTATTATAGGGGTCACTGTCACTAGTGGGGTACCACAGGGGTCACTACTGGGCCCTATTCTCTTCAATATATTTATTAATGATATTGTAGAAGGCTTGCACAGTAAAATATAAATTTTTGCAGATGACACTAAACTGTGTAAAGTAACACAGAAGAGGACAATATACTGTATATATATATATATATATATATATATATATATATATATATATACTACAGAGGACAGTATACTGTATATATACTACAGAGGACAGTATACTGTAAATATACTACAGAGGACAGTATATTGTATATATACACTACAGAGGACAATATACTGTATATACTACAGAGGACAGTATACTGTATATATACTACACAGGACAGTATACTGTATATATACTACAGAGAACAGTATACTGTATATATACTACAGAGGACAGTATACTGTATATATACTACAGAGGACAGTATACTGTATATATATACTACAGAGGACAGTAACTGTATATATACTACACAGGACAGTATACTGTAATATACTAAGAGGGCACACCTGTAATATATACTAACAAAAGACTGTACACTGTATATATATACTACAGAGAACAGTATACTGTATATATACTACAGAGGACAGTATACTGTATATATACTACAGAGGACAGCACACTGTATATATACTACAAAGGACAGTATACTGTATATATACTACAGAGGACAGTATACTGTATTATACTACACAGGACAGTATACTGTTATATACTACAGAGGACAGCACACTGTATATATACTACAAAGGACTGTACTGTATATATA
>ONZH01007700.1:0-23203 GCA_900303285.1 Rhinella marina | reverse complement strand
CTTGCAGGTCTGACCGGGGGGCCCTCTGCGCTCACGTTCCACTGCCATGGCTGCAGGGGTGGGGTGCAGTGACAGGAGCAGTACCAGCTCCATCAGCAGCAGCCTGAGTGTAGAGTCACCCATGAGCAGCTTTCTTCACCCAGATAGTGAAAAAAATTACTCACCAGCAGCTAGACATAGAGCAGAACTTGAACCAGCAGGTGGTGGCATACTTGGAGTGCACACTGCCACCCGTCACTGAAGATCCTCTGGACTACTGGGCAGCCAAACTGGATTTGTGGCTGCTACTGGCCGGGTTTGCCCTGGAAAAGTTGTCCTGCCGCCAGTAGTGTGGCATTAGAGCAGGTGTTTAGTGTGGCGGGTGCCATAATTACCCCAAGGAGAACTCGCCTGTCCACTTAAAATGTGGAGAGACTGACCTTTGTCAAGATGAATCAGGCGTAGATCAGCCAGGATTTCCACCCACCAATGCCTGGTGCATCAGATTACATCATCCATGCTGCCTCATCCAAACTTTGACAAAAGGGAATGGTTTCTTCTGGCTACTTGCCTCAGCCACTATTCTGCTGCTGCCACATGCCTGATGCAACACATCTGATGCCAAGTGCTCCTTCTTACACCCACCAGTGGGTACTGTTACTGCCACCCACCTCCCCACTATGTCACCGGCTCACTCTGTGGCCTCCTGATGCTACTGCTGCCACCTCCACACTGTCGTTGTGCCACCTCAACAGTCATTGTGCCACTCTGTGGCCTCCTGATGCTGCTGATGCCACCTCTACTCTGTCATTGTGCCACTCTGTGACCTCCTGATGATGCTGCTGCTGCCACTTCCACACTCTGTCATTGTGCCAGTCTGTGGCCTCCTGATGATGCTGCTGCTGCCACTTCCACACTCTGTCATTCTGCCAGTCTGTGGCCTCCTGATGATGATGCTGTTGCCACTTAGGGCTGAAACGATTACTCGATGGAATCAAGTAATTTGACACCAAAAAATCCTCGATGCAAATTTTTTGCATCGAGGATTTGTTTGCGTCATGTGATCACGGAGCGGGAGTGAAGTGCTTGCTATTACTCACCGCTCCGTGGTCACCAGCCGGCCCACGCACTGCACTTTCAGCCATGACACATCATCAGGACATATGATATGCGTGCAATATGACCTGACGTTGCGTGACGTCAAGCCGACAGTGCAGTGCACGGCGAAGAAGGAGGAGTGGAGCAGCGCCCCTACAGGAGAGTGTTTCACTGGCGCTGGGGACATGGCTAGGAGGGGGCGATAGTGGCACTGGCGGGTACCTGGTGGCACTGGGGTGAACCCGGAGGCTCTGGGGTCACCTGGAGGCACCTGATGGCACTGGGGGGCAAGCTGCTGGCACTGGGGGGGCACCTGATGGCAGTGGAGGGCACCGGGAGGCAAGCTGGTGGCACTGGGGGGCAAGCTGGTGGCACTGGGGGACAGTTCATGGGGAAAGCTGATGGCACTGAGGGGCTGATGGCATAGAGCCGATGGTACTGGGGGCTGATGGCACTGGGGAGGAGCTTTTGGCGCTGGGGGGCTGATGGCATAGAGCTGATGGTACTGGGGGGCTGATAGCACTGAGGGGAGCTGATGGCATAGAGCTGATGGCACGGGGGGGGGCTGATTGCATAGAGCTGATGGCATTGGGGAGCTGATGGCATAGAGCTGATGGTACTGGGGGGCTGATGGCACTGGGGGGGAGCTTTTGGCACTGGGGGGCTGATGGCATAGAGCTGATGGTACTGGGGGAGCTGATGGCATAGAACTGATGGTATTGGGGGGAGCTGATGGCATATAGGACCGATGGCACGGAGGGGGTTCTGATGACTTTTTATAAAGGCAAACGTTCTTGTAATTAGTTATTTCTTATTAGAGTACTCGATTAATCGTTGGATTAATCAATAGATTACTTGATTACTAAAATAATTGTTAGCTGCTGATGATGCTGCTGCTGCCGCCACTTCCACACTCTGTCATTGTGCCACTCTGTGCCCTCCTGATGATGCTGCAGCTGCCGCCACTTCTGGACTCTGTCATTGTGCCACTCTGTGACCTCCTTATGATGCTGCTGCTGCCACTTCCACACACTTTCATTGTGCCACTCTGTGGCCTCCTGAAGCTGCTGCTGCTACTTCCACACCCTGTCATTGTGCCACTCTGTGACCTCCTGATGCTGCTACTGCCAACTCCACACTCTGTCATTGTGCCACTCTGTGACCTCCTGATAATGCTACTGCCGCCATCTCCACACACTGTCATTATGGCAGTCTGTGGCCTCCTGATGATGCTGCTGCTGACACTTCCACACTGTCATTGTGCCAGTCTGTGGCCTCCTCCTGCTGCCACCTAAAGACTCTGTCATTGGCCCACTCAATGGTCTCCTCCATCCTCCTGTATTTTGGCTTTAGCAATACGGATGGATTACTGACCAAATGCTGACCGAGTGAAGGCAGATGCTCCACAGACAGGATCTGTTTTTGGGTGGTGATTGTTCTGATGGATCAGAGGAAGGGCAAAATAATCAGTGACGTCAATGCAAACTTACTGCTGACACCCACTCCACTCTGTCGAGGGGAAGTGGGGACCTCTACTTGTATAAGCATTTAATAGAAAAGTCTCTGTAGAAATCTATGTGGAATCAGTGAATCGGTGTAAAAGGAGTGCGCTCTTTCACGCCATAGTAGGATCTTGGGCCTCTGCATGGTTCTTTATAACTGGCGCTAACATTGATCTGAAAGGCGGAGTTCACACCTGAGTTATTTGTACAGTTTTGGCCCCATTACTTCCCAAGTGTTTCAGTAATTCTAAGAGCAACGACTGTCATCAGCATGTCATATTGACTCACAGTATTGTTTCACTACCTATGTGTGTTACTGCAAGGCACAGTGTTCTACACCACTATACAGGCTCTCTGCAGCTAGGAAATAGCAGTTTTTTAACGTGATTCGCCACAAATTAATTTGGATTGAATCGAATTGTTTCAGAAAATTCGCTGAACCGACCAAATCGAATTTTTGAAAAATTCGCTCATCTCTAGTGATAACATTTAAAAGTAGAAACTTATACATAAAGTAAGTTACACTTCATGGTGGTCACCATCATTTGTTCCTACATTAAACAAACAATGGTAATCAATATTTTTCTATGGTCTTTGTCAAGACGTAACACTTTAACATATATCACTACCTTTTAGTTACGGCTCATTCAGACAGCCGTATGTTTTTTGCTGTCTGCAAAAATGCAGATCAGTATTTTTGAGGTCAGTTCAGCATGTCTGCCAAAAAAAAGAATTGCATTCCGCACTTTTGCGGACCCATAGACTTCAATGGGGCCACATCCTGATTTTCACTGACAAGTATAGGACACGTTTTATTTGTTTTGCGGGGCCCATGGAAGGGAAGAAAAGATGTGGACAGCAGACAGAGTGCTGTCCACATCTTTTGGGGCCCCAAAGAAGTAAATGAGTCTGCATCTATGCGGATCAGATGTGGAAAGCAACATACAGCCTTCTGAATGAGCCCTTACTGATAACACATTAAGGTGTATAATAAAAACACATTTGTTTTTCATATATTTTCATTTGTTGATATCTTCTTCAATATAAACATTTTTGATATCTTCAATATAAACCTTTTAACCAATAATATTAGACAGTGATTGTTGAATATAACACTTAACACCACTAATATTACACATTTATTCAGAAATTTTCTGATATACTCAGTTATATTTTGGTGCATATTTTCTATCCTTTTTTATCCTTTTTGTTTGCAGATGCACCTAACTTTCCCAGTGTTATATAATTACATATATATTCACAATGCACTTGACACATATACTGAGTGTGTTTACCATATCGGGTGTACATCATACATACACAGGGTCGGACTGTAGTACCTAGGGCCCACCAGAGGAAATAATTCTTGGGGCCCACCATAAAGAAATATCTGTGTTTGTTATCCCTGTACAGTGACATCACTGTGTTTATTATCCCTGTACAGTGACATCACTGTGTGTATTATCCCTGTACTGTGACATCACTGTGTTTATTATCCCTGTACTGTGACATCACTGTGTTTATTATCTCTGTACTGTGACATGACTGTGTTTATTATCTCTGTACTGTGACATCACTGTGTTTATTATCCCTGTACGGTGACATCACTGTGTTTATTATCCCTGTACTGTGACATCACTGTGTGTATTATTCCAGTACTGTGACATCACTGTGTGTATTATCCCAGTACTGTGACATCACTGTGTGTATTATCCCTGTACTGTGACATCACTGTGTTTATTATCTCTGTACTGTGACATCACTGTGTTTATTATCCCTGTACGGTGACATCACTGTGTTTATTATCCCTGTACAGTGACATCACTGTGTTTATTATCCCTGTACAGTGACATCGCTGTGTTTATTATCCCTGTACACTGACATCGCTGTGTTTGTTATCCCTGTACAGTGACATCGTTATCCCTGTACAGTGACATCGCTGTGTGTATTATCCCAGTGCAGGAAGAGGTAAGTGGTCTGTGTTTGTGTGTTTGTTTTCTATTTTTCAGGGTCGTGAATGCAGAGGACTACGTCGGATTCGGTGGACTACGTCGGACCAGTTTTTTTTTTTTTTAATAAAATGGTCAAACAGGGGTCTGGGGGAGTGTTTATTTCAATAAAACGTTTTATACTTGTGTGTGTGTATTTTTTTTTTACAATACTACAGTTTTAGTAATTAGGGCTATCTACAGACGGCCCTGATTACTAATACTGGGCTTAGTGCTTGCCGGTATGGCAGGCCAGCACTAACCCCAACATCTATTACCTCGGCACCCACCGCCACCAGGGGTGCCGGGAAGAGCCGGGTACCCGCAGGACCGGACCTTCTAAATTGAGGGTCTGGCTCTGGGGCGGCTGCAGGCTGGTACCATTAGGCTGGGAAGGGCCAATAACCGTGTCCCTTCCCACCCTGGTAGTGCCAGGCTGCTGCTGCTGGTTGTATCTGGCTGGCGAAGGAAAAAAGGGGGGGACCCCACGTCATTTTTTTACAAAAATAATTAAATAATTTTTTTTTAAAATGACGTGGGGTCCCCCCCTTTTTTCCTTCACCAGCCAGATACAACCAGCAGCGGCAGCCTGGCCCTAATTAGTAAAACTGTAGTATTGTAAAAAAAAATACACACACACCAGTATAAAACATTTTATTGAAATAAACACTCCCCCAGACCCCTGTTTGACCATTTTATTTAAAAAAAAAAAAAAAAACGGGTCCGACGTAGTCCACCGAATCTGACTTAGTCCTCTGCATTCACGACCCTGAAAAATAGAAAACAAACACACAAACACAGACCACTTACCTCTTCCTGCACTGGGATAATACACACAGCGATGTCACTGTACAGGGATAACAAACACAGCGATGTCACTGTACAGGGATAATAAACACAGCGATGTCACAGTACAGAGATAATAAACACAGTGATGTCACAGTACAGGGATAATAAACACAGTGATGTCACAGTACAGAGATAATAAACACAGTGATGTCACCGTACAGGGATAATAAACACAGTGATGTCACAGTACAGGAATCGGCGTCTCGTGCCCCCATCAGACCTCAGGTCGGCGTCTCGTGCCCCCATCAGACCTCAGGTCGGCGTCTCGTGCCCCCATCAGACCTCATGTCGGCGTCTCGTGCCCCCATCAGACCTCAGGGTCGGCCCTGCCGTGCCCCAGGTCGGCGTCTTGTGGCCCCCCCCCATCACACCTCAGGTCGGCGTCTTGTGCCCCATCAGACCTCAGGTCGGCGTCTTGTGCCCCCATCAGACCTCAGGTCAGCGTCTTGTGCCCCCATCAGACCTCAGGTCAGCGTCTTGTGCCCCCATCAGACCTCAGATCAGGGTCTCTCCCCCCCCCCCTCAGACCTCAGATCAGCCCACCCAGCCACTTAAAAAAAGCATACTTACCTGTCTGCCATCAGGTTCCGCGCTCCACTGTCTTCCCCTGCCGGCGCGCACTATGACCTGACGCTGCGTCAGGTCATAGTGCGCGCCGGAAGGGAAGACAGTGGAGCGTGGGAGCCAAGGACAGCGGCAGCGCGACAGGACAGGTAAGTATGCTTTTTTAAGTGGCTGGGTGGGCTGATCTGTACAGGAGGGGGGCTTTAGATTGTCGGCAGCTAGCGCCGGGGCAACGGCAACGGCACTATAGGTTCCTGGCTTGGGGCCTACCGGAGGATCCTCCGGTCCTCTGGTGGGCCAGTCCGACACTGTACATACAGAAAAAAAAACAACCCCAAAAACACATCCTATTAAAAAAAACTTCTCTTCTTTCTTAATGGCAGTTGCTTATAGTTAAGGGTGGAGTGGAAAGGTTGTATTTGTGTTCTGTATTGTCCACCATTTTCTCCTCTCTCCTATGCCATCCAAATCCACATTTTTTGCTTGGGCTGTGTAATCTCCTTTCCTACCAGTCTCCTCTTAGCAATGTATGAGGTCAGATCACTGATCACGCATAAGTAACAAATACAATATTCAACATGTAATGAAGCAGACATACAGTAGAAACCGACAGATATAAAAGGCCTATTTAATACAGACATCTGAGTTCTTTGAACCAATGATAAAAATGGTTTGCTGGAGCTCCATACATCTCTTAATATTATAAAAATGAGTTTCTGTCTGTCTGTTCTCTATGCGCGACCAAACTACTAGACCGATTTTCACCAAATTCGGCACACATGTACAGTACATCAGGTGTCCGGGAAGGTTTTAGACCAGGTCTCAGCTCTCTAGGACATACCGTTCCCGAGATATTCCCAAAATATGGATCGCGCTGCATTTTTAAAACACTTGACAGATTCCCAGACTTCTCAAAGGAAACTCGATAGATAGACTTCACATGGCCAACACATATAAGCGACAGGATTGAAGTCAACCTTATTCCACAATACAAGCGTATAAAATCGCGAATACATATAATATAAAATCTCTCAACGCCCTCGTCTCGTGTCAGTCCCGACCCCGGTTTCACTCCTAAAGCTTCGTCAGGGGCTACACCTTCTTTCGTCATCAGGTATCTTTTATACCTACCTCCTCAAGGGGAGGAGTAAACTCACATACTTTTTTAAACAATAACATTGAATACATAAAATACGCATATACAAAGCCTCATAAAAAACATAACTCTATTTCTAAAAAGGATTGTGACACAATTTACCGTCAAATCTGGTTTACATATTGCGTTATTAGGTGGAACCTACTTCAAAACTTCATTGTTTCTTGGATATACTACTTTGTTCCTTATTTTCTCACTACTTTTATTCTGCATCAAAGCTGTATTGCCACAAATTAGCACTGTAGTGGCCTTTTAATTCAAAAATCCAGCTTTAGATTCTGTTTTGATCACATGACACTAAGTGGCCAATCATAGACCACTATGTATGTTCATTCACTAGGAGAACAATAGTAACGCCTCCCGGAAAGTCGCGGGATCTCCATTTAGCCTATCAGCCATTACTTCAAGATTTAATTCACAGAATGGAGTAATGGCTGATAGGCTAAATGTAGATCCCGTGACTTTCCGGGAGGCGTTACTATTGTCCTCCTAGTGAATGAACATACATAGTGGTCTATGATTGGCCACTTAGTGTCACGTGATCAAAATAGAATCTAAAGCGGGATTTTTGAAAACGCAGCGCGATCCTTTTTTTCTTATTTCTGGTTTGTGCGTTTGAAACCCACCTTGCTGGAGGATCTGCGACGCAACTTCTGTGAACTGGGACTGGTATTTATTTTATTTTTTCTATTTTTTCTTCTCTTTTTTTGGTTTTTAATTTTGTGTTTTTTTTATAAATTCATTCCCAAAATATGACCTGCATTAGCCAATATTAGCCTGGGAGCTTTGGTTTCAAACCCCAACTGCCATTCTCTGCACAGACACACACAGGGAGGGCAGGTTTCCATAACAACAAAGCCAGGTAATTAGCAGCCAGCTGAGGAGCTCAGTTAACTAACAACCCAGCCATTTCTATTCACTGCTTTAAAGGGGCAGAGCGCTGTGGATGACACTGTTAAATGGGTATTCCGTTTACCATTATATAACTTATGTTTTAGACTAATTTTAGACTAAGACTGTTCAGTAGTAATACAAGATGTTTTCTTACACTGCTACCCATTGCGTGTCCTCATAAATTACCATTGCATCAACCTGTAATTGAGGCCACCCTCAAAAGAAGGACTTAAAACCCCCGCCCCAGGTCTCGCTAAGCCACACCCTCGACTGTCATGCCACACCCCCTCCCACCCCGCTGCCAACGGGGATTGAAAAAATGAAGGTAAAAATCAACTTCTGTCAGCTGCAGGGGTGGGAGGGTGAATTTCTCTCTGCAACGACACACAGAAACATTAGATTAAATAGACTAATTTTAGACTACGACCATTCAGTAATAAAAGATGTTTTCTTCCACTGCTACCCATTGCGTGTCCTCATAAATTACCATGGTATCGACCTTTAATTCAGACCACCCTCAAAAGAAGTACTTAAAAGCAACCCCCCAAGGTCCCGATAAACCACGCCCCCGGTCAGGTCACGCCCCCTCCCACTCTGCAGCCAATGGAGATTGAAAAAATGAAGGTAAAAATCAACTTCTGTTAGCTGCATTGACTTTCTCTCTGCAACGACACACATAAACATTAAATGAAATATATGAAATAAACTAATTTTTGACTACGACCATTTACCATGGCATTGACCTGTAATTCAGGCCACCCTCAAAAGAAGGACTTAAAATCCCCGCCCCAGGTCTTGCTAAGTCACAGAAACATTAGATGAAATAGACTAATTTTAGACTACGACCATTCAGTAGTAATAAAAGATGTTTTCTTCCACTGCTACCCATTGCGTGTCCTCATAAATTACCATGGTATCGACCTTTAATTCAGACCACCCTCAAAAGAAGTACTTAAAAGCAACCCCCCCAAGGTCCCGATAAACCACGCCCCCGGTCAGGTCACGCCCCCTCCCTCTCTGCAGCCAATGTAGATTGAAAAAATGAAGGTAAAAATCAACTTCTGTTAGCTGCATTGACTTTCTCTCTGCAACGACACACATAAACATTAAATGAAATATATGAAATAAACTAATTTTAGACTTCGACCATTTACCATGGCATTGACCTGTAATTCAGGCCACCCTCAAAAGAAGGAATTAAAATCCCCGCCCCAGGTCTTGCTAAGTCACGCCCCCGACTCGGTCAGGCCACGTCCCCTCCCACTCCGCAGCCAACGGGGATTGAAAAATTGACAGTAAAAATCAACTGCAGGGGTGGGACGGAGTTTGACTTTCTCTCTGCAATGAGACACAGAAACATTAAATGAAATTGATTAAATATACCCAGGAGAAGCCGGGTCCTTCTGCTAGTATTATATAAAACACATGAAACATTATAAAATGTGGTTTCTCTTCACACACTCACTACCTCAATTTATTAATTAACCTATTCCTTGCTGTTATTCCTTGTTAACATAGTAACATAGTTTATAAGGCCGAAAAAAGACATCTGTCCATCCAGTTCGACCTGTTTTCCTACAAGTTGATCCAGAGGAAGGCAAAAAACCCCTGTGCGGTAGAAGCCAATTTTCCTCACTTTAGGGGAAAAAATTCCTTCCCGACTCCAATCAGGCAATCAGAATTACTCCCTGGATCAACAACAACCCATATCTAGAAACTATAACCTGTAATATTATTACCCTCCAGAAATACATCCAGGCCCCTCTTGAACTCTTTTACTGAACTTACCATCACCACCTCCTCGGGCAGAGAGTTCCATAGTCTCACTGCTCTTACCGTAAAGAATCCTCTTCTATTTTTGTGAACAAACCTTCTTTCCTCCAGGCGCAGAGGATGTCCCCTTATCATGGTTACTGTCCTTGGGATAAATAGATCATGGGAGAGATCTCTGTACTGACCCCTGATATATTTATACATAGTTATTAGATCTCCCCTCAGTCGTCTTTTTTCTAAAGTGAATAACCCTAATTTTGATAATCTTTCTGGGTACTGTAGTCCACCCATTCCAGCTATGACTTTAGTTGCCCTCCTCTGAACCCTCTCCAGCTCTGCTCTGTCTGCCTTGTTCACAGGAGCCCAGAACTGTACACAGTACTCCATGTGTGGTCTGACTAGTGATTTGTAAAGTGGCAGGACTATGTTCTCATCACGGGCATCTATGCCCCTTTTGATGCAACCCATTATCTTATTGGCCTTGGCAGCAGCTGTCTGACACTGGTTTCTGCAGCTTAGTTTGCTGTTCACTAAAATTCCTAGGTCCTTTTCCATGTCAGAGTTACCCAATGTTTTACCATTTAGTATGTACTGGTGACTTGCATTATTCCTTCCCATATGCATAACCTTACATTTGTCAGTGTTAAACCTCATCTGCCACTTCTCTGCCCAAGCCTCCAGTCTATCCAGATCCATCTGTAGCAGTGTACTGTCCTCTTCTGTGTTAATTACTTTACACAGTTTAGTGTCATCTGCAAAAATTGATATTTTACTGTGCAAGCCTTCTACAAGGTCATTAATAAATATATTGAAGACAATAGGGCCCAATACTGACCCCTGTGGTACCCCACTAGTTACAGTGACCCAATCTGAGTATGTACCATTAATAACCACCCTCTGTTTTCTATCACTGAGCCATTTACTTACCCACATACAGACATTTTCTCCAAGGCCAAGCATTCTCATTTTATATACTAACCTTTTATGTGGTACCGTGTCAAATGCTTTGGAGAAGTCCAGATATACGACATCCATTGATTCCCCGCGGTCAAGTCTAGAACTTACCTCCTCATAGAAACTGATTAAATTGGTTTGACACGACCGATCCCTCATGAAGCCATGCTGATATGGAGTTATTTGCTTATTTTCATTGAGGTACTCCAAGATAGCATCTCTTAGAAAACCTTCAAACAGTTTACCCACTACAGATGTTAAACTTACCGGCCTATAGTTCCCGGGCTCTGTTTTTGGACCCTTTTTGAATATTGGCACCACATTTGCTATGCGCCAATCCTGTGGAACACTCCCTGTCAGTATAGAGTCCTTAAATATCAAGTATAAGGGTCTGGCAATGACATTACTTAATTCTCTTAGGATACGTGGGTGTATGCCATCCGGTCCTGGCGATTTGTCTATTTTAATCTTTTTAAGATGCCCCAGTACTTCTTCCTGGGTCAGACAGGCCACTTTTAAAGGGGAATTCACTTTTATATTCTGCATTTCATCTGACAGTTTATTTTCCTCAGTGAATACAGTGGAGAAAAAATATTTAAGAGTTTTGCTTTCTCCTCATCGCTCTCTGCTACTCCCCCCTCACTACTCTGTAAGGGGCCGACACCTTCAGATTTATACTTTTTAGTATTTATATAATTGAAGAACATTTTAGGGTTAGTTTTACTCTCTTTACCAATTAGTCTTTCAGTCTCTAGTTTAGCTGCTTTTATTTGTCTTTTACAAATTCTATTTTTTTCCTTATAGTTTTTCAATGCTTCCTTGCTCCCCTCCTGTTTTAGTGATTTAAATGCTTTCTTTTTGTCATTTATTGCTTTTTTTACAGTTCTATTTATCCACATTGGTTTTTTCTTGTTTCTTATCATTTTATTCCTATACGGTATGTACCTCTCACAATTAGATATTAGGATGCTTTTAAAAATATCCCATTTTGTGGCTGTATTTTTATTTTTGAGGATTTTGTCCCAGTTAGTTAGACCTATGGCCTCTCTTAGATGGCTAAATTTTGCATTTTTGAAGTTTGGTATTTTTGTTCCTCCCTGAAGAAATGCTTTTTTTAATGACAATTTAAAGGTTATTATTTTATGGTCACTGTTACCCAGGTGTCCCCCAACCTGCACATCTGTTGTTCTGTCAGGTCTATTGGTTAATACTAAGTCCAGTATGGCCGTCCCTCTAGTCGGGTCCTGAACCAGTTGGGAAAGGTAATTGTCTTTGGTTATTGTCAAGAACCTGTTTCCTTTATGAGATGTACAGGTTTCAGTTTCCCAGTCTATATGTGGGTAGTTGAAGTCCCCCAAAATCATGACCTCATTATGATCTGCCGCCTTGCCTATTTAGTTTAGTAGTAGATTTTCTGTGGACTCTGGTATATTAGGTGGTTTATAATAAACTCCTATTAGTATTTTATTATTGTTTTTGGCTCCATTTATTTCTACCCACAGTGACTCCACATCTTCATGTCCCTCACTTATATCTTCCCGGATTGTGGGCTTTAGACAGGACTTTATATAAAGGCAGACCCCTCCCCCTCGCCGGTTTTGACGATCCTTTCTAAAAAGATTGTAACCCTGTACATTAACTGCCCAGTCATAGGTATCATCCAGCCATGTCTCAGTTATTCCCACTATGTCACAGTCCTCCTCACACATCACTAATTCCAGTTCGCCAATTTTATTAGTTAGGCTTCTGGCATTAGTGTACATACACTTAAGAGGTCTTTGTATATTTTTTACCCCGTTTGTCAATTTACTATTACTTATGAAATGAATATCCGGGCTTCTTGGGTTACTTTGGTTGTTGTTTAGCACAGTCTTCTCCCTACATTCCTTACTAACCCCAGCCCCCACTAACCCCCCACTTTTCCTTCCTATGACCCACTCTCTATCTACACTATCTACCCCCTTATTAGTATGGTCACCCACCCTCCCCCCAGATCCTAGTTTAAAAGCTCCTCCAGCCGTCTAACCATTTTTTCCCCCAGGGCAGTTGCACCCTCCCCATTAAGGTGCAGCCCGTCCCTACTGTAGAGTCTGTAGCCGACAGAGAAGTCGGCCCAGTTCTCCATGAACCCAAACCCTTCCTTCCTGCACCAGCCTCTGAGCCACTTATTTAATTCCCTAATCTCCCGTTGTCTCTCTAGTGACGCTCGTGGCACTGGTAGTATTTCTGAAAACACTACCTTGGAGGTCCTGGACTTTAGCTTCTCACCTAGTTCCCTAAAATCATTTTTAAGGACCTTCCATCTCCCCCTGACTTTGTCATTGGTGCCAACATGTACCATGACCGCCGGGTCTTCCCCAGCCCCACCCAGCAATCTGTCAATCCGGTCCGCAATATGCCGAACCCGAGCACCCGGGAGACAACACACTGTTCGGCATTCACGGTCTCGGCGACAGATGACCCTGTCTGTCCGCCTAATAATAGAGTCCCCTACCACCAGTATCTGTCTGTCCTTTGCTGCTCTCCTTTTCCCATCCTTCCTGCAGCGGTCATCCTCCTGGTTACTAGGAGAAACGGCCTGCTGCAGTGTCGCTGGTCCTGGGCTTTCATCCCTAATATCAGCCAAACAGGCATATTTACTAGGGCGTTCTAGCTCAGGACTAGCCTCCCTGGCACTTTTCCCTCTACCCCTCCTTACTACATTAACCCAACTGCTGACCTGATAGTCCTGCTCTTGCCCATTTCCTCCCTCCTCCTCTTCACTGACCCCAGCCAGTGCCTGCACTGTGAGGTCTTATTATTGTTAAGATGAAAACTTAATTTGATGCAAAATTATTGTTAAGATGCAAACTTTGTTAAGATGCAAAATTGTTAAGATGCAAACTTTAGCAAACTTTACTTGCTATAGCGCATTCCTGTGCACATGTATAAAATGAATTGCAAAATATTTTGGTTTCTTAGAATTAAGAATGAGCAAATCCATTTTACCTTTTTGAGATTAATTTCAGGTGAACCGGAGAGATACTCCTAAAGTAATATGCAGAGGCCGGGTTTGGGGTGGCTCCAACGCTACGCTGGGTCCCCTGGACACCTTCAATGTGTCACCACATGTTGCTGCTCTCCGGAAGGCACCCCAATGGGAAATAAGTCCAGAGAGTCAGGGTCTGCAGTTGACCAGAGGAATTCAGGTACAAAACAATACAGGTGAGTCCTAGGGCTGGCTTCTCCAGTCTCCTCCCTAGAAGAAAAAAGGTTTTATGCTGAGGAAAGGCCTGAGCTAGCTGTCCCTCTCTCTCTTCAGAAGGCTGGTACCCTGGTCAAAGGCATTTTGATCCAGGGTCTGTGGCAGAGTATCCCTGTCTCAGCGTCTTCTTCTGGTCACTTAATAGTCTGGCAGAGTCCCCTCTTCTGAACACTATTCCCTAACTGCAGAACACTAGAGGCTTTGACTGCTCTCCTTATATACAATTTCTAGCTAGACTGAAACCTTCTAGTGGGAGGGGTGGAATGGAGAAATTCAGCACAAACAATTACAAAGTTACCACTCCCGTCTGGCATAGACTTACATTAGAGGTTCAGTGGTACTCAATGGCAATGACACAGCAGTTTTACCAGACAAAAACAAGTTTCCAGACATAATAACATAGCTAAAGACATTCAAAAGGTCAGTCTGTCTGGTTTTGGTGGTAAACAAGTCTGGCCTTTTCCCTCGAAAACATGCTCTTCTTTAAACCCTATGGCAGCTGTGGGAAATTACCAGCTTGTTATTCAAAGTCTCAAAAGTCTCTCAGTATTCATTAACCCTTTGCACAGAGCCTTGCAAATACAGTGCAAATGAACAGGATATATATCACTACATACATATAAAATGCTGTAACACAGTAATAGACAGTATAAGTTAACCCTTTCACGAAAAATAAAGTAAGAAGTTTTAACATTGCATATGGAAAACAGGGGAAAATGGTCACAAATGCCCAGACTTCAAAGTGCCCCTTGCTCCAGGGCACTACGAATATTCAACTAAAAATGAGACAAGAGAACTGGAATATCCCTCAATATCTCGCAATGAGAAATTCAAGCTAGCTCTTTCCAGAAATACAAGAGAACCATAATGTCTCAAAAGAAAATGGTCTTGCTTAGCTGACTGGACTGGGGGTGGGTGGGGGGAGAGTACTCTTCGGATTGCTCTTTATCATTAGAGAGACCGAAAAATATGCATGATGAGTAATGTGTGCCATTCCAGCAATGTTACTGGCAACCATGTTTATGTTATATGTTTAGTAAATTGTCTGATTATATGGCTGCTACTGTATATGTTACTTAAGACAGTATAATTTCTTATGCCTGACAGTTATCCCACAGACCTAAGTGCATAGCATGTTCCCATTTAATGTGGTTACTAGTGGGGTGGGGTACATATGATGACAAATCCAACACAATCTTTATCATTTGAATTGATTTTCACATGTAACTATTAGTGTTGCTCGAGCACCAAAGTGCTCGGGTGCTCTGGTGCTCGAGTAGAACACTTTGTGATGCTTGAGTGCTCTACAGAGCACCAGAGCACAATGAAACTCAGTGGGAGAACCAGAGCATTTAACCAGGCACCCCCTGCTCTGAAGAGGGGAGGGTGTCTGGTTCACAGGAAAAGGTCAGAAATTGATGGAAATACCACTGAAATGGTTTGAGAACAGCATGGGGAGGATGTCTAGATGCATCTTAGACTCCCAAGTCGCTGCTGGGAACGATGTTGTCCGAGTATTACGCCACTTTTACAGAATGACAATAATATGCACAAAACCGAAGATAAAATCGATTTTAGAGGAAAAATTGTTAGGAAACATTCTTTCCTGTATATTTACTTGTATATAAAGTGCAAGTGCTGCCAAAAATTACAAGGAAGAGGCACTCCAATAGGTGGCCTAACTCGCATGGCATGAGGAAGCAACTCTGCAGAGCTCCGTCAAAATTCTCACATTTATCCTGTTATCACCCAGTGATTCCTTGTTGCCTGTACCTAAAACGGTGCCCCAGAGTGCCCGAACCCCTCCGGCAGTTAACAAGAGCGGTGATACGAGGTGGCGCCGAGTGAGGACCGGAGTCCTGATACAGATAGCGGCGCCGGAGCTGAAGTGGCGCTGACACAGATGGGTATTGATAATCTCTATGTAACTGTCCCAACATACCTACCTGCAAGGGACAGCGATATCTGCTTTGAACCCTGCCAGAGACCTGTTTGTCTGACAGTGAGATGGAGGAAACGGAGGAGAAGGTGGTGAGAGTGACACGTGGCGGGTGCCATCTTGAATACAGGGTGCTGAGCGTCTGTCCCGCTGCTCTGTGCTACAGAGAGAGAACACAGCGATATGAAATCGAGGTGAGAGGTACTTCAGAGAAGAGAGTCTCCCAAGTGGAAGTCTTGTGGTTAAATGAGGGAACCTGTGTTCCTAGCCACAGTGAGCAATTCTCTACATCTGGAGGACCAGCAGTTCCTGTATAGACCCTTAGGCATAAGAAGCAGCCCCTGTTAAAGTGAACTATTAAATCCTCCTATAAGTCTGGCTTCTCCTGTATTATCCACTCTGGAAATTATCATATAGAAATTACCTGCTGCACTTTAACTGTTGCCCTTACTTATACTTCATTACGTTACAGCAGCTGGGAGCTTTTATATGGGCTGCAAAACTGCATCATCTGTTGCTCCCCCTGCTATAAAAATCTTCATGGATGCCATGAGCCAAACAGAACAGGGAGAGGGAGAGCCGAATCCCTCAGAACCCTCCGCGGAGGTCTCCCAAATTATGAAGGCAATAGCCACATGCCAAGCAGCTCTCACTGCCAAAATCGACCATATTCAGTCTGATCTTAGATGCTGAGAACCGTAACAGAAGGAATAATATTCGTATTCTAGGTCTGCCAGAGCGGGCTGAAGGATCTACCCCAGAAACCTTTGCAGAACAGCTGATCAAAGATGTTTTACAGCCTATTGTCCTTTTCCAGTTCAGAAGAGAAGGATTTGGGGGTAGTCATCTCTGATAGCCTCAAAATGAGTAACCAATGCAACCAGGCGGTAGGGAAAGCAAATCGTATGCTTTGCTGCATAGCTAGAGGCATAACAAGCAGAAAGAGGGAGATTGTGATCCCTCTGTATAGAGCTCTAGTGAGACCACATCTGGAATACTGTGCTCAATTCTGGAGAAAATAGAACGGGTCCAAAGAAGAGCTACAAAAATGGTGGAAGGTCTAAAGCATAGAACTTATCAAGAAAGACTCAGAGATCTTAATATGTATAGTCTGGAGGAAAGAAGAGAAAGGGGGGACATGATTGAAACCTTTAAATAGGTTTCAAGGGAAGGGTTATTAATAAGAAACTGAATACAAGAACAAGGGGGCACAATCTGAGGTTAGTTGGGGGAAAAATCAAGAACAAAATTAGAAAATATTATTTGACTGAAAGAGTAGAAGAAGCTTGGAACAAACTTCCAGCAGAGGTGGTTGATAAATCCACAGTAACTGAATTTAAACTTTGAATCCAGAGGGAAAAAAGCAGACTGGTTTGAGTGTTGCATTTATAAAAGCAGAGACATAACGTTTCAGTGTTCGCGCGTTTGATTTTTAAGTGTGTGTTTGAATTAAGTGTGTGACTTTAGATTCAGGGACTACAGTAAGTCGGTTTCAGATCACTGTATTGTTTTTTTTTTTTTCTTTTTGTGTAATCCCCATTAGTATGTCTTCCATTATTGACAGAGCAGTCCAGTGCACATCTTGTCTGATGTATGCAGTCCTGGAACAGCCGTTTAAGGGTGCATATATTTGTTAAAAATGTGAGCAAATTACCCGTTTGGAATCGCACATCGTGTATCTAACCGGGCAGATTTCAACACTGAGAAGCGCTGACAATTTGGAAAAGAGTTTGCTGCTCACTGAGCAAGCACTCTCTGGGGTAGATGTGGGGGAGGGTGGTAGTGAGGAGGCTCAGGAAAGTGAGGTAGCTAGCTGGGTAACAGTTAGAAAGCGGGGTAGAGGGAAAAGTGCCAGGGAGGCTAGCCCTGATCTGACACACCCCAACAAGTTTGCAAGTTTGGCAGATGAGGGAAATGCCACTTCAGGGAGAGCACTGCTGCAGCCGGACACTTCCTCTGCCAGTCAGGGGAATGTCAGCTCCAGTAAGCAGGCGACCAGGAGAGCAGGGCAGACCAGACAGGTGCTGGTAGTGGGAGATTCATTTATTAGGGGTACAGAGAGGGCAATCTGTCACAAAGACCGGGATCGTCGAATGGTGTGTTGCCTTCCTGGCGCTCGAGTTCGGCACATCGCGGATCGGGTTGACAGATTACTGGGAGGGGCTGGAGAAGATCCAGCAGTCATGGTCCATATCGGAACCAATGACAAAGTTAGAGGTAGGTGGAGCGTCCTTAAAAATGATTTTAGGGATCTAGGGCATAAGCTTAGGGAAGGACCTCAAAGGTAGTGTTTTCCAAAATACTGCCTGTACCACGAGCCACACAGGAAAGGCAGCGGGAGATTAGGGAGGTAAACGGGTGGCTCATAGAACTGGTGTAGGAAGGAGGGATTTGGGTTCTTGGAGAACTGGGCTACACTGAGAACTGTCGGCTACAGGCTCTACCATAGGGATGGGCTGCACTTCAATGGGGAAGGGGCAGCTGTTTTAGGGGAGAAGATGGCTAGAAGGCTGGAGGAGTGTTTAAACTAGGGACTGGGGGGAAGGGTAATTACATTATAGATGGGGAAGATAGTGCAGATAGAGACCTGGGGCAAGGTAATGGAACTGGGGGAGGAATGGAAGAAGGAACTAGAACAGTGCAGAAGGAAAGGTGTAGGGGAAAAAATATACATAGACCTTTTAAGTGTATGTACACTAATGCCAGAAGCCTGACTAATAAAACTGGTGAACTGGAAGTAGTGATGTGTGAGGAGGACTATGACATAGTGGGAATAACTGAGACATGGCTGGATGATAGCTATGACTGGGCAGTTAACGTACAGGGTTACAGTCTGTTTAGAAAGGATCGCCAAAACCGGAGAGGGGGCGGGATCTCCCTTTATGTAAAGTCCTGTCTAAAGCCCACACTCCGGGAAGATATAAGTGAGGGACATGAACATGTGGAGTCACTGTGGGTAGAAATACATGGAGCCAAAAACAATTATAAAATACTAATAGGACTTTATTATAAACCACCTAATATACCAGAGTCCACAGAAAATCTACTTCTAAATAAAATAGAAGAGGCGGCAAATCATAATGAGGTCGTTATTATGGGGGACTTCAACTACCCAGATATAGACTGGGAAACTGAAACCTGTATATCTCATAAAGGAAACAGGTTCTTGGAAATAACCAAAGACAATTACCTTTCCCAACTGGTTCAGGACCCGACTAGAGGGACGGCCATACTGGACTTAGTATTAACCAATAGACCTGACAGAACAACAGATGTGCAGGTTGGGGGACACCTGGGAAATAGTGACCATAATATAATAACCTTCCAACTGTCATTCAAAAGAGCGTTTCTTCAGGGAGGAACAAAAATACCAAACTTCAAAAAAGCAAAATTTAGCCAACTAAGAGAGGCCATAGGCCTAACTAACTGGGACAAAGTCCTCAAAAATAAAAATACAGCCACAAAATGGGATATTTTTAAAAGCATCCTAATATCGAATTGTGAGAGGTACATACCTTATGAGAATAAAAGGTTAAGGAACAAGAAAAAAACAATGTGGATAAACAGAACTGTAAAGAAAGCAATAAATGACAAAAAGAAAGTATTTAAATCACTAAAACAGGAGGGGAGCGAGGAAGCATTGAAAAACCATAAGGAAAAAAATAGAATATGTAAAAGACAAATAAAAACAGCCAAACTAGAGACCGAGAGATTAATCGCCAAAGAGGGTAAAACTAACCCTAAAATGTTCTTTAATTATATAAATGGTAAAAAGTATAAACCTGAAGGTGTCGGCCCCTTACAGAGTAATGAGGGGGGAGTTGCAGAGAGCGATGAGCAGAAAGCAAAGCTACTAAATATCTTTTTCTCCACTGTATTCACTGAGGAAAATAAACTGTCAGATGAAATGCAGAATATAAAAGTAGATTCCCCATTAAAAGTGCCCTGTCTGACCCAGGAAGAAGTAGAGCTGCGTCTTAAAAAGATTAAAATAGACAAATCGCCAGGACTGGATGGCATACACCCCGTATCCTAAGAGAATTAAGTAATGTCATCACCAGACCCTTATTTCTGATATTTAAGGACTCTATACTGACAGGGAGTGCTCCACAGGATTGGCGCATAGCAAATGTGGTGCCAATATTCAAAAAGGGTCCAAAAACAGAGCCCAGGAACTATAGGCCGGTAAGTTTAACATCTGTTGTGGGTAAACTGTTTGAGGGTTTTTCTAAGAGATGCTATCTTGAACTACCTCAATGAAAATAAGCAAATTACTCCATATCAGCATGGCTTCATGAGGGATCGGTCATGTCAAACCAATTTAATCAATTTCTATGAGGAGGTAAGTTCTAGACTGGACCGCGGCGAATCAATGGATGTCGTATATCTGGACTTCTCCAAAGCATTTGACACTGTACCACATAAAAGGTTAGTATATAAAATGAGAATGCTTGGCCTGGGAGAAAATGTCTGTATGTGGGTAAGTAACTGGCTCAGTGATAGAAAACAGAGGGTGGTTATTAATGGTACATATTCAGATTGGGTCACTGTCACTAGTGGGGTACCACAGGGGTCAGTATTGGGCCCTATTCTCTTCAATATATTTATTAATGATCTTGTAGAAGGCTTGCACATTAAAATATCAGTTTTTGCAGATGACACTAAACTGTGTAAAGTAATTAACACAGAAGAGGACAGTACACTGCTACAGATGGACCTGGATAGACTGGAGGCTTGGGCAGAGAAGTGGCAGATGAGGTTTAACACTGACAAATGTAAGGTTATGCATATGGGAAGGAATAATGCAAGTCACCAGTATATACTAAATGGTAAAATATTGGGTAACTCTGAAGTGGAAAAGGACCTAGGAATTTTAGTGAACAGCAAACTAAGCTGTAGAAACCAGTGTCAGACAGCTGCTGCCAAGGCCAATAAGATAATGGGTTGCATCTAGAGTTGAGCGAACATGCTCGTAACGAGCACTGTACTGCTCGGATCCCCTGCGCTCTCATGGGCGCAGGCATCCAGATCCGTCGAGTGAGGAGGACAGATCCGGATGGCTGCGCCCATGCAAGCGCAGGGGATCCGAATTGTACAGTTCTCGTTACGAGCACGTTCGCTCAACTCTAGTTGCATCAAAAGAGGCATAGATGCCCTTGATGAGAACATAGTCCTGCCACTTTACAAATCACTAGTCAGACCACACATGGAGTACTGTGTACAGTTCTGGGCTCCTGTGAACAAGGCAGACATAGCAGAGCTGGAAAGGGGTTCAGAGGAGGGCAACTAAAGTAATAACTGGAATGGGTGGACTACAGTACCCAGAAAGATTATCAAAATAAGGCTTATTCACTTTAGCAAAAAGACGACTGAGGGGAGATCTAATAACTATGTATAAATATATCAGAAGTCAGTACAGAGATCTCTCCCATGATCTATTTATCCCCAGGACTGTGACTGTGACGAGGGGACATCCTCTGTGTCTGGAGGAAAGAAGGTTTGTAGACAAACATAGAAGAGGGTTCTTTACGGTAAGAGCAGTGAGACTATGGAACTCTCTGCCTGAGGAGGTGGTGATGGTAAGTTCACTAAAAGAGTTCAAGAGAGGCCTGGATGTATTTTTGGAGGGTAATAATATTACAGGTTATAGTTACTAGAGAGGGGTCGTTGATCCAGGGAGTAATTCTGATTGCCTGATTGGAGTCGGGAAGGAATTTTTTTCCCTAAAGTGGAGAAAATTGGCTTCTACCTCCCAGGGGTTTTTTGCCTTCCTCCGGATCAACTTGTAGGAAAACAGGCCGAACTGGATGGACAGATGTCTTTTTTCTGTCTTATAAACTATGTTACTATGTAAACATGCCTGGGATAAACATGTGTCTATCCTAAGATAACAATAAAGGAATAATAAAAGGGCAGACTAGATGGACCAGGTGGTCTTTTACTGCCATCAATCTTCTATGTTTCTATGTTACTATGCGGCTGTGCAGCTGAGTTATGCGGCATGGTGGAATCAGGGCTGATGCAGGAAATCCAGCGGTGGTGTTGGAGGCAGCTCTGGTGGGGTCTTATAAGGCACTCACAAATTTAGTGTATAGGAAGGGAGCCTACGCAACACGTTATTATACCCCTACCATGGCTGTGACAATCGCAATTTGGGATAAATGGGTGAGGGTACATGTCAGCCAGGAAAGTGGAGAGAAATGGTCACCGTATCTACCATTATGGAGGAATTAAAATTTGTCAGAACTATTTTTTTCTGATATATAAAAATCAAATCATGCACTCTCTTGCGTATATTTGCAATTAGGTTTATTATGAATAAAGTCACATTGGACATGGAATCATTGTATTACAGCTCTTTAATGCTTGCCAAAAGGACTAGATATGGTACATAGGACTTGTGTGTGTGATGAGACGTTTCGGTCAGGATGACCTTTCTCAATCTGACACTGTAATGAAAATAGAGAATAGTTTAAGATGCTATCATGATGCGTTATCCACAATATGTTAGCTGTTACTAAGATATCCTAGTATCAAAGATATAAACTAAATATATACAATGTAAAAAGGTATTGAAAAAGAAAATATACTCATCAAAATATAGGGAACATCTGTACAGAAACTAATAACCTAAAGAGATTGTTGGTACAATATGGAGGCACAGAATAGTAGCTTAGCACTGAAGTATGTGAAGAGCAGGAGGCGGGTCATGTTAGAAGGGGTAAGGTAAGGTAGAATAAGTGGGGACTCACCAGGGTAGCAGTAGTCTGGAGCTTAGGTGCAGTAGCGTAATGCAGAGCTGTGTTGTCAGTGCAGCGGAAGCGTACTCGTGTATGTGGGTGAAACGACACCAACCATTCGGGACAGAATCACTCATCATAAATCGACGATCAGATGTCAAAAAATATGGCTACCTCTTCCTGACCATTTCAAAAAAGCAGGCCATAACGTGGCTCAGCTAAAGTTTCAAGTAATAGAACAGGTGACAAGACCACGGCGAGGAGGTAACCACATTGGTTTACTGAAAAAGAGAGAATCATATTGGATTCACACTCTCAATACCCTCCATCCCAACGGCCTCAACCGAGAATATGATATTTTCCCTACTTAACGTATCACTGAAAATGTTTCTAACTTATGTTGCAATTTTATGCATGTCTATTAATCTTATTCTCTTTTTTTCTTCCCCCTAGACACGTTGACAAACCTACAACTAGAAAAGGTAGTATCAGGTCCCGGGCCATGACTTCTCTTTTTTGTTTA
>ONZH01007699.1:0-104091 GCA_900303285.1 Rhinella marina | reverse complement strand
TATTCTTGTACATAGGAGGCAGTATTATAGTAGTTATATTCTTGTACATAGGAGGCAGTATTATAGTAGTTATATTCTTGTACATAGGAGGCCATATTATAATATTTATATTCTCTTACATGGGGCAGTATTTCGATTGTTATGTCATCAGTTATGTCAATTAGATTACAGGTATTGTAGGTGAGTCATTGTTAATTCAGCTAAATTATAGAATTTGTATTCTCATCATCGGCAAGCTGCTATATCTGATAACAGAAGTTCTTCTCTTAGTTTTATTGTTCATACTGAATTGAAGTCCGTATACCGCAGAGCGCTACATACCCTTCAGCCATAGAACAAATCATTTTCTTACGTAGAGTAACACATCTGATTTACTAACACCATCCCAAACGTTTCTCTATGACCTAATAAGATTTAGAATTATGGATACACTCCATGTTCAATTGCTTGGAGTTTGCCATGTGCAATAGTATCTTCTGTTTTTTTTCAGCTTCCCAAATAGTCCATTATAAGAAAGGAGAGCAAACAAAATCTAAGGAGGCAGTAAAATGCCTCACAACTGTATCATATATTACAACAAAATTATTTGCGAAGACGGTGGCTGAGATTTATGACTAGGCTGAGCTGTCTGAAGGAAAGCCTGTCTCTGTTAATGCCTTTGTTTGCTACTGGATAGCGGTATAATCCATAGTGCAGGAAAGTGCGTACAGCGCGGCCGCTGATGCATTAATTGTTCCAAATGTAGCAGAATTCGGGGCACATGGTTTACATTTCATTTATTAAGGGTTTAGTTTTTTATAGCCTTTTCTCCACAGTGTCAAAGAGCGAAGCTTAGCGGGGAGCTGGTGTGACTTAGCAGCGCAGGGGCAGCGGTTTAAGACACAGCGCCATGCACCTAAATTGGGACCTGGGAAAATATAATGCTGTTACATAATACAGAATATTCACAGGCAGATCTGCTTAAAAGTGTATCGTACTTTTGGGTGACTTTTTTTTCTTCTCTTTTTTGCTTCTCTCTCTAAGCAGCTCCACCCCTTTCCCTCTTTATAGCCTTCTATAGCAGCAGTTGTAACCTGATTGCTCAGTGGGCTAACAATTAGGATACTGACTGATGAATGCAGGAGGCAAGGGGAAGAGAAGCAGCGATGATAAGTGGAGAAAGTGCTTGTACTAGTTATTGGTGCAGAGTTTTTAAATACGTGCCTATTTAAGGCTATAACTATTGATAATATTTAAGTTTGTAATATATCTTATTAGAGGAAAGTGGTCAAAGGTGGCATCTTCTTCTCCTTCCAGTTATCGTTAGTTTCCCTTTCTGTAGTTTCTAAAACTTTAGAAGCCTTTTATTGAACAAAATCGATCTTGTATGAAACTGTCAATACTAAACAGGATAGATGGGGAAAGATGGGTATGCGGCTGCAGTATCTGTATGAGATTTATGCTGTATGAGCAGATGATGGGTTCTGTCAGGGGCGTAACTACCATAGCGGCAGACCATGCGACTGACAAGAGGGGACCCAGTCTTAGTTGAGATTATCTCCTCTTCTACTGGAGGTGAAAACTTGGTTGGGACTCGTAGGAACAACTTTTAGCAAATGAAGCAGTGGAAAAATGGACCAAGTGTCATTGAAAAGGGTTTAGGCAGAAACCCTTCTGTCCTGTGTTCGAGGCCTAGATTGAACCTTCCAATAGGGCCCTTACTTCTCTATGTACGCCACTGGGTCATGGTCTCTCTTCCGCAGCCTGAGGTTCTCTAATGAAGTTGAAATCTTCTCTCGCTCATTTGGTTTGTGCCCTTTGTCTTCATACCCTTATAGTTTGGAAGAACTGGGGGCTGTGCGTCATTATGTTGTCCCATCTTTAGAATAAAAGCCACCCATTATCTAGTCACTTTTTGGCACTGCAGGATCCACTGAAGTAGGTCTTCTTCAATAAATAGTCAAAGAACATTTTTTACTGAGAGAGAAACCTTCCTTGATATTTCTTCTGCGATGCCTCCAGTGTGAACGCAGCCTCCGCAATCACTGCACTTCAATCCCAATTATGAGAGAAGAGGGGAATCCTGGTGACGTAGTAGAAGACTTTTCCAACCCGATTGGTAATTTTATAGTGATGTAATCTGGGGAAGAGGAATCCTGGCTTCGATTGAAGATAATGGTCACGTGTCTTGTTTAAAAGGCCTAAAGGCGAGATTTTTAATAATGTAATTAGAGATGAGGGAAGTTTTGGAAAATTTATTCGGCCGCTTCGCTGAATTTTACAAAACAATTTGCTTCGTTACAAATTACTTTGTCACTTAAGTGCATTTTGTTAGTGGTGGTGGGTGCAATGACAGGGAGCTGTGATAACGTTGCTCCTCATCACTGTACCACTCAGATGCCGTGTTCATACATGATCACGGCATCTAAGAATAATAATACAGTGTAAAATTAACATTAAAAAAATTAAAAAAATTAAATCATACTTATGGCCTCCATTTGCTCGTGATGGGCCGGTCGCCACCATCTTGCTAGAAGATCTTGTTCAAAATCTCGCACGGCCGGAGTAGTGACGTGATAAGTCACCAAGCACGAGATTTCGGCCGAGACCTTTAATCAAGATGGTGGCGGCAAGTATGATTTTTTTTGTTTGTTTTTTTACACAATTTCAGGTTAAATCGATTCAAGGAAATTAGGCTTTGCAAATTTCAAATTTATCCTGAAATTCGTATCGAATTCCAATTCGTTGGATTGTATTTTCTCATCTCTAAATGTAATGTAATTATGTTTTATTTGAAGAAATGGAATATAAAAGTGTACATATAAAGTTTTATGTTTTTTTTTATGAAGAATTTATGTGGAAATGTTCATGTGGTTGATATATGTCATAAAGGGACTGATGCTGAAGGGACAATAACAGTATCCCCTTGAAGAAGTGGTACGAATCCCAGTTCGGGAGTTAAAGACCGAGATTTACTAAGATTTACTTATACAGTATGTGCTTGATTTTATCTGTTTTACCCTGAACATTCTCCTTCCCTATTGGGTTTCCTACCTGTGTCCTTGAGGTGGATCTAGGAGGGGATTGAGGTGGAAAAGGAACGTTCTGTGGATTAAAGTGCGGTGACTGAAATGGTATAAAAAAAATCACCACCGTGGGAGAAACCAGAGTCATCTACCAATGTCACAACAGGCCTCTATGGAAGGGAAGCCTCTCTAGATATGACCTGTACCATAGAAATGGAGAAGACAAACCTTTCCTTCTGTTCTCTGTAAATTTACAAAGTTAACAGAAACCAAACTTTTTGGATTTGAGAAATTCCTTCCTGATTCTCTGCCGTTAACATTTCACGGCTTTGTGTTATCTTCTTCTCCAAAAGAAGAATTTGCATCATTAAAACAATGGATTCATTAAAATATTAATAACAAATAGGAATCTGGGACTTGTATAATACATTTGTAGAATAAAAAAGATGAAAGTGAAGCAATCAAAGCTGGAAATGGCTGTTAACATATTATGTCCTTCAGAACTAATTACTGTATTCTGGGCTCCAAAGACGCGTGCTGCTTGGGTGATGTATTCTACCATTACATATAGAGAGCTTGGTTTTTTCTGCTGGAGACCAGCCACTGAACCTTCATCTGTCTGGAATGTATTATCTAAAGGAGGATCTTTTTATTTTTTTAACCTTCACATTGCCAAACATTTTCTCTTGACTATACATTGAATTCAACATTAAACACAGATTCCTTGTGCTCCACCAGAGGTCAACCATCCATCTACACAGACCACGTGATTTATAATTACATAGCGGTCTTTGGTGTCATTGTATCAGTCAGGGGAGAAAGAGACCGCAGGGCAGGGCTCAAATACGGTACAGCAGACGAGGAGGCTGAAACAGATACCGGCTTTATTAAACAGCGAAATATGAAGGCCGGAAGATGAGATTAACAGTATTGTGCCGATACACCAGGGGCGCAATCGACAAATGACAAAAACAGTGTTAACAGGTTTACACAAGTTTACAGGAAGGATAACTGAAATGTAATACACCAAATGCGCTCCGGACAGCGAGCATATAGGAATACAGGCTACTCTAATATAATCCTGTCTGACTGCCGCTAACCGGGCCACGTTTCTACAATGCTCTATCTAAAGAAGCCTGCTCTATGTCCTACCGCAGATTAGCACCGGTGCACACTCATAGTTCTGTATGTAGCTGGACGGGGATCTGCAGTGTCACACTCTCCCATGAGGAAGCTGCTTGTCTTAGTCTGTACGTGGAGGCAGGTGCAGTCTGGCTCCTGATGCTGTCGTTTGCTTGTCCCAACGCGTTGCCTCTTCTTTCTCTCTCCGGATTGCAGATACAGACATGTATACCAGTTTGGCTCTGCTGTGTGTCACACTCTCAGGTACACTATGGTCTTTATTTCTCTGTCCACCAGCAGCCTGTTTCTCAGATCACACCAGCACCAGATCACCCACATACCAACCGGATCCCCAGGAGCTCTTTGCTCCTCCTACATGCTTTGGACAAATAACCTTCATTAAACTCAAAGCAACAGCGGCATCTTGTGGCTGAAAGTAGGCATCGCAGTCTGTGTGAAACATTATCACTAGAAATACCAGGACAAAATAACTTGGTCATCTCTGAGGTCTGACCCCTTACATCATCATTGTACACACTGTATGTATCAAATAAGTTGTTTGTGAATCATCCAAGAAGAAAGAGAGTGCTAGGTGATTGTCTCCAAATGCTTCAGCAAATGGGATTCTGCTGGATTTTTGGTGCCCATTGTGTCAGAACCTAGGTCTACCAGAGGTTCCTCTGGGCCAGGTAGACCCTGACTACAACTACTAGACTAATTTTCGTCCAGATTAGGATTGATAACATTAATTACCACATTTTTTGGACCATATGATGCACCAGACTCTGAAAATTCCAGGTTTCTCTACTTGTTATCTCACTCACAAGGAGCCAACTGTAGCATTCTATGGAAGCACCTAAGCCCCTGTTACAATTGCTCCAACACAACGTTCAACATCATGTCAACGCAGGTTGACAAGTCAATGGATACCTCCTCCCGGGACCTCATGCATAGAGTTATCATCACCATTTACCCAATGCACTAGGTGGGTGTGCAGAATTTGTGTACAGTGCAACACAGTGAAGCATTGATGAACTTTTCTTAAAAGTATACGCACATTACATTATTTTGTATAAGAAGGCAAGTGTAGGTCAGAAAACTGGACTGAATACATAGAAATCTGCCATAGTATAAAATACTTTTATGCTAGGGTGTAGCCTTAGGGGTGCAAAATTAGAAGTCTCACATTAGCCATGTTGCCTGAGGAAGGCCAAATGTCCCACCACCACATAAGAAGACACCAGTATTATAGATGGAGAGTATGACTGCAGGATCAGACTATACAGGGTTTTGTTTGTTGTCTGTTACCATGGAGATGCATAGCTCTACACGGGTGCTGTAGACACAAAACAGCAAGAGATTTTTTTAATGAAAATTATTTGCAAAATTGCATAATTGTTCTTTTGTTTAAAGCAATAAAACATGTTTTCAAATACGTACATCGCCTTTAAATGTGAAATGACATTTGTGAGACTTTTCCTTTAAACCATGATGTCTATATTTCACGTTCACAAACACATGTTCTTCTTTATTTATTCCCCCCCCCCAAAAAAAAAAAAAAATTCTGTCAGTTGTGAAGACTAAAGTGAATTTATCACATGGGATGGGCTAAGCATAGCTGTAATCCTGTGTCCACTCCTGTTAATGAGTCTCAGTTTGGAATGATCTCCAATGATTTTCAAAATGATGTAATGAGTCTGCAGTGGCAGAACGGAGTCCCCCATCATAGACTGATATGTAACGTTTCCACCCGTTGGAATTCCACCCTCCACATGTTGGACCAATTATATGAACAGAGAATGGCCATAAACAATTTCTTGATGATACAGGTGGACAGAGGTATTCCCCTGTGTAACTTTGATATTATCCAGTGGCAGCTCATGTGTGACACCTGCCCGTTTGCAGGAGCAGGAATGGATACAAAACACAGAAGACATGTAAGTATTCCATTCACGTGTAATCTCTGTTTTGGATCCACTCCTGTTTTTGTTTTTTTTTTTTGCCTTAGCAAGACTGATATATTACTGCTCAACAGACAGGATCCGTTTTTTGGTGGTTGTTCTTCTGATGGATCAGAGAAAGGGCAAAATAATCAGTGACGTCAACACAAACTTACTGCTGACACCCTTTCCACTGTGTCATGGGGCCACTACTTGTATCAGCATGTAATAGAACAGGTTCTGTAGAAATCTATGTGGAATCAGTGAATCGGTGTAAAAGGAGTGCGCTCTTTCGTGCTATAGTAGGATCTTGGGCCTCTGCACAGTTTTTTTTATAGCTGGCACTAACATTGACCTGTAAGGCTGAGTTCACACTTGAGTTATTTGGTCAGTTTTGGCCCCGTAACTGCGCAAATAAGTGAGGTGTGCAGTGATTGTAAGAGCGACGCCTGTCATCTGTGTGTCATACTGGCTCACAGTATTGTTTCACTACCACAGCAGACTCCCTATGCATGTTACTGTAAGGCACAGTGTTCTATACCACTATACAGACTCTCTGCAGCCAGGAAATAGCCGTTTTTTAAATAAATAAATTCGGATCAAATCTTTCTGGAAAATTCGACAAACCAACCAAATTGAATTTTTGAGAAATTCGCTCATCTCCAGCAGACAGCACTCCGTGTATGGGGTTATATTCAAGATGTAGGACTTGTGATCACATGACCATTCTGTGCAGGTCCTCAGGAATAATAGAAATTAATCCAGTTCTTCAACACATGAGAATCTGTCAACAATATGAGAAGAAGAGGCATGGAGACACCATGCTTTGACAGTGGACGGAGACACCTAACTCATTTAACTACATGGTTGACCACATGTAGAGGGGGCACTTTGACTTTAGTAACCATTGACAACCACTATGGGAAAACATCTCCTTTAATAACCAATAAAGATCTGAAGATGGTTGTTACTGTATTAATTATGGAAAATGTTTCCTAGTGGACGCCTTAAAGAGGTTGTCTGCAAAAAAAAAATTTTCCCCAGAAATGTCCCTACTCTTGTCCATGTGTGGTATTAGATCCCAAGCACTCTGAATATAATGATCTACCCAAAACATATGAAAGATATATATTTATTATGGTTTGACCATACATTTACATGCAACCCTACTTATATTTTACTAGTGTTCTGTGCTGCCATGATCACTTGACCCCTTGGGTTGGTTTGGTTGCCTCCTTGTGTTTGTGTCTGTCATGCCAATTGATTTTGTGTATTTTATCGACTTTAATATATATCTTTTATATATTTTGGGTAGTTCATTACATACAGAGTGCTTGGGATCTTATCCCATTTGGTTTATGTCTGGGACCCCACGTGGGCCCTTGTTTTCTTTTCATTGTTTTTTTTTTTCATGTGTGGTATTGCAGCATTACCTTAAATATGTCTGAAATGCAATACCAGACACATCCTGCAGAAAAGAGTGGCGCTATTTCAAGGAGAAGGATTTTTCTCATTGTCCCATATGGAGACCCTGCTACAGAATCTAATCAAACATGAAGATCTCTGGGTGTTTATCAAAATGGTTGATTAGGAAGTCCGTATTTCTTTAATTCTGCAGATCTTGTGTTTGTAACAAGGGTATCTGCGGCGTTGTCTCATCGTGAATGGCTTTATATTCACGTTGTCAAGTCGAGCAGATTTTACGTAGTACATTAACTCCAGGAGAACAATGACCTAATTATCCTCTGGCCGGTGGACGGCCGCACCATGGTTTCACATCACATTTGGCCATTTTCACTTTCTGTGCCGAGCACAACTTACATTTTACCTTCCTGTCAGTTCATTTAATAACAGATCGAGCCCAAAGGTCAGCAGCGAGTCCGGGCGACCTCCAGAGACTTCACTATGGATTTGGCAAAATGTCACAACTGCAAAAAAAAAAAAACTCAGAAGGCAGCGGTGTCAGACTTGTGTCAGTGCCCTTGACAGGACGAAAACCGGGGAAATGTTGTGATACAGTCCATAGTTATCTATCATAGTGTGCAAGAATCAGAGACACGAGACACATGGGAGCTATGAGAGATAGATGGATAGATAGATAGATAGATAGATAGATAGATAGATAGATAGATAGATAGATAGATAGATATGAGAGAGAGAGATAGATAGATAGATAGATAGATAGATAGATAGATAGATATATAGAGAGATAGATAGATATGGGAAAGATAGATATGAGATAGATAGATAGATAGATAGATAGATAGATAGATAGATAGATAGATATGAGATAGATAGATATGAGATAGATAGATAGATAGATAGATAGATAGATAGATAGATAGATAGATAGATAGATAGATATGGGAAAGATAGATGATAGATAGATATGAGATAGATAGATAGATAGATAGATAGATAGATCTGTCTATCTCTATCATCTGTCTCATTATCTATTTATCTATATTCTATCTCATGATCTATCTATATTCTGTGTCATTTTCTATTGTCCCATTATCTATCTATCTATCTATCTATCTATCTATCTATCTATCTACCTGCCTATACTCTGTCTCATTAGCTATGTATAGGTAAGGGACCTGACCTGTTGGTTCCGGGAGCTCAGTAACAGGGTAGTATAGAGGAAGGTGTTAGGTACATATAGTGCCCTTAGTGTTGCTGTGTTTCGAGGTGCAGGACAGTATTCCCCGATAGAGAGGCATACAGTGCATTTCTGTGGCAGTGCAGATGTCGGTGTATGCAATGATGAGGCCAGATTTGGTGAGACAAATAACTGTTCTGTACTGAAGGTAATGGTGTTGAAGTGTGCATACCGTACATAAGCTCACAGCAGTAGCCACAGTTCAGATTATGCATGGACCGGCAAACCTTACACGTGTTGTAGTTTTTTCAAAAGTGTACTTTCTCTCTCTGATTCAGCCACAGTGCAATATTTCTCTTCTCTTTCCTTCTCAACAGAATGTGGTAATATAATGTCCAGTGAATCCTTTAGCAGATGGCCAATCTGCCTTTTAAAGTACTCCTGTGTGCCAGTTACTCCAGACATAGGTTATCTCCACAGTCTCTTTAGCACGCATCTCTCCTTTCAAAGGATGGTACACTCCAATGTGGTCTTAGTTGCTTCCTCAGAGGCTGACATATGGCTCTGTCTATCAAGCTGGCTGGTTGTTCTACCCAGGACTGTTCTTTCTGCCTCTTTATACTGTAGTATTCTTCTGTTTCTTCTCAGTTTACTCC
Source organism: Rhinella marina (assembly GCA_900303285.1). Taxonomy (NCBI): domain Eukaryota; kingdom Metazoa; phylum Chordata; class Amphibia; order Anura; family Bufonidae; genus Rhinella; species Rhinella marina. The sequence goes on along the minus strand of ONZH01007699.1, from coordinate 94,766 downwards.
TCCCTATTGGGATGGTGATTTAGTCCTATCTAGCAATTGTAACTATGTTAGTGGGTCAATTAACCCCTTATAATGACTGTAATATGAACATCACATAGAAAATACATTTTTAACCCCTTAGGCTTCATTCACACGACCGTATTTTGTTTACGTGTCCGTTCTGTTTTTTTGGCGCACCGTACGTGGAACCATTCACTTCAATGGATCCGCAAAAAGAACGGAAGGTACTCCGTATGCATTCCGTTTCCGTATGTCCGTATTTCCGTTCCGCAAAAAAGATAGGACATGTCCTATTCTTGTCCGTTTTGCTGACAAGGATAGGCATTGTTACAATGGATCCGCAAAAAAAATGGAAACACGGATGCCATACGGAACATCATCCGTTTTTTTTGCTGATCCGCAATTTGCAGACCGCAAAACACATACGGTCGTGTGAATGAAGCCTTATTCAGTGGGATGCCAGCACACTGCATTAGAAGAACAGGAATCTTCTGACCAGGGGCGAAACTATAGGAGGTGCAGAGGTAGCAGTCGCTACTCGGCCCAGGAGCCTGAAGGGCTCTAAAGACCCTTGTGCCACATAAGAAGACACCGGTATTATAGAAAGTGCATGCTAGGAGGGTTCTGTTATAGATTTTGCGCTGGGGCCCAGAATCTTCAAGTTACACCTCTGGCTGAGGGGAAGGGGTTAGGTCAAGAATTTGGCATTGGGGGGTGGGGGGTCAGTCTTTGCTTCAGGCAGAAGGAAGTTTATATGCTCCCCTGCCCCTGGCCACAAAACACAGAGAAGAGGGGCCAGGCTGAACTCTTGCACCAGGGGCTACGCCCCTGCTTCTGACCTCCGTCTATCAGGTTGAGATGCATATATATGTATACGTCTTTCTCCACTGATGTCTACAGAAGCTACAGAAAATAGATCATGGGACCCATATTCTCCCAATGATTAGGAGTCCGTGTGGTGGAAGAGGATATATATTAATATGCATGAAGGTCAAATAGTCACATGACCTAAAGCAGTGACAACCATTGTCTTTGAAATGTGCGATATTTTAAGGGCTTGGTCAGGATTAGAAGAACATGATTGTTGTCTTCCAAAAACACCCATCCACGGGTTCTGTGTGGTATTGTGACTCAGTTTCATCCACTCTTATTGAGCTGAGCTCCAAATTTAGACATAACCCCTAGACAGGTGTAATACTATTTCTGGAAGAAAGCAGCCATGTTTTTCTAACACTTTCCTCATCACAAATATGTTATTGAGCATGATGAATTTCTAGTTATTTTGATCGGTAGCCATGATCTGATGCCTCCCGTGTCTTACCTACAAAGTCAGGAGCCCGAAATCATGCTGAAAGCTTGAAATCTGTATCTGTTCAGTCAGATAATACACAGTGTCACTTCAGTTCTACTTTGTCCTATTTCTGTCATCGACTACCAAAGTACGACTCAGCAATACTAATAAGAAATTCCTTAAAGGGTCTGTTGCATGGATTGAAGGACATCTTAAACCCCAGGTGACACTGAAAAGTGCCAGTGACATGCTGATTACACTGCCTCCTGGCCTAATTGGCTGATATGCTCCATATGGTAATGTATGTAGGTCCTCTGTGATGTGGCCATGTGATGTCTCTCAACCAATTAGGCCAAAAGGTACTGTGATTAGCATCCCAAACGTGATTTTCAATGGCTGTAGCATCCACTGAAGCACAATACTCAAGAGGACCCTTGATAAACAGCGGAAGAGACTGCCGGCCCAGAACCAATGTGTGATTTGTGAAGGTCTGAACACTGCGAGGTCCACTGATTGCTGGAAAGATTGGTGGCAACATTAATAACATGTCCCTGGAAGGCTTCGTGTGGTTTTTTCCAAGACCAATTCAAGACTGAGCATGTGGTCTGTTGTAAAATGATAGGGGTCATTGCTATTGTCCCTCACTAACTGGACATTGACCATCAATGTTCAGAAGGGGTTACCCCAAGAAAGGCATATGGTTGTCATAGACCTCTCTGAATGACCCGCGACAGAGACCAGCTTTTTGAGAGCCTCTCTGACTGCATTCATTACATGGTGGATGACTTGAATGACCAGCATAAAATGCTACTTACCCCTTGAGTAGTCAATGTCAAGGAAATGTCTGGCCAAATGTGGCCACATCTTGTGTTCCAAGTGAATTCTCATAGGTTACAGAGACCAGACCTTCAGAAATCAACTCTTCACCTCTTTGGCTTCAACCACTTTAATGTTAACTATTCACTGGGATTTTTCCCTCCAAAACTTTGCACAGGCCCTTATGGTAACTGTGGAAGGTTTCTAACTTCTCAGTGCATAGATAAGTCTCAAGTCTTGCAGTATTGTCTGGCTGTGTAATAACCCTTTCCACGGTGTAGTGCAGAAAGAGTGTAATTTGTAATAAACTTACCTGTCCAGGGTCTAGTGGCGCGATCCTCAGACTCGCCCCCTAGTGACGTGGCCACATCCTTAGTAACAGGATGCAATGCTCTTTCTCCCTACAGTGGGTGTATGCCCGGGGAGATTAGCTGTGGGTTGATTGCTCAGCTGCTCTATTCCCATGTGCTAGTGTTTCTGACTAATGGAGCACCAGTGATAGTCTTGTTTGGCTCACTAGCTAGGTTCCTTATTACTGTTTTGCTAGCCTGTGTTCCTGACCTCAGCCATTTGGCACCAGGAAAGATAAAATACAGAGTGGGCTCAGCAAGGATGTTGGAACTACATTCCCTGAACATAATGGAGGCCAGGGTGGCACCAAAGAGGTACAATATAGTGTGGGCTCAACTTGCACGTGGAACCTGCATTCCATGAATAAAATGGAGGCCGTTATGGCAACAGTGAATGTGGTAGTTAGTGTTAGGTTCTTGTCCTAGAGAGATCACCTTGAAGTTGGCGGACAGGCAAAAATAATTTTGTACAAAACATATTTGCCAAGAATCTCACATTTATAACGCAGCATTAGCATTTTATATTTTCTATAGTGCGTATGGGATTGTTGAATTTACTATGGTGTTTGCAGAGTGCTGTTGCGTTGTTTGTTTTTTGCTTTCACACTCCAAAGAATCCTTTTTCCAGGGCACTACACCTCTAGACCTGATTTTCTTGATGACAGGTTTTCTTTACCTTCATATACGTGTTCTTGCTTCTTACTAACTATAGTGTACACATCATCATTCAATACCCGATCCCTCTTTCTTCGACAGAAAGTTGGCCGATTGTTTGGCTGACGTTCCACTGCGCATAGACCTTAAGAAACTCTTTCCTTTATAGACTTGTAAAAAACATTTCTCTTCCAATCTCATTTCAGATCAATCGGTAAACCAGCTCTTGACCTCTGTCTCATGGGAATTCATCTCTGCAAAACTCATTCTTTATCTGCGCCTTGGATACGTGTCAAGCAAGTAACAAAATAAAAATGTTCCTCACAAGCATCTTGTCCGTGATCTTGTTCCTACATCCGCTTTTATATTTCACCGTTAGAGAAGAAGGATAAGAAGCTGTAAGTGTTTTTTGGGGGATGACCTCGAAGTGGCTACCAATCCCAGTCACGGTTAATGTAGCTTTCATGTTGTAGATGGCAGTGATGTCGGTTTTCTCAAGCATTCACGTAAAAACAAGATGTCGCACAAAGAAGGAGTTTGTTGTGTTATTCTAAAGAACACACATCTCAGCAACATTAAAGATTCACCGAGACGTCTCACCCTTTCATCCTTGAAACTTACAGCAGGCGAAGAGAGTCACCTTGAAATATCTTGTTTTTTTATCCAATATTTTCTCTTGAAAACCGAAATTCATTGGATTTCTGTACTTTTTCTCAACTTTCGTTCCGTGTCCTTGGGCACTTCAACTATTTCTTCAAAAATTTTTAGAATGTAACACATTAAAGAAAATATAAGTAACTGTCCAGTTGTCAGTAAAATATACTGCACACTAGATTCTGTAGTATATACAGATTTGCCTGAAAGTGGGCATTTTTGGTTTTGTGGCATTTATCAGCAGGTTTGGTGGGGATTAATGCCTATATATAAAGTCATCTGTCTGATATCTTGTTAAGCCTGAACTAGTGGCTACAACTAAACCCATTAAAAGGAGGCCACGAGAAGTGCCACCTGACTCCTAACAAGCTGACAAATCTGCTTCAAATCCACTATACATGCAAAATCTGCTCCCTACACATAAGCAGGTTATGACGTGGATTCAGAATTTTTTTCCAATGTTTAAAGTTTTTGAAATAATTGTACGGCACTACCTGTGAACATATTCTAAGGAATCGTGGTTGAAGGAAAGTGTCATAAGTGGAAAGTTGTTTCCAGCCACTATACCTTGTCTACTATTGTGCATAGAAGGGAGGAGACCAAAAAACAATACCAAAATTAGTACCCTATTATTGTGCCACCCAGGAAAGACGGGTGAGGGTTCTGCACCGACTTGGCTTGCTAGACCTGTTGGAGTTCTGTCTATGGGCTGACCTCAATACATGATTCTGATTCTCTCTATGGAATGCCCTCAGTACCTGACCTGTTGGGATTCTGTGTCTGGAGTGTCCTTAATACATGACTGGTTGAGTTCTGTCTATGGGATATACTTAATACATGACCTGTTGGTGTTCTGTTTATGGGATGACCTAAACATATGACCTGTCAGGGTTCTGTCTATAGGATGACCTCAATACATGAACTGTTATGGTTCTGTCTATGCGATGACCTGTTGGGGTTCCAACTATGGGATGTCCTTTCTACATGACCTGTTGGATTGTCTCTATGGTATGTCCTTAATACATTACCTGTTGGGGTCCTGTTTATGGAGTATACTTAATACCTGACCTGTCATGGTTCTGTTTATAGGATGACATTAACACATGACCTGTTGGGGATCCGACTATGAGATGTCCTCTACACATGATCCGTTGGAGTTCTGTCTATGGGGTGTCCTTAAAATATTACCCGCTGGGGTCCTGTTTATGGAGTATACTTAATACCTGACCTGTCGTGGTTCTGTTTCTGGGATGACCTAAACACCTGTTGGGGTTGTTTCTTTGGGATGACATCAATACATGACCTGTTGGGATTCTGTCTATGCGATGTTGGAAAATCATGATCTTTTGGGGTTCCAACTATGGGATGTCGTCAATACATGACCTGTTAGGGTTCTGTCTATGGGGTCTAATTAATACATGTTTCTTCTAATAGATGACTTGTTGGGGTTCTGTTTATGGAGTCTCCTTAATGCATGCCCTGTTGGGGTCATGTTTATAGGTTCTCCTCAATACATGACCTATTAGGGTTCTGTCTATGGGGTCTAATTAATACATGTCCTAGGGTCCTGTTTATGTGTTGCTTCTAATAGATGACTTGTTGAGTGTCCTTAATGCATGCCCTGGCGGGGTCATGTTTATGGGTTCTCCTCAATACTTGACCTGTTGTGGGTCTGTCTATGGGATTTCCTCATAACATAACCTGTTATGGTTCATCATGTTCTTATTTTTGACCTATTTAGTACAGCATATATTAGGTTATTATGTAGAGGTTCTTGTGTATGCCACGTGTTTGAGTTAAAATGAATTTGATGGTTTTGATTGCCAATTTGGTTACTTGTTCCCCTCTGATGTGATCCCTACACTGCAGCCTGCATTCTCCATGATCCCACTGTCTATCCAGAGATAGAGTGGGTAGAGGCTATTCACGTGTGCTTCTCTCCATTGGAGTCTATGGTAGTTATGGGAACAGAGGTCATGGGACCCAAATTCTCATAATAATTAGACACTCATGTGGTAGAAGGGTGAAATATATTAATATATATGAAAGTCTAATAGTTATACAACCTAAAAAGGTGACAACTAGAGATGAGCGAAGCAATTCGTCGATTTGTTGATTCATATCGAATCTTGGAAATTTTCAGCTGCGAAGCGAATCCGAATATTAGGTGATTCGCTTTCGCTTTCTACGCATTCACTACGTAGTTGTCCTATAAATTATACGCTATTGCTACGTATAAGTTACTGTATACGCTGTTGCGTACGAATTCAATTCATTAGCGAACTTTTACTGTTAGATCATTTATCGTGCGCAAAAGCCCGGGAAGAAAGCAGTCACCTGACCTAGTGGGCAGGGCTTGCTCTGATTGGCTCAGGCTCGGTAAGACAGTGACGTTTTACTTCTGCTGAGACGAGCAGAAGCACTGTGTGTGAAGTTCTGAGACTCTGAGACCTGTTTTGTGAAAATTGGGTGTAATTGCTCTGGGAATCCATATTACACATATCAGAGATACTGCAGGGCAAGTGCAGGGCCAGTTCATGCTAGTAATTAATCAGGCAGGGAGAGAGAGACAGGGAGAGATAGGGAGAGACAGGGACAAAGACCAGCTGCAGGGCCACAGAGTGAAATGAAAAATGTCGGGAAACGGAGTCCAGTTCCAGCCAGACCTTGAGCTCTAAAAAAAATGAGAAGGTGGCACAGAGCAGCAGTGCCAAAGGACCTGTAGCCGGAGCATCTACTAGTAGTATTCGCAATACTCACCCTGCCGTATCTCTGCGCCGATCTCATTAAGCCGCTCTGGGCACTTGAACTTCAGATCAGACCATTTCCGCTGGATCTGGCCTGGGATCACCTACTGGATCACCTCCTTTTTCTGCTGGTTCGGGTGGCGGTGTGTGGCATCGTAATCCTACCGGTCCATCAGCCGGATCAGGTATTTCACCTCTGCAGAACTAAATGCTGATGATCGCCTGGATGCCATTTGTAAAACTTCGCTCTGCCTCTGAGGAGTGCACGCCGCGGCCTCTCAACTCGTGCGCGCGTGCCTGCGCATTACGTAATCGCTAGACAATAGTACGCTTAGGATTTGTACGCAATTTGTACGCTCATGCGTACATGTTCAAATAGGTTGCGTACCTTTTTTACCTGAACGTTTGTTATTAGTGTGCAAATGTTCGCTAAAAGCCATATAATTATGTATATTTTGTACGCAAATTCAACAAATCTATTCGCTGAATATACGAATCTTAGGAAAAGTTCGGCGAATGTTCAGCGAATTACATTTTGCATGATTCGCTCATCTCTAGTGACAACCATTATTGAAATTCCAATAGCTAAAGAAATTGTCCAGAACTAGGAAAATATGAACTGCTGTCTTCCGAAAATACCCCCATTCCTGTCACCAGGTTCTGTGTGGTATTGTGACTCAGTCTCATTTACGTTTATTGAGCTGATCTGCAAAACCAGACATAACCCCTGGACAGGTGTAGTGCTGTTTGTCGAAGAAAGCAGCCATGTTTGTCTAACACTCAATATGTTATTGAGTGAGATGAATTTCTAGTTATTTTGATTCCTTTGCACTCGGTAGCCATGATCTCATGCCTCCCGTGTCTTACCTACAATGTCAGGAGCCCTAAATCATGCTGAAAGCTTGAAATCTGTATCTGTTCAGTCAGATAATAAACAGTGTCACTTCAGTTCTACTTTGTCCTATTTCTGTCATCGGCTACCAAAGTACGACTCGGCAATACTAATAAGAAATTCCTTAAAGGGTCTGTTGCATGCAACGACATCTTAGGCCCCAAGTGACATTGAAAATCTGCAATACTGATGAAAAAATTCCCTGATTACATCCTGCCCTTTCATATGGTTTCTATACTGCAGCCTACAATTTTGATGACTCTGGCTTGACAGAGGGTGGGGACGTTATTCACTCTCACTTCAGCAGCAGTGATAGATCAGTAACATAGAACTGCGGCAGTGTCTCGGTCTATTTCTGTTTGATTCAGCCTCAGCCTTTCTCCCCTGACTCCTGCTTGTGATAGCTTTCTTCCTGTTAGAGAGCAGGGTGAAGTAGCAACTCATAGGATACACTGGAAATTCTGCACACAGCACAGAGATTATAGACACTCCTGCTCACTTTCATACAGCAGAAATTATATCTGCATCAGTACCCTATACATGGAGAGTATATAGAGAGGAAGGCAAAGCTTGGAGGGGAAAGGAGGAACTTCATAGGTGGTAATCTAAAGACATGAGCAGCTCTGTTGCTCTGATTCTGCACTGCTGTCTCTTCTGCCGAACACCGAGCGGACCCGAGCGTAGGCATGCTCGCCGAACAGCGAGTTCGGCCAAGCATGCTCGCTCAAGACTAAACAACACATACCCCGCTGCTGGGGGTTGCAGAAGAACAGTCGTGCAGTGCAAGCCATGTTTAATGTACACTCCTCCCTGCTGGGGATATGCCCTAGGGAGGCCTTCTGTAGTAAGTGCTGCAGCAGCAAGGGTGTAAAAATCAAACTCTAGACATGAGGAACGTAGAGCACCATAGACACAATGACCAGAAAATGGCTGCATACGCCAGATGTGACCTGCAGAGTGTGAGAGAAGAGTGAGTCTGGCACTCAAATTTGTAAGGTTGGAGGGTGTTCTGTCTGAAGAGCTGGTTGTGCAGATGGAATATCCCTCCTGCAGAAGGTGGCATCAGCTGCAGTGCCTACCAGCAAGCTAATCTAAGGCATGGGGAGAGATGGAGTCTCCCTCCTCACCAAAATACCAGGTGAGAGAAGTTGAATCCATGGTAAAAGTAGACAGCTAGGAAAATCAAGGATAGTGTCAGCAGGTCTGAAGAGGCACATACATCCTGGCCTGTGCTTAGCCGCAAGGAACATTTGACTCACAGGTAAAGTATGACAATTTGTGAGCTAAGACACTTTGGGCCTGGAGAGCTCTTTAATATTGCTCCTGGATTGGGAAGGACCCCTTGGAACTGAAAGACTGTATAGTTACTGTACCTGTGAGAAGCAATGTGAAACCATTATATTGAGAGACTATCAATCTGTAACCACTAAGATTTGCATCTCTCCGCGGTACCAGTTTTTGCTGTTGCTAAAAACATAAAATGTTCCTCTGCCTGCCATTATTTCTGCCCCATCCAAACATTCTGCAGGTTGGGTGGATCTAGCCCTCCCCATTTTTACAATATGTCCAAGAAAAGACTCTCTTACCTTACTTTAAATCAGGGCCTGTTGTGGATACGAGAAGACTGGATTTGAAGAACACATCTAGGAGACCAAAGTAAAAAATACAATTTCAAGTGTTTCATGGACCACTCTTTAAGCCTATGCCATCACCCTTCACCTATAAATACTTCTGTTCTTCCTTAAAGGGGAATGAAGAAAATGAAAATACTTAGATATTACTTCATTATAAATATATTCCCAAATACCTTTCATTAGGTATAATGTCTTGTTTTGTCTGCTGAGCTATCATCAAGTGAAACAAAATGGCCGCCGTCCTATAAGTACAGACAGAACCTGTCCTGATCATACAGGAGGACAAGTTACTTCACAACACTGAGGTAAAGAGCTGCCTCATCCTCCTCTCTGCTCTGCTTGTCAGGGATTATGGTCCTGAAAACAGATGATAAGATCTTTAGCTGAATCTCTGTAGGAATAGAGTTCATGAGCAGATGTGACTAATAAGCAGCAGCTCTTGTATACAATCTCCATTACCACAGCCATACATTACCACAGTCTGTCCTGTCTGTCCCACTCCCACAGAGATCCAGCTGAAGATCTTATCAGCTGTATATAGGATCATAATACCCAAGCTGAGAGGAGGATGAGGCAGCTCATTAGCTCAGTGTCCTGAAATAACTTGATTAGGACAGGTCTTGTGTGTACTAATAGGACGGCGACCGTTTTGTTTCTCCTAATCTTTCTAGTTTTCTAACATGCTACTGCCTGTACCAGACCACCCCTTTATATAACATACCGGACCTTCCGCCTCCGCTTCCTGGCTTGTATTAAGGCTTACAATCAATGATATCGCCTAAAAATACCTTTTACTGTTTGGTGCAGTGTATCTTGTATTGACCTGCACAGAGAACATATGAAACATGGCAAAAATGGCTGAGCTGTGACTTTCATCTGACGCGTTTCAGACATAATGTCACATCTCAGAAGGGAACATTTTTTGTGTTCGGTCTTCGCTGTGACAGAAGGAATCCCCCCTCCCGATCCAGCATGTCTTTGTCTTAATAAGATGCGGCAGTAATATGTGAACAGATGGACCTGACTGTATAATGCTGCATGATTTACCCTGATTATGATGCAGATATGACAAATTTATCGAGTGTCTGGATATTCCTCTCACTGTAGCCCCCGGAGGTTTCTTGCCCCAGCGGTTTCACCTTTACATTAGATGTCTTACATTCTGCTTTGTGGAATAATTATACATGTTAATACTGGAGTATTATTCACAATCTCCTCCTCATAGTAATTAGCCATAGCAGGAGGTTTGACGTCATTTGGGAAACTTGCTTGTGATCCGTATGAGATGCTAGTTCTGTGAGCCACAGGGAAGAGAGGATGGGAGTGATGGTTATGGTCTTGAGATGGGTACTAGTACTCATAGTTCAAGGGACCAGTCTTCACTTTGGTGCCCTACGGCCACACAATACTTCTTCCCTTGGGGCACTCCCTGGTATTTGGGCTTCTGCCTGGTGTTAGGTGGGGTTCCCTTGACGTTAGGTGTTTGATTGGGTGCAAGGCAGGAGAGCAGAGGGATTGTAGTACAAATAGCAGTACAGTTCCGAAGGATCTCACAGTACAATATTCTCTCAGTAGCGGCATATGGAGAACAACAATGATGGGGGTTATAGTACTCCCTCTCTCTAAAGACACGTTGCAACCTCTCAGCAGAACCACAATAAGGTTTCTATTTTCTGCTTCTGCAATTCTTGGACTGAGGGGTGCAGAACTTAGATACGGGTGGCCAATCTGTATCAATGAGTGAGGATAGCAGAATTTCCTCCACAGCAGTAAGATCTTTCTGCCATAAATGAGCACAATACCTTGCTGCCTGAGTCCAATGATCAACCTTGTGGATTCTAGACCTTCTAATCTCCCGTTCTTTGGATGAATTTCTAGTATGGCTGCCCGCAGACTAGGGTTCTCTGAACTTAGGACTAGTTGTGCAGGAAGTCTCTCACACATGCCTTTCCTCCAAGCTGCTTCATACTAGACTCTCTCTCTAACTAGCCAGGGGGTGGACCTGGTCCATCACCATGATAACCTAACATGATAACAGTTTGACAAGTTTTTAACCATATGTTGTCCCTATGCTATTAGGTTCATATACATAACAATTCACAACATTTAACTTAAGAAACATTGCATTAAGGTTACTTTCACACTCGCGTTTTTGCTGGATCCGGCAGGGTTCAGCAATAACACGTCCGTTACTGATAATACAACCGTCTGCATCCGTTATGAACGGATCCGGTTGTATTATCTTTAACATTACTGGGACGGATCCGTCATGATCTACATTGAAAGTGAATGGAGGACGGATCAGTTTTCTATTGTGTCACACAGAACTGATCCGTCCCCATTAACTTGCATTGGGAGTTATTCCGGATCCGTCTTGGTGCGGATGCCTGGACCGGAGAGCAAACCGCAGCATGTTGCGGTTTGCTCTCTGGTCTGGAGACTGAAGAGAACTGAACGGAATACATTTTGGAGCACTCCGTTCTCTTCAGTTCAGTTTTGTCCCCTTTGACAATGAATGGGGACAAAACTGAAGCGTTTTTTTCCGGTATTGAGCCCCTATGACGGAACTCAATACCGGAAATCTCTAACGCTGGTGTGAAAGTAGCCTAACTCTATAATTAACCCTTTCAGGGGCGGATTGGCTATAGACCCTACAGGGAAATTTCCTGGTGGGCTGATGCTCAGGGGGCCACTCCAGCCCTCTTGGAGGCCACAGGCCAGGCCAGGTACATAATGATCTGATGCTCAACAGCCGCAGGTGCCCTCCTGAACTCAACTTTATTACTGTCCTCATGATAGTGATACAGTTGAATACTATGGTGAGGGCTGTAGTACTTTGTCCTGTCCTGTGGTATTTGGTTCTGCTGGGGTGGTATTCTGTGCTGCAATACAGTATTGCAGACCCTGCCTAGTTAGGATTTCCCTGCCTACTTGTTTTGGCCCGTCTTCTGTTAGTTTGAACCCACCTACAACATGGGGCCACTGTTAGTTTTTTTCCAGGGCCACTTTAAAAGGAACCTGTCATCATCTTCATACTGACCTCACTGGGGGCATCATAAATTAGTGACAGAAATGCTGATTTCAGCGATATGTCACTCATGAGCTAAAAGTAAGTGGTTGCTGAGAACCAACATCATAATCATTGCAGCAGAGGCCCTGAAAAGAGTCAAATCTACCTGAGAAGAGTCATGGTTATTCCTAATCTCTTGCTCTCCCCGCCCATCTGCTGATGATTGGCAGTTCTCTCCTAGAGAGAAAGGGAGAAAACTAGGTAGAAGCCTGTCAGTCATCAGCAGGTCGGAGGGAGAGCAGGAATTCATGAATAACCAGGACTCTTCTCAGGTGGTCGTCACTCTTTTCCAGGCCTAGTCTGCAATGATTGTGATGTTGGTTCTCGGCAACCACTTACCTTTAACTTACAAATGACAGACCGCTGAAATCAAGTCACCTGTCTCTACTTTATTCTGACGTTAGTATGGGCAGCATAAAGGTGATGACAGGTTCCCTTTAAGTTCCCAATCTTCCCCTGAACCCTTTGCAGTAGTTCTACTGGGGTACTGCACTAGACCTAAGTGATGAGGGTCTATGTATAGTTTACACATAGACCTGGTCACCTAGAGATGAAAACTTGTCCTTCTGTAGGAAAGGACGAAGGGGCTGCTGTAAAGAGGTTGGGAGACATGACATGGACTTGTGTGTTACCTAGCAGGAATTATTCTGAGCAGAGAGCATTATGGCTGTTTTGCCTGGAGCATGTAGTTCGGGTTGGGTGGTGAGCTAGCTAAGTGGCCTGCTATAGTCTTGTGGTCTGAAAGAGGTGGTGGACTGTGGAGGAGATGAGTCAGCTAGTGTTCAGTCTGGGTTGTTAGCTTTAGGAGGCTTACTGGAAAAATAGGGAAACGTTAGCCCGCTGTAGGAAGCAGTGGTGGAGAGAGCGATACTGTGCTCAAATCCTGGTGATGGCTGAAGGCAACCCCTGTTTCTTTGGGTTGGAAAGGTAGATACTGTACATTGAGGTCTGGTTGCTCAGCAGACCTGCGATGTGGCGATGTATTACAGTCCAGAAGTAGTCTGTATTAGATGGAGTAAACCATGTGTCCATCACATTCTGTATTACAAAGTTTATTCTGAATATATCAGCAATATTGTGCTGTAGAACCCAGAACAGGGTTACTGCAAAAGGGAAATCGCTGAAATATTATATTGCTAACGCTAGTTTCCAACTAGCGGCAGCACAGATCCGGCGGGTGAAGGGTCCCGCCGGATCCGTGCTGCCGCAGGTGCACGTGTGGGGCCGGAACTGCGCTGTTGTATTTTCGCTCCGGCTGCTTCTCAGCAGGGGTTAACGTGCTGCGGCCCACCCCCATTACAGTGAATCTGTGCTGCCGCTAGTGTGAAACTAGCCTAAGTGAAATGTTTTGATTTATTGTTTTTGAATATTTAATAGCATAGTATGGACAGTTTAGGGTTAACACCTTGGATCATCCTATTAAGTTTCCAAGAGTGGTCAGAGGAGGGAGAACAGAGCCTCTAGGCATCGGGGCTACACCCCCATTGTTCCTAGAGGCTCATTTGCATAAAAAGTTCGAGGGCACACAGAAAGACAAGATAAAGACCGGCTTCACCCTACATTAGCACATGTCTGAAGTCAGCCAGTTTAATAACGATGTTCCTGATGACAGAAGCCCTTTAATGCCACCACACAGTAATACACCCTCTAATATGAGTGAAGCCCCCAGTGGTGTAAATAAAAGAAAATACTTACCTAGCCCCGTTCTCCTGATGAATGGAGCACATTGCGCTCTCTCCAGCAGGCGCCATGCAGTGAAGCAGTTGCCTATATTCTGCCCTGAAAGCTGCTGGAGCCACAGAGGAGCCAGGCCTGAGAGGCCCATCGTCTCTCCATCTGTCTTGAATCTAGGCTCCCAGCACCTATAGGGCCCATACTTGTTTACCAAGTTCAGCCTATAGTTGCATCCCCCACCAGAGAGCGCCACCTGCTGAGCCAGTTGTAGTTTCTGCCCCAAGAGAGCACCAGAGCTCCACTTCATCTGCCAGAGCTATAGCCCATGATTAATAGATACCAACTAGCCTGGTTGCTGACACCTTCGCTGGTCACTGCACTTGCTCTCCTGACTTGCACCCAGACCAACACCTAACATCACGGGCACTGCAGCTACCTCTGGACAGAAGCCCCAACTCTACAGAGGGCCCAGAGGGAGGAAAGGGTGTGCCCTTCTGTCACCGCACAGCCCCAGAGACCTACAACTCCCATCCTCTGCTTGCTCCTCCATGTCTGGTGGCACATGTCTCCTCTTGTACTGCTGTATAGGCTCCATGCACATGGTTCTGCCATCATCAGGAGGTCTTACCCTGGCTCCATCTTCTCCAGGTTATCTTTGGCATCTCCACCTCCAACCGCCTTAAAGGGTCACTCCCCTGAAGAACATTTAGCACCTATTCACAGGATGGGTGATACATGTTCTTCATGGGAATGACCCATTATAGGGAGAATAAGGCCTTTCCTGGTAGTCACACCCCTGCTTATTACACATTTGGTTTCATATTGCCCTGCTTCACTATACACTGACATAAAAATATGAGACGAGATGGAAATGATGATGTAGACCTACTAATGACGAGTTTCGGAGGTTGAGCCCCCTTTAGTTACAGCAATGAGCTCAGCGGTCAGAACTTTCCATATAATGGCACAGAGCTGTTATCTTGCTCAGCAGGATGTCATTACTCGGGACATTGACGGACTCTGCTAAGACTTGATAAGGCTCAAACAGACTTGCAATCTCCTCACAAATCTCTAAATGCGTTCAACGCGCACATCCATTCTTAAAATGCTGACAAAAAGCCTTAGAGAGTGAAATCCAAGCAAATCTCAGTTTTCTCGCTGACATCCAAAGAACATAAGAAGCTCTATCATTTATCCAGCGGGTGGATTATGATCATGGTCAGGTCCTTCACCAGGACTATTAGATGGTTAGAAATAAAATGGGAAAAAATAAAATGCTCGGATCTATGGTATGTACAGTATATATCATGATTACCTTTAGTGGAGACTAATGGTGGAGACCTATGTATATATACAGTATATATATATATATATATATATATATATCATCCTGCTCCAAGAGTGGTGTATACTGCAAAGTGCATCATGTCATGTATGTATTCACTCTGTATTCCTGTAAACACAGGATAATTAAAGGCCATCTAATGGCCACCACTAGATGGGGCTGGTGTCATCCTCTATATAAGGAGAGGAGTCAGTCAGCAAAGTTGAGTCTAGTCTAAGCCAATCAATCAGCGTTAAGCCGGTTTAGCCAGTGTGAGTCTAAACCAGCAGAGAGCTGACATTTTAGCTCATCCTGGACTTGGGTCCAGCCAGGGTAGAGCCATAACATCTCCAAAGTGGACCAGATGATAGAGAAGTGTAGTGAAAGACCTGTAGAGGTTAGCAGTCTATAAAGGACTTATTTGACTCTATGGTACCTGTGTTCAGCAGTTACTTCCAGTGTCCAGAGCACACGAGCACACACCAATGCAGTTTGGCGCACCTCCACATCCCAAGGCAGAAACATGGATAAGCAACCTGTTAAAGAATGGAGCAGAAGAGTTTGCCTTCCGTTAGGGAGAACCACCCTGTGGTTGCATTGCATTGCCTTAAAGGGGTTGCACCATCTCAGACACTGGGGACATATCGCTAGGATATGCCCCCAAATCCAATGTCTGAAAGGTGCAAGTTCCACCTCTGGGACCTGCACCTATACTTAGAACAGAACCGCTATGTCCCGGAGGGTGCAACACCAATGCGTGGTCGCCCTCTGTTTATTCCTATGGGAGCACCAAAAAAAGCTGATGTGTGTGTAGTTCTTGCTAGTGGGCAAACCAGAGAAAAACTGTGTATACTTGTCACTGATGTCTAGGCATGTGTATTTTTCAAAATTCAAGTTTTTCTCAGTACATTTTTTTTAATAACTAAAAAGGGGTTTTATAATTTTTTTGTTCACTTTGGATTTTTTCTCAATAAACTTTATTGAACTTTAATTTTTTTTACCAGCTATCCTGCAATGTTTCTATATTTTATTGTAATAATACTGAATTAAAGGCTCTCATGCCTGTTACATTTAAAGGGATTATACCATAATTGATGTCAAAAAAGGAAAATCAGACATCATATGGTACCTGACAATCCTCTTTTTAACAAAGTTAGAACCAGCCCTGTACCTCACATTGATCCAGAGATCTCCCCATTCATTGCTCCAGTCGCACTGTTAGATTTATTTCATGCTGGCTGCTCAGGGCCTTTTCTTTAGTGGTCTTTTCTTACAGGCATGTCCTTTTTCACAGGGTGTGTCCTTTCTATTGCAGCCCTCTCTCTGTAACTGTCACAGCTTCTACGGCTGGTTTCTCACGAGTGATTTCCATGCACTGGACTCGCAGATGCGGCAGCTCCCGTCCTGACCTCCCAGCACTGACGGGGTTGCATAACATTATATTGATTTATGATGCTATGTAACCCATTATGTTAGTGTTATCCAATACATTCCAGAACTCTAAGGGTTACCTAGCATCATAAATCAGTATGATGCTATACAACCCCGTCAGTGCTGGGATGTCAGGACGGGAGCTGCTGCATACTTATGCTGTGAGTCCGAAGAATGTTAACTCGCAAGTCTGAAAAGGGCCTAACAGTAGAAAAGACTCATGGTAGTTGAGTGGTTAAACTGAGCATGTGTGACCACCTCAGTAATGTGAACAGAGAATTTAAAAGGCACAAACAGCAGGGGGGCTATACATATAATTTTTTTTAATAACTCAGTGGCTATAATACATTAATTACATGGAATTTCAAAAGTATTCAGTTCCAGGTTCTTTTTTGAAAATTGTAGAATATTTTTCGCAGGACAACCCGTTCCAGGCAGTCTAATAGACTGCTGTTTGGCTTCATGTGTGGATGTATCATGGGGCACCAGTAGACTTATAATGGGAACCTTCTCCCTCTGTAAAACCACTTAGGTGCCATGCTCGCAATTAACCAAGATGAGAGATGCTGTAGGTATAGCTGTATATACAGAACCATCATGGACAAGGAGAGGTTAAATGCTGTAGAAATAAAAAATAATTATTTTTTTTATTTTGTTTGGCTGCCATTTTTTTCCTTCATGACCAATCACTATGTGAGGCAGCCAACAATAGAAATATTCTACAGCCTTGGGCAGAGTCCTCCCCTAATTTGTGTGTGGTAAGTTAACACTGGGTCTTCTAAAAAAAAAAGTCAGGAGTGAGCCTGAATGGAAAGCACGGAGTGCCTGCTCCCCACCTACAACTAAGGGTGAGGGTGCTGTGCTGGATGAGGAGACATCTGGTGCACCATTATTAGCAGGAGGAAAGACTAATTCCAGGAGAAATTTGGTGTTACAGGGGAGCAGCAGAATCGTGTTGTTTCCAGGGCTTGTGACATTTTAAAAGCAATGTTCCAGATGAAATACCTGCTGAGGAGGCGGCCCGGCTATTGTGATTTATAATTACAGTGCGCGGTCTGGCGGTAGTTATGTAGCTATTAATGTCTCATGTGACTCATGCATGTAATGATCAGTGCAGCGGTAAGGCTATCACGACCGGTCAACAATGACTGGATGATTATCAAGGCCCGATGGATTGCAGGAGGCTGATAAGCATAAAATAAAACTACATGGTCATGTTCACTATGGTGGGGACCCTGGGTGCTCCTGAGACATAGCATTCAGCCTTCTTTATTCCTTCCCTGTCTTACTCCACTTACTTCATTCCTCCCTCACATCTTTCTTTCTTATTTTCTTGCCTTTTCATTCCTCCCTTTCTTCTGACCTCCTTCCCTGTCTTCCTCCACACCTCCTTTATTCATTCCTCCCTTTTATGCTTCCTTCCTCTTTTCCTTTCTTTCTCCTTCCCTTTCTGTCTTCCTCCACTCCTCTTTACTTCATTCTTCCCTTTTTCCTAACTCCATTCCTCTCTTCCTGTCTTCCTAAACTCCTCTTTAATGGGATATTTCCCACAAAATGGGATATTTTTAAAAGCATCCTAATATCTAATTGTGAGAGGTACATACCATATAGGAATAAAATAATAAGAAACAAGAAAAAAACAATGTGGATAAATAGAACTGTAAAGAAAGCAATTAATGACAAAAAGAAAGCATTTAAAGGGGTTATCCCACGAATAATGTAAAGAATGAAAATCAGACATCATATAGTACATGACAACCTCTTTTTAACAAAGCTAGAACAAGCCCTGTACCTCACTCTGTACCAGAGATCTCCCCATTCATTGCTCTGCTAGATTCATATCAAGCTGACAGCTCGGGGAGTGTCTTTTCTGCTGCAGCTCAGGAGGCGTGTCCATGTTCTCCCTATCACAGCTCAGGAGACAGTTAAAAGTTGAAACTGAGCATGTGCGGCCCGCTCAGTGACCAGGTCAAAGAAATAAGAAATGAAGTGGTCCTATACAGATACATTTTATTGAATAACTCAGTAGCTGTACAAAATTTTTAATGACATGCAATTACAAAAGTATTCAGATCCAGGTGCTGGTTTGAAAACTGTAGAATATTTTTCGTGGGACAACCCCTTTAAATCACTAAAACAGGAGGGGAGCAAGGAAGCATTGAAAAACTATAAGGAAAAAAATAGAATATGTAAAAGACACATAAAAACAGCCAAACTAGAGACCGAGAGATTAATCGCCAAAGAGAGTAAAACTAACCCTAAAATGTTCTTTAATTATATAAATACTAAAAAGTATAAACCTGAAGGTGTCGGCCCCTTACAGAGTAATGAGGAGGGAGGTGCAGAGAGCGATGAGGAGAAAGCGAAGCTACTAAATAACTTTTTCTCCACTGTATTCACTGAGGAAAATAAAATGTCAGATGAAATGCAGAGTATAAAAGTAAATTCCCCATTAAAAGTGCCCTGTCTGACCCAGGAAGAAGTAGAGCTGCGTCTTAAAAAGATTAAAATAGACAAATCGCCAGGACCGGATGGCATACACCCCCGTATCCTAAGAGAATTAAGTAATGTAATCGACAGACCCTTATTTCTGATATTTAAGGACTCTATACTGACAGGGAGTGTTCCACAGGATTGGCGCATAGCAAAAGTGGTGCCAATATTCAAAAAGGGTCCAAAAACAGAGCCTGGAAACTATAGGCCGGTAAGTTTAACTTCTGTTGTAGGTAAACTGTTTGAAGGTTTTCTGAGAGATGCTATCTTGGAGTACCTCAATGAAAATAAGCAAATAACTCCATATCAGCATGGCTTCATGAGGGATCGGTCATGTCAAACCAATTTAATCAGTTTCTATGAGGAGGTAAGTTCTAGACTTGACCGCGGCGACTCAATGGATGTCGTATATTTGGACTTCTCCAAAGCGTTTGACACGGTACCACATAAAAGGTTAGTATACAAAATGAGAATGCTTGGCCTGGGAGAAAATGTCTGTATGTGGGTAAGTAACTGGCTCAGTGATAGAAAAGAGAGGGTGGTTATTAATGGTACATACTCAGATTGGGTCACTGTCACTAGTGGGGTACCACAGGGGTCAGTATTGGGCCCTATTCTCTTCAATATATTTATTAATGATCTTGTAGAAGGCTTGCACAGTAAAATATCAATTTTTGCAGATGACACTAAACTGTGTAAAGTAATTAACACAGAGGAGGACAGTACACTGCTACAGATGGATCTGGATAGACTGGAGGCTTGGGCAGAAAAGTGGCAGATGAGGTTTAACACTGACAAATGTAAGGTTATGCATATGGGAAGGAATAATGCAAGTCACCAGTACATACTAAATGGTAAAGCATTGGGTAATTCTGACATGGAAAAGGACCTAGGAATTTTAGTGAACAGCAAACTAAGCTGCAGAAACCAGTGTCAGACAGCTGCTGCCAAGGCCAATAAGATAATGGGTTGCATCAAAAGAGGCATAGATGCCCGTGATGAGAACATAGTCCTGCCACTTTACAAATCACTAGTCAGACCACACATGGAGTACTGTGTACAGTTCTGGGCTCCTGTGAACAAGGCAGACATAGCAGAGCTGGAGAGGGTTCAGAGGAGGGCAACTAAAGTAATAACTGGAATGGGTGGACTACAGTACCCAGAAAGATTATCAAAATTAGGGTTATTCACTTTAGAAAAAAGACGACTGAGGGGAGATCTAATAACTATGTATAAATATATCAGAGGTCAGTACAGAGATCTCTCCCATCATCTATTTATCCCCAGGACTGTGACTGTGACGAGGGGACATCCTCTGCGTCTGGAGGAAAGAAGGTTTGTACATAAACATAGAAGAGGATTCTTTACGGTAAGAGCAGTGAGACTATGGAACTCTCTGCCTGAGGGGGTGGTGATGGTAAGTTCACTAAGAGAGTTCAAGAAGGGCCTGGATGTATTTCTGGAGGGTAATAATATTATAGGTTATAGTTACTAGAGAGGGGTCGTTGATCCAGGGAGTTATACTGATTGCCTGACTGGAGTCGGGAAGGAATTTTTCCCCCTAAAGTGAGGAAAACTGGCTTCTACCTCACAGGGTTTTTTGCCTTCCTCTGGATCAACTTGTAGGAAAACAGGCCGAACTGGATGGACAGATGTCTTTTTTCGGCCTTATAAACTATGTTACTATGTTACTATGTTATTTCATCCTTCCTTTGTATCTTTTTTCCTTTCTTCCTTCCACATTCCTTCCTCCACTCCACCTTATTTAATTCCTCTCTCGTATCCTTCCTCCCTCTCTTCCTCCACACTTTCTTAATTCATTCCTCCCTTGCATCGATTTTTTCTACCTTCCTTCCTTCCTGTCTTCCTAAACTACTCTTTACTCCATTCTTCCTTTGCACCCTTTTCCCTTCCTTCCTTCTTTCTTTCCTTCCTTCCTTCCTTCCTTCCTTCCTTCCTTCCTTCCTTCCTTCCTTCCTTCCTTCCTTCCTTTCTTCCTATCTTCTTCCACTCCTCCTTACTTCATTCATCTCTTGTATCCTTCCTTCCTCCATGTCTTCTTCCACTCCTTCTTACTTCATTCACACCTCACATCCTTGCTCATTTTCTCCCTCAATCTCTTCCTTCCTTTCTTCCTTCAGTCCTCCTTACTTTATTCCTCTCTCGTATCCTTCCTTCCTCCTCTCTTCCTTCTTAATTAATTTGTCCCTTGCATCCTTTCTTTCTTTCTCCCTGAATCCTGTCCTCCCTCTCTTCCTTCACTCCTCCTTAATTCATCCATTCACCCCCCCCCCATCCTTCCTTTCTCCCTCAATCCCTTCCTTCCATGCACTACCACAATGACACTGCACCATCTACCCTCCCCTGCACTTCATGTCTCCTTCCCTGGAGAGCAGCACTCTAGTGATGAGGTTCTGTGGGCTACAGGCTCATTCAGCAGGCCATGGTATATACACATACTGCACAGTATTTTTACAAAAGGATTCACTGGGCGATCTAGACCACTGTAACGGCAAAGGACGTGTTTCGGTGGCCTCATTCCCAGCAATGCGAGACCACCAATACCAACAACATGGATCAGATGACTATTCTCTTTACCGTATCACATATATGGGCCTTGATATCACTTACAAGACCATGGATCTCACATTTATCCCTGCACGATATAAACAGATGTATCTGACCCCTGTCACTGACTACAGGACTCCCTAACCCCTGCTGTAAACCCATCTCTCTGAGAAGCCTCTCTCAATATGTTTTCAGACACTGTTATGTTTGTCATTGCACGTTGCAGTCTTATCTCCTTCTTACTACCATTTGGTTTGACTCCCCTACCCCAAGACATAATCTAGGGAATCAATGACTGGACAAGCTAAAGACACCTAAGTCCTGCAGCCACCTGAAGTCGTAGGAAAGATGGATGCCATAGGGGAAATGACATCTTCTGTTTTTTTCTTTCTCTGGATATTTCAGGAATCAGATCATTCCACATCCCTTTCCTTCCTAATGCGTCCTTCCATCATGATATAAATTTGGTTCCTCCACACTCTTGACTTCCCTCTCACCACAGGCTCTATCCTTCTTTCCATAGTTTAGAACAAATCCAAGTATGGAAAAGAAGGTAGTTCCTCCGCTTCAGTTAACGGGGTTTTCCAGTATTTTACTATTGAGGCCATCAATATCTGATCGGCGGGGGTCCGGCACTCCGCTACACTGCCATCAACTGTTTCATGGTAGCACTAGTCGGCATCGGAACTACCCAGCTACATCTTTTATGAAGTGGATGGAGATGGTTAATGCAGAGCTGCCGCCATTTACTCCATCCATGCAGTGGACGCAGCTGTGTAGTTTTGGTGCCAACTTCTGGAGCCAGATGATCAGCGGGGCGCAGGATGTGGGACCCTACTGATCAGTTATATAGGTCATAAGTAGTAAAATCTTGAATATTTCTTTAAGAGGAATTTTTGCAAAGGCCGCAATTAGTGCTGTCTCCGTCAGTGTAAGATGGATCACAAACTTTGGAACGGTGTCATACAGGAAGACAAGAGGCGACGGATATTCCGTTATTTTATAAGAAACCCTCTAATTCTTCATTATTCTCCATTATTATGCTGTCATCATATTTGGTTCTGCACAGATTTCCGCTTGGCTACACATATAGATTGTAATTGTTAGGAGAAACATTCCTGTAATTACAGTGTAACCCGCCGCTGTGTTTTATACTGGTGCTCGTGTTTAGACATCTCAAAATCCCATTCAGTCCCTGACACCATGCAGCCTAATCCTGCACCGTGATCCTCCTCCAAACACTAAGAGTTAGTGGGGATAAAACAGTATCTGACGCTTACCAGGGAATGTGTGGAGGACTCAGGAGGACGTAGATGGACTAGCGGTGAGAACAGAAACTAGATTATATGCTCCATGAATCCATTAACGTCTTACTTTCTTCTTTACTGTGCTACAAGAACATGGGCGATCAGTGAGTTACACCAACCAAGCAATCCAAAGGTCTTGGTGCCGTCTACGAAAGATTTGATGTGCCAGATAAATGAGTAGATCTGTATTATGAGAACCCACCACCCTCATGAGGTCCCCCCAGAATCGTATCTTCTTGATGCCTCGAGTCTACCACACTAGTGGACACATACTCCTAGGCATGGGGATAAAGCTTTTTTTCAAGCCTTCAGCACTTATCTTCTACAACAGGTACACGTTTTTCAAGTAATTCCCCATAACCGCTACACTCTGAGAAGACACTGGAGATGGAGATGAGTTGGATCTGTAAAGCTGCCCATACACATTCAATAACTATCAGGCAAACAATTGTTCTGATGACTGTTATCTCTCCTGACTTCCCCATATGGCCAGCTTGGCTGTATGTATATTCCAGTGGATAAAGCTGCTGGCAGACATTTCTCGCAGCTTACCTCCCAGAAGAACAAAAGGATTGGGTGAAAATATCCTCGTCTCCCCTGAGATTATCTGTCCAGAAGACAAGGATCAGACCAAATGAATCAAGAGTCAGAAGCTCCCTGCAGACATTAGGGTGTTGGACAACAAAAGATTAATGTCTATTGCTAGCTTGAGACTTTGTTCCTCAGTGGAACCTTACTGACCTCATTACTGTAGTTTTGTCAGGCGTTGGTGAAGTCTTACCTTTCCATTTTCAACCAACCTTCTTGTTGCCATTCGTCCTCGTCTTCTTACCTACAACCTGCCCAAGCATTATGGTTTTCTAAGAGCTGGAACATTTCTTCTATATTTAAAGGGGTTGTCAGAGTCATGAAAAAAATATAGCACTGTAAATCTGATGGGCAGTAATATATAACTAAGTTAAGCAAGTTTTAGGCAAAAAAAATATATATTTTCTCATTTCCCTGGTTCTCTTCTGGCCCTTTGTTTTTATGCAATAACAACAATCTTTGCCCCTCCCCCCTGCTCTGCAAAGGGAGTGAATACAAGTGCTGCCCTGAGTGACATGTCTGCCTGCTAGGATACTCAGCAGCATGTTGTATGTTTAGGACTAGAAGTCCCAGCTGTACAATGATACTGCTGGTACATACAGGAACTCCCCCCTACCTTTTTTGTGCAATGCTCTGCAGATCTTCTCTAGTCTGTCAGCTCCTGTGCCCAGCATTTCGTCTCCTCACTACATGCAGCTACTCAGTACAGCCTTCATCCATGAGTCTGTGCTGGCTGAAGGGGTTAAAACTTTATCTGAAAGCATCCAGGGAGAGAACAGCAGCAGCCGGCAGTGCAGGGGGTGTGACCAGCACAGTGATGTCTTGTGTACAGACGCTTTTATCTGATCTCTGAGGCTTGTGCACGAAACATTACCAGAGCAGGGAGAGAAGCTGACATCACAGGTCATGTGACCCTCATTGAAATCTGAGAGACCAACAGCTGTAGATGCACAAAGTGAAGGCAAAGCTGTTATATTTGATTAGTTAGAAACATACAAAGAACAAAAAAAATCTTTAAAGGATTTTTCCAGATCTCTACCTTCCAGACCTCTCCGTTCCTTCACTCCCCCTCCCAGTTTCACCTTCATAAGAAGTAGGTTTCCACCTTCACTGCAGCACCCTAGCTCTGTTCCTCAAAATATCTCTAGTGACATGTAGCCAAATGGTGGTCACCGAGACACGAAATCAAGTGGTTGCTAGGAAACTTTGAATTAAAACGTCCTACAGAACATATTATCGGGCAGTGCAGCTATTGAAATGGATTAAGAACGTACCTTTAAGAGGATAGACGATTACTATAGAAAACTCTGAAATGTTGAAACGTACCTTTAAGAGGATAGACGATTACTAGGCAAAGGGTGGGGAAAACTCTGCGAAAACTTTTTTGTATATACAAGTCGTACAAGTAAGACCCCAGGGAGGGTAATCAGGGGAATTGTAAAGTATATTATATATCGCTATAGGCATTATACCCCCGATCACTGTGACTACTAATGTAGTGTATTATGTACGTGCCGGCAGCCTTGAAATTTTCCACCTGTCAGTCAGATTACAATGCACACAGAAGCGCGGTTTGCTGTGCTTTGTGTGTGGCTCGAGCTGTACGGCGCTCGCCTGGTAATGTGAATAGGAGCAGGAATGTCAGCGACGGGAACAATTAACTTCTCCGTGGCAACACAAAATTCATCTCCCTATAAATAAATGAAAACACTCCAAAGCTGAGAATCAAAAAAAGGCATTACAGGGGACAGGTCGTAATGAGCGCTGACTGCGGAGGAGAGCAATAAGGCAATAAATATGAAAACAGCTTGAGAGGAAGGAGACAAGAGCTTACAATCTAATTTCGCAATCTCACCTACACACCAGGGCCAATATCACACAAATCCAATTAACCTACAGTAGTAAACTCCATGAAGAAAATGCACCAATCTGTAGGACATAAGACGAGGATCGCACATCCAGACGCCGAGCATGGATCTAAGTCATAAACATCTCCACTGAGGCACGTTGTATACACATTGATCACAATGTACAGGCCCAGTCACCACAGCGCTGAGAAGCAATAGATCAACGCATGGCGTGTGGTGTGAGGGCCGTGTGCTTAGTGCTACAGGAAATTGGAGAAAACTACTACTTCTATGTACTTACATGTACACTGCCTCTCTGCAAAATTATTATCTAATCAATACAGTCATGGCCAAAAGTTTTGAGAATGATACATATACTAATTTTTACAAAGTCTACTGCTTCAGTCTTTATAATGGCAATTTGCATATACTCCAGAATGTTATAAAGAGTGATCAGCTTAACAGCAATTACTTGCAAAGTCAATATTTGCCTAGAAAATGAACTTTATCCCCCAAAACACATTTCAACATCATTGCAGCCCTGCCTTAAAAGGACCAGCTAACATTGTTTCAGTGATTGCTCCATTAACACAGGTGTGGATGTTGATGAGGACAGGGCTGGAGATCAATCTGTCATGATTAATTAAGAATGACACCACTGGACACTTTAAAAGGAGGCTGGTGCTTGGCATCATTGTTTCTCTTCTGTTAACCATGGTTATCTCTAAAGAAACACGTGCAGTCATCATTGCACTGCACAAAAATGGCCTAACAGGGAAGAGTATCGCAGCTAGAAAGATTGCACCTCAGTCAACAATCTATCGCATCATCAAGAACTTCAAGGAGAGAGGTTCCATTGTTGCCAAAAAGGCTCCAGGGCGCCCAAGAAAGACCAGCAAGCGCCAGGACCGTCTCTTAAAAGTGTTTCAGCTGCGGGATCGGGCTACCAGCAGTGCAGAGCTTGCTCAGGAATGGCAGCAGGCAGGTGTGAGTGCATCTGCACGCACTGTGAGGCGGAGACTCTTGGAGCAAGGCCTGGTCTCAAGGAGGGCAGCAAAGAAGCCACTTCTCTCCAGAAAAAACATCAGGGACAGACTGATATTCTGCAAAAGGTACAGGGAGTGACTGCTGAGGACTGTGGTAAAGTCATTTTCTCTGATGAATCCCCTTTTCGATTGTTTGGGACATCTGGAAAACAGCTTATTCGGAGAAGACAAGGTGAGCGCTACCACCAGTCTTGTCTCATGCCAACTGTAAAGCATCCTGAAACCATTCATGTGTGGGGTTGCTTCTCAGCCAAGGGAATCAGCTCTCTCACAGTCTTGCCTAAAAACACAGCCATGAATAAAGAATGGTACCAGAATGTCCTCCGAGAGCAACTTCACCCAACCATCCAAGAGCCTTTTGGCGATCAACAATGCCTTTTCCAGCATGATGGAGCACCTTGCCATAAAGCAAAGGTGATAACTAAATGGCTCAGGGAACAAAACATAGAGATTTTGGGTCCATGGCCTGGAAACTCCCCAGATCTTAATCCCATTGAGAACTTGTGGTCAATCATCAGGAGACGGGTGGACAAACAAAAACCTACAAATTCTGACAAAATGCAAGCATTGATTGTGCAAGAATGGACTGCTATCAGTCAGGATTTGGTCCAGAAGTTGATTGAGAGCATGCCAGGGAGAATTGCAGAGGTCCTGAAGAAGAAGGGTCAACACTGCAAATATTGACTTGCTGCATTAACTCATTCTAACTGTCAATATAAGCTTTTGTTACTCATAATATGATTGCAATTATATTTCTGTATGTGATAAAAACATCTGACAAACACACATAAAAACCAGAGGACAGCAGATCATGTGAAAATAGAAGATTTGTGTCATTCTAAAAACTTTTGGCCATGACTGTACATCTCTGCACACTTCTTCTCTATTCTCTGCACACCGCTTATTTGCACACTACTTCTCTGCACACTACTTATCTATTCTCTGCACTCTGCTTATCTGCACACTGCTTCTCTGCACACTACTTCTCTGCACACCGCTTCTCTGCACACTACTCCTCTGCACACTTCTCTATTCTCTGCACACTGCTTCTCTGCACACTGCTTCTCTGCACTCTGCTTCTCTGCACACTGCTTCTCTGCGCACTGCTTCTCTGCGCAGTGCTTCTCTGCACTCTGCTTCTCTGCACTCTGCTTCTCTGCACACTACTTCTCTGTACTCTGCTTCTCTGCACACTACTTCTCTGTACTCTGCTTCTCTGCACACTGCTTCTCTGCACCCTGCTTCTCTGCACACTACTTCTCTGCACCCTGCTTCTCTGTACTCTGCACACTGCTTCTCTGCACTCTGCTTCTCTGCACACTACTTCTCTGCACACTACTTCTCTGCACACTACTTCTCTGCACACTGCTTCTCTGTACTCTGCACTCTGCACACTACTTCTCTGCACACTACTTCTCTGCACCCTGCTTCTCTGCACACTACTTCTCTGCACCCTGCTTCTCTGCACACTACTTCTCTGCACACTGCTTCTCTGTACTCTGCACACTGCTTCTCTGCACTCTGCTTCTCTGCACACTACTTCTCTGCACCCTGCTTCTCTGCACACTGCTTCTCTGTACTCTGCTTCTCTGCACACTGCTTCTCTGCACACTGTTTCTCTGCACACTACTCCTCTGCACACTTCTTCTCTATTCTCTGCACACTGCTTGTCTGCACACTGCTTCTCTGCACACTGCTTCTCTGCACACTACTTCTCTGCACACTGCTTCTCTACACACTGCTTCTCTGCACACTGCTTCTCTGCACACTACTCCTCTGCACACTGCTTCTCTGCACTCTGCACACTGCTTCTCTGCACTCTGCTTCTCTGCACACTGCTTCTCTGCACACTGCTTCACTGCACTCTGCTTCACTGCACCCTGCTTCTCTGCACACTATTCCTCTGCACACTACTTCTCTGCACACTGCTTCTCTGCACACTGCTTCTCTGCACACTGCTTCTCTGCACACTACTTCTCTGCACACTGCTTCTCTGCACACTACTTCTCTACACACTGCTTCTCTGCACACTGCTCCTCTGCACACTACATCTCTGCACACTACATCTCTGCACACATCTTCTCTGCACACATACTGTGCATCTGTATAGTATGATACACATATAATAGACTACAACAAGTGGTCAATTTTCTATAAAATGAGGCAGATGACATATGTGACTTCCCATTGTACAAAGAGAAGTGTCTTGTTTAGTGTGCATGACATTAGCCGGGTCTCAGCTATCATCATCAGAGAGCTAGTGATGTCACCAGATAGTCTCTGACTGCTATTTCTATAGAAATCACCAGTGTAAAAAAAGGTTAGTGTGGGACTGGAGCCTGTAACCTCCCCAGATATGCAGTTATTTCCAATTACAGTGTACTTACATGTATTTCTCTTCTCGCAGTTAACCCTTTTAGTCTTGGTTGACTAGCACCTGCTTGTGTTTCTGTCTGGGTGACCACTACTGACCACATGTACGGTATGGTGAATACACATGTAAGATAAAAGCACTGAAACAACATGAAAGAACGTATGTTACATGTGTACTGAGGAGGAGGGGAGACATCTGTGTTGGTCCCATGTTCATATGTGTCCTCATTGCTGAGAAAAATGATGTTTTATTATATGCAAATGAGCCTCTAGGAACAATGGGGGCGTTGTCATTACACCTAGAGGCTCTGCTCTCTCTGCAACTGCCGAACCCTCTCCACTTTGATTGACAGGGCCAGGCAGGTGTGTTCACTTTTACACAGCCTGGCCCTGCACCATTCACAGCCTCTCTCAGGTTTATACCGTTTTTACAGTACACTGTATTTTTATCTTTTTATGTGATTGTTGAGTATTTCACACAAATCCATTTGTTCACTGCTGTAAATCATTCATCGTCCTCAGTGAAAACAAATCCATCTTCCAAAACGACTGCACTCCTCCGAGTCACATTAAAACATGTAAAATCAATTACAGAGGAAGTAATACCTTAGGAGAAAATAAACTACGGCCCGTTATGCTTGTAACGAGCATGGATATGAGTGCCATATGGCGAGGGCTCGTAGGTCTATGGTTAGATTATATTATGTAATGTTTTACGACCATTTTTGTTCTGCATCATTTTTAGGAATTGGGCAAGATCATCCAGACCATACCTAATGTCCAAAAAACTCAAAAATGGAAACAGGGTGAGTACGTGTATGGGCATTCTCACACAGGCAGACAAATCACATAGATCATTCTCACACTAACAGCCAATCACAAAGGTCATTCTCATACTGGCAGCCAGTCACAAAGGTCATTCTCACGCTGGCAGCCAATCAGAGACGTCATTCTCACACAGGCAGCCAATCACTAAGGTCATGTTTACACTGGCAGCCAATCAAATAGATCATTCTCACACTAACAGTCAGTCACAAAGGTCATTCCCATACAGGCAGCAAATCACAGATCATTCTCACACTGGCAGCCAGTCACAAACGTCATTCTCATACTGGCTAGAGATGAGCGAGTAGTGTTCGATCGAGCCGGTATTCGATCGAATACTACGCTATTCGGCATACTCGATTTCGATCGAGTATAACGGCGATGGCGCACTTAGAATTCGTTTCCCCTCCCACCTTCCCTGGCGCTCTTTTTCCACCAATCACCATGCAGGGGGGGGTATGACAGGCCCGCGGAGCACGCTGGCAGCGCGAAAACGGCGTCTACATGGGAAAAACCACGTGACCTCGAATATTAATAACTCAGGTCTTCCTGCTCGTTCGCATATGCTGCGTGAACTTAGTCAGGGACAGAGGCTGGAGAAGGGAGGACAGGCAGGAGCGTGATTAAAAGCCCTTATCAGGGCTACTATAGTGCAGTACAGTGATAGCTTTACTACAATATACAGTCTGCAGAGAACGGCTGCTGTATTCAGGGATAGCTGCTGGAGTAGGGACAGAGAGAGGCATTAGTGGTGTATTAGGTGCTCTGCTACATACCAAACTATATTTGGCACTACTGTTCTGCGTTCTTTTTGGCTGCAAAACCCTGTTATATACCTAGTGTGTATATGCACCATCTGATCTTCTGGCAGTTTACGGCTGTGTACTTTTTTTTTTTTTAAATACAGTTTATTTGGCTCTAGTGTTCTGGGTTCTGTGTGCCTGCAATACCCTTTTTGTATACCAGGTGTTAATACACACCGTCTGACCTGTTAGTACACGGCTGTGTACCTAGAAATATAAAATATATAGGCCTTTTCATTGGCAACTGTACTGTGCGTTCTCTTGCAAAATAATTTTATATACGTGGTGTTAATACCCACCGTCTGAACAGTTAGTACACGGCTGTGTACCTTGAAATATAAAATATATAGGCCTTTTCATTGGCAACTGTACTGTGCGTTCTCTTGCAAAATAATTTTATATACCTGGTGTTAATACCCACCGTCTGAACAGTTAGTACACGGCTGTGTACCTTGAAATATAAAATATATAGGCCTTTTCATTGGCAACTGTACTGTGCGTTCTCTTGCAAAATAATTTTATATACCTGGTGTTAATACACACCGTCTGAACAGTTAGTACACGGCTGTGTACCTTGAAATATAAAATATATAGGCCTTTTCATTGGCAACTGTACTGTGCGTTCTCTTGCAAAATAATTTTATATACCTGGTGTTAATACACACTGTCTGATCTGTTAGTACACGGCTGTGTACCTCGAAATATAAAATATATAGGCCTTTTCATTGGCAACTGTACTGTGCGTTCTCTTGCAAAATAATTTTATATACCTGGTGTTAATACACACCGTCTGAACAGTTAGTACACGGCTGTGTACCTTGAAATATAAAATATATAGGCCTTTTCATTGGCAACTGTACTGTGCGTTCTCTTGCAAAATAATTTTATATACCTGGTGTTAATACACACTGTCTGAACAGTTAGTACACGGCTGTGTACCTTGAAATATAAAATATATAGGCCTTTTTATTGGCAACTGTACTGTGCGTTCTCTTGCAAAATAATTTTATATACCTGGTGTTAATACACACTGTCTGATCTGTTAGTACACGGCTGTGTACCTCGAAATATAAAATATATAGGCCTTTTTATTGGCAACTGTACTGTGCGTTCTCTTGCAAAATTATTTTATATGCCTGGTGTTAATACACACCGTCTGATCTGTTAGTACACGGCTGTGAAGGCAAAATATTGTAACCAAAAAAAAATAAAATGCGGAGGGGGGCTAGCGGAATAGGACGTGGACGAGGACGGGGGCGCGGAAATGCTGTTGGGGGCCTTGTTGAAGCCAGTGGGGATACAATGCGTGCTGGTGAGGGTCAGCCAGGATCCCGCTCATCCAGAATCCCTGCCTTTATGGGACAGTTAAGCAGGGGGAGGGTTACACCGCTGTTGAGGCCTGAGCAGGTTGAACAGGTGGTGCAATGGATAGCCGATAGCGCTTCCACACAGTTGTCCACCAGCCAGTCATCCACACAGTCTCACTCTGACCCTCCTTCCTCCACTCCTGGCCAACAGAGTCATCCCACCATTGACCCCTCCCAGGAGCTCTTTTCGGGTCCTTTTTCAGATGTGCCGGAAGAATCCCAGGAGCTAGCAGAGGAATTTGTTTGTAGTGATGCCCAAACACTTGAGTTTTCGCCATCTCCTGCTGATGTGGACCCTGAACCAGCATCTGTTATCATGAGCGATGATGATGATGAGACGCAGTTGCCATCAAGGGAGGCTGTTGGAATGTCCAGTGGGCAGGAGGAGGAGCAGAGTGAGGAAGAGGAGGTGGTGGATGACGAAATGACCGACCCCACTTGGCCAGGGGTGATGTCCAGCGGGGAAAGCAGTGGAGATGTGGTGGTCTGCGCAGCACCGAAAAAGGCAGCAAGAGGCAGAGGGATGTCCACAGGCAGAGGGATGTCCACAGGCAGAGGGATGTCCACAGGCAGAGGGATGTCCAGACAGAGAAGTGAGGCCACAGCCAGCAGGGCCGAAGCTGTTCCCGGCAGCGGGCAGTCGCGAGAAGCTCCCCCATCGAGGCCTCGTACTTCTGTGGTGTGGAGATTTTTTAATGTTTGTGCGGATGACAAACTGAGCGCGGTTTGCACACTCTGCCACTCAAAACTGAGTAGGGGCTCTGAGAAGAGCAATCTGACCACCTCAGGCATGCGGCGTCACTTGGAAGTCAAGCACTGGGCTGAGTGGGAGAGAGCAAACGCAATACAACCTGCGCCCGATCTTGCTGCCACTGCCTCTTCCCCTTTGTTGTGTGCTGCCACTGCGGTCCAGACCTCCAGCCAGGACACCTCTACATCTGCCTCTGCCTCGGCTACTTTGGGGCCTTCTCCTTCAGCCTCCCCTTC
Organism: Rhinella marina; assembly: GCA_900303285.1. NCBI lineage: Eukaryota > Metazoa > Chordata > Amphibia > Anura > Bufonidae > Rhinella > Rhinella marina. The sequence continues at coordinate 62,025 of ONZH01007699.1, read as the reverse complement.
CCCCGCCTCTTCGCCTGCACCTTCACACTCCTCGTCCCAACAACTGTCCATCTCGCAGGCGTTCGACCGCAGGCGGAAGTTCACCTCGAGTCACCCCCAAGCCCAAGCCTTAAACTGCCACATCTCCAAACTGCTGGCCCTGGAGATGTTGCCGTTTAGGCTTGTGGAGACGCAGGCCTTCCGCGACCTGATGGCGGCTGCCGCACCTCGCTATTCCGTCCCCAGCCGCCACTACTTTTCCCGGAGTGCCGTCCCCGCCCTGCACCAGCACGTGTCGCGTAACATCAGGCGGGCCCTGAGGTACGCAGTCAGTGCAAAGGTCCACTTGACCACCGACTCGTGGACAAGCGCTTGCGGCCAGGGACGATACATCTCTTTGACGGCACACTTGGTGAATGTTGCGGAAGCGGGGACGGGGTCGCAAACAGAGACGGCCTACCTACCACCCCCGCCCAAGATTGCCAGCACGGGTTCTGATAAACCCCCCTCCTCTTCCTCCTCCTCCTCTGCCTTAACATCGCCCTCAGCCGCTAGCTGGAAGCGTTGCAGCACTGGCGCGGGGAGACGTCAGCAGGCGGTGCTTAAGCTCATCAGCTTGGGCGACAGGAAGCACAGCGCCCCAGAGGTGAGGGACGCCATATTGCAGCAGACGGAGATGTGGCTGTCGCCGCTGCAGCTAGGACCAGGCATGGTCGTGTGCCGTAACCTGGTGGCGGCTCTGGAGCTTGCCGAACTCAATCACGTACCATGCCTGGCCCACGTTTTTAATCTGGTAGTCCAAAAATTTCTAAAGACTTACCCCAACCTGGCAGAGCTACTGGTGAAAGTGCGGCGCTTGTGCGCTCACTTTCGGAAGTCAACTGTAGCTGCTGCTAGCTTAAAAAAACTCCAGCAACGCCTCCATTTGCCTGAACATCGGCTGTTGTGCGACCTGCCGACTCGCTGGAATTCCACCTATTCCATGTTGGCCAGGGTGTGTGAGCAGCAGAGAGCATTGATGGAGTACCAGATTATGAATCCACGCCTGCCTCCAACTCAGCTCCCTCAGTTTGCCAACCACGAGTAGCCATGGATGGCAGACATATGCGATGTACTGCGTATCTTTGAGGAGTCCACCAAGAAGGTCAGCAGATGGTTAGTGAGCGTAACCATCTCGCTCCTATGCGTCCTTAAAGAATCGCTCATCGCAATAAGGGAGAACGCATTGCACGCAGAGGAGACGGGGTAGGAGGAGACGCAACGGAGCTACACAGTCAGACCACACTTTTGTCTGCTTCTCAGTGGCAGTTGCAGGAGGAGGAGGAGGAGGAGGAGGAGGACGACGTGGAGGTGGCTGTGGAAGAGGAGGAGGATGCTGGCGGCGAGGGTAGCAGTCAGGCTGTGTGCATCCCATTGGTTCAGCGCGGATGGGGCGGAGAGGAGGCGGAAGAGGAAGAGGAGGAAATGGCAAGAGATCCTTCTGGTGGGGTCAGTGACGTCATGCCTATTCAGAGTCTGGCACACATGGCTGACTTCATGCTGGGCTGCTTTTCCCGGGACACACATGTTGTCCGGATAGTGGAGAACAAACTGTACTGGGTCTTCGCAATCCTGGACCCCCGGTATAAAGATAACGTCTCCTCTTTTATTCCGGTAGAGGAGAGGACGAATCGATTGCTGGAATACCAGAGGGAACTCGTGCAGAACATGATGGAGATTTTCCCACCCACCATCGCTGGCGGCAGAGAGGAGAGGGTCTCCCAGAGTCCCTCAACATTGATCAGGCCCACAGCCACCAGGGTAACACTCTCCAAGGTGTGGGACACGTTCATGGCACCCCCTCATGCAACTTCCATCACTGCGGGGCCCGCTATTAGCAGGAGGGACAAGTATCGGCGGATGTTGCGGGAGTACCTGGCAGACCATAACCCTGTCCTCCCCGATCCCTCGGCGTCCTACACTTACTGGGTCTCCAAGTTGGACACGTGGCTGGAACTGTCCCTGTATGCCTTGGAGGTGCTTGCCTGCCCTGCCGCCAGCGTGCTATCCGAAAGGGTGTTCAGCGCAGCCGGGGGCATTATAACCGATAAGTGCAGCCGCCTGTCAACCGACAGTGCCGACAGGCTGACGCTAATCAAAATGAACAGCAAGTGGATTGACCCGGACTTTGCTTCTCCAACAGTGGAAAGCAGCCAAAAGTGAAGTGCCATCTGTATGAAGTGCCATTTCCTCCTCCACCTCCTCCTCCTCCTCCTCCTTAACCGCCGTAGAATTGCTCCGTAAATAAAAAAAATTTATATATTTATGGCTCACCTCTTTGTCTCCACAAAATTTTTAAGAGGTCTCACCTCTTGGGCCTCCACATAATTTTATCGAGGTCTCACCTCTTGGGCCTCCACATAATTTTATCGAGGTCTCACCTCTTGGGCCTCCACAAAATTTTTAAGAGGTCTCACCTCTTGGGCCTCCACATAATTTTTAAGAGGTCTCACCTCTTGGGCCTCCACATAATTTTTAAGAGGTCTCACCTCTTGGGCCTCCACAAAATTTTTAAGAGGTCTCACCTCTTGGGCCTCCACATAATTTTTAAGAGGTCTCACCTCTTGGGCCTCCACATAATTTTTAAGAGGTCTCACCTCTTGGGCCTCCACATAACTTTTAAGAGGTCTCACCTCTTGGGCCTCCACATAATTTTTAAGAGGTCTCACCTCTTGGGCCTCCACAAAATTTTTAAGAGGTCTCACCTCTTGGGCCTCCACATAATTTTTAAGAGGTCTCACCTCTTGGGCCTCCACATAATTTTTAAGAGGTCTCACCTCTTGGGCCTCCACATAATTTTATCGAGGTCTCACCTCTTGGGCCTCCACAAAATTTTTAAGAGGTCTCACCTCTTGGGCCTCCACATAATTTTTAAGAGGTCTCACCTCTTGGGCCTCCACATAATTTTTAAGAGGTCTCACCTCTTGGGCCTCCACATAATTTTATCGAGGTCTCACCTCTTGGGCCTCCACATAATTTTTAAGAGGTCTCACCTATTGGGCCTCCACATAATTTTATCGAGGTCTCACCTCTTGGGCCTCCACAAAATTTTTAAGAGGTCTCACCTCTTGGGCCTCCACATAATTTTTAAGAGGTCTCACCTCTTGGGCCTCCACAAAATTTTTAAGAGGTCTCACCTCTTGGGCCTCCACATAATTTTTAAGAGGTCTCACCTCTTGGGCCTCCACATAATTTTTAAGAGGTCTCACCTCTTGGGCCTCCACATAATTTTATCGAGGTCTCACCTCTTGGGCCTCCACAAAATTTTTAAGAGGTCTCACCTCTTGGGCCTCCACATAATTTTTAAGAGGTCTCACCTCTTGGGCCTCCACATAATTTTTAAGAGGTCTCACCTCTTGGGCCTCCACATAATTTTTAAGAGGTCTCACCTCTTGGGCCTCCACATAATTTTATCGAGGTCTCACCTCTTGGGCCTCCACAAAATTTTTAAGAGGTCTCACCTCTTGGGCCTCCACATAATTTTTAAGAGGTCTCACCTATTGGGCTCCACATAATTTTATCGAGGTCTCACCTCTTTGGCCTCCACAAAATTTTTAAGAGGTCTCACCTCTTGGGCCTCCACATAATTTTTAAGAGGTCTCACCTCTTGGGCCTCCACATAATTTTATCAAGGTCTCACCTCTTGGGCCTCCACATAATTTTATCGAGGTCTCACCTCTTGGGCCTCCACATAATTTTTAAGAGGTCTCACCTCTTGGGCCTCCACATAATTTTATCGAGGTCTCACCTCTTGGGCCTCCACATAATTTTTAAGAGGTCTCACCTCTTGGGCCTCCACATAATTTTTAAGAGGTCTCACCTCTTGGGCCTCCACATAATTTTTAAGAGGTCTCACCTCTTGGGCCTCCACATAATTTTTAAGAGGTCTCACCTCTTGGGCCTCCACATAATTTTATCGAGGTCTCACCTCTTGGGCCTCCACAAAATTTTTAAGAGGTCTCACCTCTTGGGCCTCCACATAATTTTTAAGAGGTCTCACCTCTTGGGCCTCCACATAATTTTTAAGAGGTCTCACCTCTTGGGCCTCCACATAATTTTATCGAGGTCTCACCTCTTGGGCCTCCACAAAATTTTTAAGAGGTCTCACCTCTTGGGCCTCCACATAATTTTTAAGAGGTCTCACCTCTTGGGCCTCCACATAATTTTTAAGAGGTCTCACCTCTTGGGCCTCCACATAATTTTATCGAGGTCTCACCTCTTGGGCCTCCACATAATTTTTAAGAGGTCTCACCTATTGGGCCTCCACATAATTTTATCGAGGTCTCACCTCTTGGGCCTCCACAAAATTTTTAAGAGGTCTCACCTCTTGGGCCTCCACATAATTTTTAAGAGGTCTCACCTCTTGGGCCTCCACAAAATTTTTAAGAGGTCTCACCTCTTGGGCCTCCACATAATTTTTAAGAGGTCTCACCTCTTGGGCCTCCACATAATTTTTAAGAGGTCTCACCTCTTGGGCCTCCACATAATTTTATCGAGGTCTCACCTCTTGGGCCTCCACAAAATTTTTAAGAGGTCTCACCTCTTGGGCCTCCACATAATTTTTAAGAGGTCTCACCTCTTGGGCCTCCACATAATTTTTTAAGAGGTCTCACCTATTGGGCCTCCACATAATTTTATCGAGGTCTCACCTCTTTGGCCTCCACAAAATTTTTAAGAGGTCTCACCTCTTGGGCCTCCACATAATTTTTAAGAGGTCTCACCTCTTGGGCCTCCACATAATTTTATCAAGGTCTCACCTCTTGGGCCTCCACATAATTTTATCGAGGTCTCACCTCTTGGGCCTCCACATAATTTTTAAGAGGTCTCACCTCTTGGGCCTCCACATAATTTTATCGAGGTCTCACCTCTTGGGCCTCCACATAATTTTTAAGAGGTCTCACCTCTTGGGCCTCCACATAATTTTATCGAGGTCTCACCTCTTGGGCCTCCACATAATTTTTAAGAGGTCTCACCTCTTGGGCCTCCACATAATTTTTAAGAGGTCTCACCTCTTGGGCCTCCACATAATTTTATCGAGGTCTCACCTCTTGGGCCTCCACAAAATTTTTAAGAGGTCTCACCTCTTGGGCCTCCACATAATTTTTAAGAGGTCTCACCTCTTGGGCCTCCACATAATTTTATCGAGGTCTCACCTCTTGGGCCTCCACATAATTTTTAAGAGGTCTCACCTCTTGGGCCTCCACATAATTTTTAAGAGGTCTCACTTCTTGGGCTTCCACATAATTTTTAAGAGGTCTCACCTCTTTAGCCTCCACACAATTTTTAAGACGTCTCACCTCTTGGGCCTACAAACAATTTTTATTATGGCTCACCTCTTGGGCCTTAATACAATTTTTAAGAGGTCTCACCTCTTGGGCCACCATATAATTTTTTCGAGGGCTCACCTCAAGCTAACTTTGCGCACTCATTAAAATATTTTCACAACAAGGACCTAAGAGCCCTCGATGGGAGAGCTTTGTGTGGGGGCCTGTTATAGGGAAGAGATGCGGCCCTGCGGGCTCTAGCCTGCCTTCTCCATGAGCCTCTGGCCAGCCCACGGCCTCTTCCTGCCTTTTGCGGTCCTACGCATCCCTCAACATCCCCACTGCTTTACCTGCTGGACATGACACTGGGCCAGGTCGGGTCACTGACTTCGTCATACTCAACCACCTCCTCTTACACTGCCTCACTTTGCTCCAACAGCCTCCCTTGCTGGCAACTGTGTCTCATCATCGTCCCTAATCATTTTACACTTTAGTGCCCGTTCCACACCACCATCAGCTAGAGATGGAGCTTGCTCCAGTGTTTGGGCATCAGAACAAACAAAATCCTCAGATAGCTCCTGCGATTCTTGCATGGGTGGGAACACTGGGTTGATAACATTGGGCAGGGTGGGAGGAAGGAGGGTCAGAGTGAGGTCCCTGCAGTTTCTGCAGGCTATCGACGAGACTGGACTTTGTGGACTTGACTGGGTGGTGGACAGATATAAAAGGAGAATCTAGAAGGAGAAGGAGGGGTTTGCCGAGCTGTCTGTAAGGGTTGCGGAAATCCAGACAGAACCAAGGCCCCAAACTTGGGTGGGGGTAGCAGGTTTGCCCGTCCCCGCCTCCACAACATTCACCCAGTGTGCTGTCAGGGAGATGTAGCATCCCCGGCCTCAAACCAAAGTGTTGGTGGTCAAATGGCCTTTTGCAGTTACCGTGTTACTCGGGCGTGGATGATGTTTTGGGACATGTGCCTGGGCAAGGCAGGGATGGCACAGAGGGAAAAATAGTGATGGCTTGATTGCTTTCCCCCTTGCCTATGCCATCTGTGGTTGTCATAGGCAACGTGATTTTAAGGGGTGCAGAATTTCATCTTCTTTTTTGTCTAGTTTGGCTTGGGGTCCATGGCAATGTAGAGGAAAGAAGGTTTCCTTGTATGGTCTCACTTTACAGAGAGGTTAGATTGTCTTTGGAGTGTATTGTTGAGAGGCTGTGTTAGTGGCGTAATAGTGCGACTTGGGCGCGTTATATGCACCCAGACATGCTTCCCCTGCTGTCCCAGTTGCATTCCAGCAATGTTGGCATCCTTTTCTGAGGTTTCAGGGTGGACTTGGTGACCTCCAAGTGGTCGAATTGAGATTTCCAAGTGGCGAGCATTTTTTTCCCATAGACTTTAATGGGATTCGATATTCGGTCGAATAGTCGAATTTCGCGGTCTATTCGAATCGAATTTCGAACTTTCGAAAATTTCACTACTCGCTCATCTCTAATGATCATCATGTAGATCCACTCATTTATTGAACTATAGAGAGAACTGTGCAGCTATTATCACAGCTGCACAGTTCTCTTTCCCCCTTCTCTGCACTGATCTTTATGATGTTATTATAGGCAGTATATTATATGGAAGTATTATTTAGGTGTTATATGGTGGTATTATTTGGTCTCTGTATGGCAGTTTTAGTAATTTAATGGTCATTATTTGGACACTGTATGGCGATATTATTTTATATTATTTCCAAGAAAATGTAAAATAAATGGTCCACGAGGACCCCAGAACTTCTATTTATTGGAGATATTATAGCGAGCTGGTATATGACGCCACATGTATATTTAGCTGATGTTTCTCAGTCTCGGTTGGAGGTCGCACATTGTAAATGGCACGTGCGCTCCGCAGAGAAGGAAACCTGGTGGAAGCGCAGAGCGCCGCACTTTCGCTGACATGATGTATTAACTTTATAAAACAATTTGCAGGCTAATATTGCTTGACCTCAGGAGAAAACACATCTCTTGAAAAAGTGCCATAAAAACACGACAGTCTATTTGTCAAAGTCAGCAAGACGCCAAACTGCAGAGAAAAGCCAAGCGGGTTTTTCTTTATCTTTGCTTCTTTTACCCTGGTCGTGTTTTGCTGCCTCAGTAGAAGACATAAAAGCATTAGATGAGTAGTCCTGCCTGCTCCGGCCAGCAACGGGCAGCGGGCTCGTGTTAATAAAGATGCCGGCTGTGAAATGGATTGTTACAGGACATTATTATAAGACCTTAAGCCGCTAAATCTACTCCGATACTGACGCTGATGACTTAATTATGACCGTAATGGAAACCGTGGCAGCCGGGGTTCATTGAAAACATATAGCTGCATCAAGATACGATCCGTGATCTGTGGTCACACCGGTGTGAAGGGCACTCAGCCACGGAAGGTAAAGAGCAATTAGCCATCTTCATTGCTGCCACCAGAGGGAGACACCACCCGATGAGATATGGGGCTATTTCCCCTTAGAGGTTTATTACAGGAAAATGCTGCGAGTTCTGGTCGTTAGACCCTTTTCTGGGCAGGGGGTTGCTTATTGTTAACGGTCAGCCAGCTGCAGTGTCCCCATAACAGAGCGACCACAGTACCCCAATAACAGAGCCAACCACAGTGCTCCAGTAACAGATCCTGCTGCAGTGCCCCAAATAACAGAGACAGCTACAGTGCCCCATAAGAAATCCAAAAACAGTGCCCCCATAACAGAGGTAGCTACAGTGCCCCCATAACAGAGTCTACCCCATCATACAGTGCCTCAAAAACAGACCCAGCCGCAGTGCCTCCAAACAGAGCAACCACAGAACCCTAAGAACAGAACAAGCCACAGTGCCCCCATAACAGAATCAACCACTTTACCCCCATAACAGAGCCAACCACAGTGACCCATAACAGATCCTGCTACGGTTCCCCCCTAAAAGAGCTACCCACAGTGCCCCCATAACAGATCCAGCCGCCGTCCCCAATAACACAGTCTACCATAGTGCCCATAGCACAGCCAGCCAGTGCCCCCATAAAAGAACCAGCCACAGTGCCCCCATAACAGAGCCAGCCATAGTACCCTCATAGCAGATCCACCTGCAGTGCCCCATTACAGAGACAGACATTGTACCCCCATAACAGACCCAGCCGCAGTGTGACCTGTGGCACGCATCCTCAGGGTGTCCTGCAGTTAGAGCCTCATATCTCTCCCTAATCACTACCATTTATCTCTGCAGACTTGCAGTCCGTGCTGCAGGGTCTGTGGTTGTCTCAGACGCTTTATCCTGCAGGAAGGAGAGAATGAATAGCTGTGATTGCCAGGGCCATGTGGCAGTGCCAGTGCCCGCTCTCCATATTCACAGCACAATGGATCTTTCCATTTCCATACAAATCTCACCCCGGAAAACGGCACAAAGAGACACAATGAGGGGATGTGAGGCGGCTGCTATCAATCATGACACGATGCCCACTGTGGACTTCACGTGAACCATATCCATCCCTGTGGGGCCGATGTACATAGTATATATAGAGAAAGAGCAGTATGAGCACAGTCTACCGTATACAACACATCTCTGCAGATAGGGCCCCTTAACTCTTTCATCACCGACATCTAAATCTGTGGATAGGTCACAGTTTCACACAAAACAAACAACATATCTTCCTGAAATACTTTGTGCTGCTGATAAACTCTACTTCTTTCCCTATGTAAGGAGGTGACTTCCAACCAGCGTAAGGCCCCATAACAGTACACTGATCCCGGTCTTCTTTGTTCTTCTTACAAGCACGGACCCCAGCCAGGCACATCAATATAAAGAGGATTTTTCCCGCTATTTACTCTCCGGACCAATCAGGAACCCAGAATCTTCCCGCCTCAGAACCGGCCAGAACCAGAAAACACCACACGTGCTAGGCATAGTTGACCTCCAGATGACCACTGGTAAGTACCACTAAAACATAAAAAAGGGGAGACACACACACAGAAAGGGGGGGGGACATACAAAACACCATACAAAAGCACATAGGCATGGAACAAACCAAAATTCACCTCATCAAAACATGACAGTGACCAAGCCACCATGAGTCCCCCAAGCTAATCGCTATGGGGGCCCCTTAACATGAGACAAAGTGAGGACTTCTCCTCAGGCCCTCTGCAGTCTATGGTGGCACAAGGGGGCAAACAGGAGAAGAAGGGTCGGGAGATGGGACTCATAGGTGGCACTGGCAGCAGCAGACAGGGCTGACAAGTAATGACAACCAATAGAAGTCCCCACAAAATACACGATACATGACGTCCACAAACTCTGCTGTGTATTTACAATGCCGCCTCCTCTGGCCTGTAAATTTGGCCCAGGCTAACCTCTACCCATCAAAGTGAGATCTCTGGACCCCCTATTGTGTTCCTTACTTCTATATGGTCACTATGTGCACTATTTATCTGAATGCTGAGTATTCCTTCCATCTCGACACTATATATACCCTTTATCTGGCAGATATATGTCACTATATGAATGGATACTACATATGTCATCTATCTGGACACTATATACACCCTTTATCTGGTAGATATACAGTATGTCACTTTATCACTGAATACTACATATGTCATTTATCTGGACAGTATATATAACATTTATCCGGTAGATATGGGTCACTATTTCTACTACATACTGTATGTCATATATCCAGACACTGTATACACTATTTATCTGGTTGATATATCTCACTTTATCACTGATTACTACTTATGTCATCTATATGTACACTGTATACACCCTTTATCTGGTAGATATAAGTCACTATATCTCTAAATACTACATATGTCATCTATCTGGACACTATATATGCCATTTATCTGGCAGAAATATGTCACTTTATTACTGGTTACTACATATGTCACCTATCTGGACTCTGTATATGCCATTTGTCTGGCAGATACAGTATATGTCACTATTTATCAGGACACTGCATATCTCATCTATCTGGACAATGTATACACCATTTATCTGGCAGATATATGTCGCTATTCCCCCCAGACATTGCATATCTCATCGATCCGGACACTATATATACCATTTATGTGGCAGACATATGTCACTTTTTATCATGACACTGCATATCTCATCTATCTGAACACTGTATACACCCTTTATCTGGCAGATATATGTCACTTTTTATCAGGACATTGCATATCTCGTCTATCTGGACACTATATACACCCTTTATCTGGCAGATATATGTCACTTTTTATCAGGACATTGCATATCTCGTCTATCTGGACACTATATACACCATTTATCTGGAAGGTATATGTCACTATTTATCAGGACACTGCATATCTCGTCTATCTGGACACTGTATACACCATTTATCTGGCAGGTATATGTCACTATTTATCAGGACACTGCATATATCGTCTATCTGGACATTGTATACACCATTTATCTGGTAGGTATATGTCACTATTTATCAGGACACTGCATATCTCGTCTATCTGGACACTGTATACACCATTTATCTGGCAGGTATATGTCACTATTTATCAGGACACTGCATATATCGTCTATCTGGACATTGTATACACCATTTATCTGGTAGGTATATGTCACTATTTATCAGGACACTGCATATCTCATCTATCTGGACACTATATATAGCATTTATGTGGCAGACATATGTCCCTTTTATCAGGACACTGCATATCTCATCTATCTGGACACTGTATACACCATTTATCTGGCAGAAATATGTCACTATTTATCAGGACACTGCATATCTCGTCTATCTGGACACTATATATAGCATTTATGTGGCAGACATATGTCCCTTTTATCAGGACACTGCATATCTCGTCTATCTGGACACTGTATCTACCGCTTCTCCACTAGATTTGTGGCGCTATCTATCTGCTGTTGTGTATTCTATTATTAATATAATTGACAATTTGATTTCTTAACATTTTTAGAACATCTTTACGGAACAAATCTTCTTCAATGTCACAAACATGGAATAAGGAGTGACATCTGGACGAGGGGGAGTACACATTTTTTCCTACGTAGCGACTGTCTCGGAGATCTGAGATGTATCACATATTGCAGACTCCCCGGAATGTCGGGGTAATGCAGGTAAAACTGCAAGCGAAATTTATTCGCTATACTGTGAATTTCTGTGGGCCGCAAAGGGGTTAAAAGTGGGAGAACAGGTGAACAGATGAGATACTAGCTTGACAGGCAGCACCCTTGGGTACGTCGATGATGCACATGTTATGGTCAGGATGTCATCTGTCCTTGTATTCAGCGAGCTTGAAGCAAAACATCAGATGGCTTGTGGGTATTCAGAACATGGTGATGCTGCCAGCATGAGAAGATGGTGCATTATTTTCTCACCGATCTGTCATTCTGCATTTGTGAGCGGCCCTGAAGGCTTTCCAAACTCAGATTTACATTATTTGGGGGGGTGGGGGAGTTCCATCAATAATTCTTATGGCCACCGCAGAGAAATGTGACTAAATTAGCCTGGAGAGATGCCAGGTGGGTGCAGGACGTAAGCTGGCACATAGTTCCAGAAAGGCAGGCAGGGTTCTATTTATGGTTCATGCTGAACCAGACTGCACGAGTGACCAGAAGAAGATGCTGAGATGGGAATATTCTACCACAGACTCTGGGTCACCAGCCCTTTGACCAGGGTACCAGCCTTCTGAGAGAGAGGGACAGCTAGCTCAGGCCTTTCCTCAACATCAAACCCTTCTTCTGCCCGGGAGGAGACTGGAAAAGCCAGGCCTATGCCTCGTCGGTATTGTTTTCCACTTCAGTTCCTCCAGTAATGAAGCACACTGGTTACTGAAGACTCTGACTCTCTGGACTTATTTCCCATTGGGGTGCACCACACCTTACCATCCCTTCCAGAGAGCAACCACACATCATGACACCTTGACAATGTCCAGGAGACCCAGAGTAGCGTTAGGACCACCCCAAACCCGGCCACTGCTTATAGAGAACAGTCAAGTAGACGGTATGACAGTCGGACTATGGTGTGTTCTGCAGGACAGAATACACTGTATTTGGTGCCTTATATGTGTTCAAAGAAGTTGCGTACCTTTTTTAACTGAACGTTCGTTATTAGTGCGCAAATGTTCGCCAATAGCCACATAATAACGTATATCTTGCACGCAAATTCAACTAATCTATTCGTCGAATAGGAAAAGTTTGCCGAATGAATAATATCTGTAACTGTAAGAGCAGTCAAATTAGAAACTGTATTTTCTGGTGATGCATTATTTATCAACCAAACGTTGTAAGTTGGGGCCCATGCTACAAAAATGAGAGGCACGTAACTCCTGTCACTCCTGGAGCCTGTCACTTGTCACCAATATTCCAAATCGGAGGCCAAAACGGGATAGCATTAGATTAGAAAGCATGGTTACTTTCTTTCAAAAAATAACCATGTTGTAAGTGGGCCTTGTGTGCGGTACTGCTGCTGCACCCCATTCGCTTATAACAGGCTGAGCTGCAATACCACACACGGCCTATAGACAAGAGTGGCGCTGTTAGACCCAGTAAAGCCCCCGTATATCAGACAGTGTATTCTGCATTTACTACAGACATTAATGGGGGAGATTTATCACAACTGGTGTGAAGTAGAACTGGCACAGTTGCCCATAGCAACCAATCAGATTGATCCTTTCATTTTCCAAAAGAACTGTGAAAAATGAAAGCTGGAATCTGATTGGTTGCCAAGGGCAACTAAGGCAGTTCTACTTTTCACCAGTTGTGATAAATCTCCCCCATTGTCTGTGCTTTATTCCACAATATTCATCCTTCCTGCACATGGCTGAGTATTAATTATCGGTCACACCGAGCATCTGCAGATGGCCCCAACTGCTTCATCTGCCATTATCTACATAGAAGTATTCTCCAGTAATTTAACTCGAACACGACACAACCGCCTTAGGATTTCCATATGGGAACAAAATGCTAATTAACAATTCTATCTCCCCCTTCCCCCCGGGGACAAATAATGTACATTTAATGTGGTTTACATCAAGGGGATTATGATTTCTTCCCTCAGCGCTCCAGCATTCTGCTCTATGGTAAACGTATAAAATACACCAGTAACGCTCAGAATTACAGATGAGCAAAGTTAGGAAAACTGCAATTCGGAAAGAAATTTGCATATGGCCCCCCTCAGATGCCGTGTTCATCACTGATCGCGGCATCTGATATAAAAAATTAGGGCTTACCGGGGTTAATTGGTTAAAAAAAAAAAAAGAATAATACTCATCCATTTGAACGGGAAGAGGCCACCGCGGCCATCTTGATTGAAGATCCCCGCCAAATCCTGCCTGGTGTGCGGGATGGCGTCATATCATACATTACCGCGCACAAGATTTCAAAAGATGGCCATGGCGTCCTCTTTGCACTCAAATGGATGAGGTGAGTATTATTATTTTTTTACAGCCATTTCAGGCAAAATTGACGAAGCACGAGGTAATTCAACTTTGAGCCAAATTGAATTTTCCTTGAAATTCGGAAAAAAGTCAACTTCAGATACTTGGATTCGCTCAACACTACTGATAATGATACAAACAGTAATACTGCCAATGGTAATATACTATATACCTATAGATGCTGTCTCAGAATACACTGCCACTCCAGAATATTCTACTGCTCCAGAATATACTACTGCTTCAGAATACAGTCATCCCTCAAGATACAATGGCCTCAGGATACAATATTTCCAGCATACAGTGGTCTTTTCTGACCCATCGTAAGTTGAAACCAGACTCAACATACAATGTCTCAGACTCAGATCCAACCAATCAAGGCCACTTCTCTAGTAAAGCAGCTGGATTACATGCTAGTTATCAGCTATTCCTGACTGTTATATGTAAGGACTTGTCTTATCTCTCTTAATTATCTGCTTATTTTTCTTAAATCTTCATTTTCTCTTATCTTGGATGACATTTTGGGGCTTTGGAACCGATTACTCATCTTACAGTGGTTTCAACATACGATGGTCGTCCTGGAACCAATTAATATCGTATATATCTTGAGGGACCACTGTATACTATTACTCCAGAATATACTACTGTTTCAGAATATACTATTACTACAAAATATACTACAGCTTCAGAATATACTACTGCTTCAGAATATACTATTACTCCAGAATATACTACTGCTTCAGAATATACTATTACTTCAGAATATACTATTACTCCAGAATATACTGTTACTCCAGAATATACTATTACTTCAGAATATACTATTACTCCAGAATATACTACTGCTTCAGAATATACTATTACTCCAGAATATACTACTGCTTCAGAATATACTATTACTTCAGAATATACTATTACTCCAGAATATACTGTTACTCCAGAATATACTATTACTTCAGAATATACTATTACTCCAGAATATACTACTGCTTCAGAATATACCGTTACTCCAGAATATACTACTGCTTCAGAATATACTATTACTCCACAATATACTACTGCTTCAGAATATACTATTACTACGGAATATACTATTACTCCAGAATACACTATTACTCCAGAATATACTACTGCTTCAGAATATACTATTACTCCAGAATAGAGATGAGCGAGCACTAAAATGCTCGGGCGCTCGTTATTCGAGTCGAACTTTTCCCGATGCTCGGGTGCTCGTTTCGAGTAATGAACCCCATTGAAGTCAATGGGAGACTCGAGCATTTTTGCAGGGGACCAAGGCTCTACCTAGGGAAGGCTGGGTGAAAACCCGGAAACCTCAGAAAATGATGGAAACACCACGGAAATGGACAGGAAACAGCAGGGGCAGCATGCATGGATGCCTCTGAGGCTGCCTAATCCCACCATTACCCCAAATTCTCAGGCAACAGCCTGGTGGTTACCCTCATGGCAATTGTGCTCACCCAGACAAAGAAAGGCGAGGCACATGCCCATCACATGTTAGGGAAGCACCCAACTAGGTGCAACGAAGGTCCATCACCGCCTGCAGGTGACACCACTGCTCATGCTGGCACTGCTGTGCTATCCCCCGCCCCACGACGCAGGCATAAGCCTGACACATCATGGTGACAGCGTAGTGACACCAACAAGTGACCAAGTTAGATTGAGGTAGCAGTCAAATGTCTGTAGGTGAGCCTCCCAAAAATTTGTTTTGGAGTGTCCAAAGTTGACTCTCCTAAAAAATTGTTTAGGAGTGTCTGTAGTTGACCCTTCTGTAAAATATTTTTTTTGTTTTTCCTGTTATTAGTTTATGTACAACCCATGGCTGGCATGGTGGGAATATATAGGTTTTGCGTCACAGACGGTCCACTGCACCCAGGGGCGGATTGGGAACTTAAAGTGGCCCTGGAAAAAATATTGAAAGTGGCCCCATTTTGTAGTCGGGTGCAAATTGATGGAAGGCAGGGCCAGCAATACCGTATTGTGGCACATTATACCACCCCACAGAGCCAAATACCACAGTCCATCACAAAATACTGTCAGAAGCACAAAATACATCCCAAAAAACTTCCACTGGCCGGCTGTGAGGAGGACTTGGATGGTCCCCTGGGTATCGGCCCACCGGGAAATTTCCCTGTAAGGTCTATGGCCAATCTGCCCCTGACTGCACCGTTACATTTTCTTCATCATTGCCAATTACTTTTTCACCAACTGTTGTCTGGCAATGATAAAGGGGAAGGTGAATCCACTGCCGAAGAAAACTGTCATCCTCCTACAAGTCTCCACTTGTTCTCAATTGAAAAGGGGATGTTCTTGCCGTGGCCTTCCTCATAGTGGCCGCTTCTGCGGACGACAGAGGTGGTGTACCTACTTACAGCCTGACCGAACACGATGGCAGACGGGGAGACACTCCCTCATGTAAAATTGTTTTGGAGTGTCTGCGGTTGACCCTCCTGTAAAATAGTTTTCTCATTATTTTTGTTTTTCCTGTTATTAGTTTATGTACAACCCATGGCTGGCATGGTGGGAATATATAGGTTTTGCGTCACAGACGGTCCACTGCACCGTTACATTTTCTTCATCATTGCCAATTACTTTTTCACCAACTGGCTGGCATGGTGGGAATATATAGGGAAGCACCCAACTAGGTGCAACGAAGGTCCATCACCCAAGCCCATGCTGGCACTGCTCTCCTATCCCCAGCCACACGATGCAGGCATAAGCCTGACACAGCATGGCGGTGACACCAACAAGTGATCAAGTTACATGAGGTAGCAGGTGAGCCACCCAAAAATTTAGCCTGACGCAGCATGGCGGTGACAACAGAGTGACCGAGTTAGACTGAGGTAGCAGGACGTGAAGCACGGATGGTAATTCGAAGGTGGAGGAGGAGGGGTTGGAGGAAGTGGCATAGTAATTCTGAGAAACCGTGAACGAGGTAGGCCCTGCAATCCTCCAAGTGGGCAGTACATGAGCGGCCCCAGGGTCAGACTCGGTCAGAGTATGTGAAATGCTCAGGGTGGCGCCGGGCTCGACGGCAGACCCGTTTCGGGTTATCGAGTATCTGTTCTTATCAGTTGCTGTGGCTGTTGGTGGTAAAGTGGTGAGCATAGCTGCTTCCCAAGCAATTGACCAGGGTTCAATTCCCGTCTATCGCATTATGTGGCCCTGCGGAAAAATTGATTGGAGAGAGGGCCTGTAGGTGGCCCTCTGGAAAAATTGTTTGGAGAGAGGGCCTGTAGGTGGACCTCCGGAAAAATTGTTTGGAGAGAGGGCCTGTAGGTGGACCTCTGGAAAAATTGTTTGGAGAGAGGGCCTGTAGGTGGCCCTCTGGAAAAATTATTTAGAGAGAGGGCCTGTAGGTGGACCTCCGGAAAAATTGTTTGAAGAGAGGGCCTGTAGGTGGACCTCCGGAAAAATTGTTTGGAGAGAGGGCCTGTAGGTGGACCTCCGGAAAAATTGTTTGGAGAGAGGACCTGTAGGGGCCCTCCGAAAAAATTGTTTAGAGAGAGGGCCTGTAGGTGGACCTCCGGAAAAATTGTTTGAAGAGAGGGCCTGTAGGTGGACCTCCGGAAAAATTGTTTGAAGAGAGGGCCTGTAGGTGGACCTCCGGAAAAATTGTTTGAAGAGAGGGCCTGTAGGGGGCCCTCCTGAAAAATTGTGGTAAAAGAGTGCCAGTTGGACCTCTAAAAAATGGTGTTTTTTTGGTCAGCGTTAGGCAAAGACGACAAGTAGGAGGAGTAGAGAAGAGGAATCGGATACATAAGTAATGTAAATCTTTAGCTGCTTTTCCCCGGAGGAGATTTGAATTCCGGTGAAATCCAGGCTTTGTTCATTTTAATAAGCGTCAGCCTGTCAGCGCTGTCAGTTGACAGGCGTGTACGCTTATCGGTGATGACGCCACCAGCTGCACTGAATACCTGCTCTGACAGCACGCTAGCGGCAGGGCAGGCCAGC
Source organism: Rhinella marina (assembly GCA_900303285.1). NCBI lineage: Eukaryota > Metazoa > Chordata > Amphibia > Anura > Bufonidae > Rhinella > Rhinella marina. The sequence goes on along the minus strand of ONZH01007699.1, from coordinate 44,327 downwards.
ACCTCCAAGGCGTACAGCGCCAGTTCAGGCCACGTGTCCAGCTTTGAAACCCAGTAGTTGTATGGAGCAGAGTGATCGCTACGGACGTTGGTATGGTCAGCTAGGTACTCCCTCACCATCTTTCTGTACAGCTCCCCCCTACTCTGCCTAGACTGGGCACTGGACTCCTAACCTCTGAAAGAGCAGAAATTTAAGGGCCCAGCTTTTAGCTTATTTTTGTGTATTTGATTGGTGGGTGCTTGACTGCAAGGGTTCCCCAGGATCCTGAACACAGGGGTCCTGTTCCCCTCATATGAATGGAGTACCAAGCGTCACCTGCTGCTCCATCTGTATGAGGGAACATGGCCCAGTTCTCAGGATCGATGTGGGTCTGATCCTGTGGGTATAAAAGATATAGAAGTCAAAAGCTTGGCGTGACCCCTTTAAATGCGTAAATAACCACTTCTACTGAATATATAACTACAAATCTATACATTAATCTTCTCAGTTCCTCCTGCTCTATATCAGGCTGCCTGGAGATCAGACACCATGTTCAGTGTGATGGTTTCCCTGTAATTATCTGACACTGATGTCCTCTTCATCTAGTCTAATAGGCGACCCTTTCTTTCCAGCCTGCCGCCGCCATCATACATACAACACTTCTTACTTGCACCCGTATAAATTAGGTCCCATGCACACGAATGTATCTGTTTTGTGTTCTGCAAATTCCAAACATCCGTATGTCTGCTCCTCAAAAACATAGAACATGTCCTACATTGTCTGAAAGTCAAAGCAGATGCAGTATGGACCGCATCTGTATTTTGCAGATCCACGATTTGCGGACCTCAAAATACATACGGTCGTGTACATGAGGCCTAATCTCTATACCTGGTGCACCACTCCACATGAAGGAGGTGTCATCTCAGGCTGATCGCTGCTCCTGAGCACAGATGAAACGTTAACGACACCGCTCTGAAGGCTTTCATCACCACTGAACGCTTCTGTTTCATGTATTGTCACACCTCGCCTATTACAGCCCATAATACCCAGCATTAGAGGCTTTCAGCACAAATTGAGCGGCTTGTCATGGAGTTAACTCTGTATCTTCCAGACGAGGACTCTCCCCCCGAACTTCCTCCCTCATATTGTGCGTTGGTTTTAGGAAAACCGTAAGACACGTCAGACGCCTTGAGCCTAATGCGTGCGGTGAAATGTCAAACGCTTTCCGCAGTGCGATATAATTGGAAAAGGCCGTGGGTGGAAATCAGGGCAGTGACTGTGAAGAGCGGAGAGGTATTACAGATGGACGGGACCTTCTTTCCACCCCCTTAACGTGAAGAACAATCCTGAAGAGTCGTGGAGAAATCTTCTCGCTTTCTGCCTTTACGACATGCTCCTCGGCCGTGGACGTCCGTGCGCACAGCTTGCTGGGATTCGCCTGCGGTTCTCGGAGATAAGCCGGGTAATGGACTGACTAATGAACTGCTCGCCTACTAATAAAAGCTTTATCGGAGCCGTTCATTTAATCAGAGCACACAACGTCCTACGTGATATGACCATGTGAGAAATAAGAGCCTTTAACTTCTTCAGATCCTGGTCGAAGATTCTGGAGGACAGGAAGAGGACAGCCCTGGGAGCCTAATCTCAAGAATGGGGCAAATTAATGTGAAATAAAGGGGTTAAAAGGAGTGAAAACTTTTGACAGCACTCTGTAGGTGACAGGGTAATAATCATGCACGTTACATCACAAAGAAATCCAACCTCCAAGTGCTACATAGGTGGTCTCTTTACCTGCAGTGCCCTCAGCTCTCCACTCTGACCGTCCCCCAGCCCTTCCATTCATTTGGCTGTAGCATCCAATCTGGAGGCCGCTAGAACCAGGGGCGGATTGGCCATAGACCTTACAGGGAAATTTCCCGGTGGGCCCATGCCCAGAGGGCCATCGGAGCCCTCCTCATGGCCGTCCAGTGGAGGTTTTTAGGGATGTATTTTGTGCTGCTGGCGGCAGTATGTTGTGATGGACTTTGGTATTTGGCTCTGTTGGGGTGGTATAATGTGCCACAATATGGTATATTTCTGGCCCTGCCTTCCATCAATTTGGACCCAAATAAAAAATGGGCCCAATTTTAGTATTTTTTCCAGGGCCACATTAAAGGGGTTCTCCAGGAATTAAGAAAATGAAAATACGTAAATATTACTTTATTATAAATATATTCCTAAATGCTTTTCATTAGTTAGAATGGCTCATTTTGTCTAGGAAGCAATGATTAGGAGAAACAAAATGGCCGCTGGCCTATTAGTGCACACAGAACCTGTCCTAATCAGACAGGAGGACAAGTTACTTCACAACACTGAACTACAGAGCTGCCTCATCCTCCTCTCTGCTCTGCTTGTCAGGGATTATGATCCTGAATACAGTTTAATATGATATTTAGCTGAATCTTTGTGGGAAAGGAGTTCATGAGGAGACATGAAGTACAGAGAAGAAGGACAGGACAGACTATGATAATGTGGGGCTGTGGTAATGGAGACTACATAGAAGAGCTGCTGCTCATTATCCACATCTACTCATGAACTCCATTCCTATAGCTGTATTCAGGATCATAATCCCTGACAAGCAGAAAGGAGGATGAGGCAGCTCTTTACCTCAGTGTTGTGATGTAACTTCTCCTCCTGTGTGATTAGGACAGGTTTTGTGTGCACTAATAGGACGGCGACCATTTTGTTTCTCCGAATGATTGCTCCTTAGGCAAAACAAACCATTATAATTAATGAAAGGTATTTGGGAATATATTTATAATCAAGTAATATTTAAGTATTTTTATTTTCTTAATTCCTGAAGAACCCCTTTAAGTTCCCAGTCCGCCCCTGGCTAGAACCATCACTCAGAGATAAGGGAATAAGGAAATGTTTACAGAGTCCAGGGCACTTAACAAAGAACTGCTCACTACCGTCACCTATAAAGTGATTTGAGTAGTTGTAAGGAGTTAAAAAGAAACGTCAATGAGGACCCCAAGAAAAAAGGGGGGATCTCCCAGTCTTCCTGCCGAGTTGACAAAACTCTGAGGCATATATTTATATCCAGAAATATATCTAGTGTGTGGTGCTGGGATGCTGTATCATCTAATTCAACCCTGGTAGGCATATACCCTTGCATTGCTGCTTTGAGCCTACATAGGCCCTGCTTTGGTGCACCAATAGATATGTACCACTCACCTCCACTAGATAGCTAACTGCAAGCAGTATTGGTCTGGCTCTCTCTCCATCAGTGGCTTTAGCGCACACTATGCTTCCATACCATGTCTGACCATGAGGTCTTAGATCACATGCTCAGCGGTGTGAGGACACAATTACACTAAAAACTTCTCTGACCCCTGACTTTTAACCCATACACTGCCCTCATACACTATATGCAGTGCAATATCTTCACAATATAGAATGCATTACTATGACAGTGCGGTTTACCTCATACATAGTTGGAGCATCCAATGACATCATGTTTGGAGGTGTATGTCACATGCAGGGGGTAGTTGTCTCATCTGAGCTGTGTACAGTAGGATATATATTTTTTAATATCAACTACACTGTACTTGCAGTGCTGATTTATTTGTCATGTGAGATGTACTAGAGCAATAGAAAGACTTTTCTCTGTGAGGGTGGAGATCCCCTTTAAGTAAAGTTCACATTCACATGAGGGCAGGTTCTGCTGGTTCAGTCATCGTCAGTGATGTTCTGCTGCAAAACTTTACTGCAAGATAAAGACTTTTTGATAGTTCAGCGCGTGCCATATGGTAGTAAAATATCTAAAAGCTTTCAGTGACCTACTTCTCATCATAAAGCTGGACGCCAGCACTAAGGAGATTGTGACTCATACACATCGGACCTTCATCATCCTCAGTGATATTTCTCCCTTCACCAGAAATTATCAATGTACTGGAAGATAAATCTACAGGATTTCCCATTCACTTCTGCCTTCTGGGTGCAGATTACACTTATCTGATGCCATTTATTGCCCAGAGCCAGAAATAGAAAAACACAATATCTGGTGGGAATATTTTCTTGCTTAGGCTACTTTCACACTAGCGTTTTATAATTCCGGTATTGAGTTCCGTCATAGGGGCTCAATACCGGAATAAAACGCTTCAGTTTTGTCCCCATTCATTGTCAATGGGGACAAAACTGAACTGAAGACAACAGAATGCTCCTAAAAGCATTCCGTTCCGTCTTCAGACCGGAGAGCAAACCTCTCCGGTCCAGGCATCCGCACCAAGACGGTGGTGTGACACAATGTGGACGGATCCGTTTGGTGTGACACAATGGTGAACGGATCCGTCCTCCATTGACTTTCAATGGAGTTCATGATGGATCCATCACCTGCACACACACATACAGACATACACATAAACATACACAGACATATGCACATACAAATACACATACATACTTACATGCTCCCGGCAGGTCTCCACAGCGCAGGAGGAGCAGGACGGTGCACACATGGGATGATTCCACCCGGCGCCCAGCAGAGGGCGCTGTGGGGAATCGTCCTATGTGCGCCGTCCTGCTCCTCCTGCGCTGTGGAGACCTGCCGGGAGCATGTAAGTATGTATGTGTATTTGTATGTGTATATGTCTGTGTGTATGTACTGTGTGACGTGTGGGGCCGGAGCGCGGTTCCGGCCCCACACATTGTCCTGCGGCAGCACAGATCCGGCGGCACCCTTCACCTGCCGGATCCGTGCTGCTGCGAATGTGAAAGAGGCCTTACTGTATATTCTTACGGTTGAACATCCAGATACATGTAATGGGATAGGGAAGGTCATACAGCTCACCACTAAACCACTTTGCACGGTCCAAATCCATGGGCATAGCTAAAGGCTCATGGGCCCTGGTGCAAGAGTCCAGCTTGGGCCTCCCTTTCCCTCAGTGCTTTGTGGCCAGGGGCAGGGAAGCACATAGCCTTCCTGCTGTCTGAGGCAAACATTGAAATGCACCCCCTCCCCCATGCAAAATTCTTGACCCTTCCATCCAGCCAGAGGTGTAACTTGACCAGCATGCACTCTCTATTAGGGCCCTTGCACACGACTGTATGCCCTCCGTGAGTGGGCCATATGTCCCGGAGCGGCATTGATCGTGTGCACGGGAGCGCACAGCATCATAGATTACTATGATGCTCTGCACTGCGGGCCACCCGCGGGATCTGGTTAGTGCGGGACAATAGTCCCACAGGTGGCCCGACATTCACAGCATCATTGTAATCTATGATACTGTGCGCTCCCGTGCGCACGATTAATGCCGCTCCAGGACATATGGCCAAGTCACGGACCGTATGTCTCAGAGGGCATACAGTCATGTGCAAGGACCCTAATATTGATATCTTCTTATGCACCACAAGGGTCTTTGGGCCCCCTCAGGTTCCTGGGCCCGATAGCAACTGCTGCCTCTCCCTCCCTATAGCTATGTCCCTGTTCAAATCCCAGGAAAAAGTGAGAAGCTGTTCCGATAATGGTCCAAAACCGACTACGGAAATCCAGCAATGCGTCTCAATAAAAAAATTCTTTATTGGTGGCTTCTTAAAAAATACATAAAATGCTAATTCACATGCTACTCATTTCATGTACACATGTCGTCCTTCATGGCTTACTGAATGCTATACAAGGCATTTGGAAAGTCTTCAGACCTTTTCACATTTTATTATGTTGTGGATTTGTGGTGAAATTCAAGTTCTTCCCCATCAATTTGCATTCAGTAGCCCATAATGAGAAAGTGAAAAAAAATATATATTTTTTTCAAATTTTAAAAAGGTAAAAACTAAAATGTCACATGGACATAAGTATTCTGACCCTCTGTTATGACAGTTGACATTTAGCTCTGGGGCCTCCCATTTCTCTTGATCATATTTGAGATATTTCTACACCTTGACTGGAGTCACCAGTTGATTGGACAGGATTTGGAAAGACGCAGCCCTGTCAGCTGAAAATGCATATTAGAGTAAAAACCAAGCCATGAGGAGGAAAGAACTGCACGTAGAGCTCAGAAACGGGATAGTCAGGAGGAACACATCTGGAAAAGGGTACAAAAAAATTTCAGCTGCACTGAAAGTTCCTAAGAGCACTGTGGCCTCCATAATTCATAAATGGAAGATGTTTGGAACAATCAGGACAACTCCTAGAGCTGGCCAACCCACCAAATGAAGTAATTGGGGAAGAAGGGCCTTGATAAGAAAGGAGCTTTGGTTGAACTCCAAAGATCCTTTGTGCAGATGGGAGAAACTTCCAGAAGGTCAACCATCACTACAGCACTTCACCAATCTGGACTTTAATGTGGCCCTGAAAAAAAAAAAATCTTAAAATTTGCCCCATGTTGTATTGACAGAAGGCAGGGCAACACAAATAGGCGGGGTCAACAATACCATAGTGCAAAATACTGTCCTTCTGTGGTGGCCATCAATAGCTGCCATTTTCTGTCCTCCTCCTCCAGTTCTCTCTGTTTAAGATATGGAGCAGGGGACCTAGGAGATGACATGTGGGCCAGAGTAGTTTAATTCAGGAGGGCTTGTGTGGTCGCTGGCCGGTTTCATGTTTGCCTGATTCTCCCAGAGTTAATTACCCCTGAGATTTCATTATGTACCCGGCCAGTGGCAGGGAGGAGGGCTTGGATGGCCCCCCCTGGACATTGGCACCACTGGAAATTTCCCTGTAAGATCTATGGCCAATCCACCTCGGCATGATTGATAGGTGCCTGGAGTTTACAAAAAAAAGGCACCTAAAGGACTCCCAGACTGTGAGAAACAAGATGCTTTGGTCTGAGATGGAATTTTTTGGCCTCAGTAGTTCTAACTGTCTTTTCTGGAGGAAAACAAGAACTGCTCATCACCTGCCCAATATCATCCCTACAGTGAAGCATGGTGGTGGCAGCATCGTGCTGTGGGGGTGTTTTTCAGCAGCTGGGACAGGGAGACTGGTCAGAGTTGAGGGAAAGCTGAATGGAGCAAAATACTGAGAAATTCTTAATGAAAACCTGATCCAGAGAGCTCTGGACCTCAGACTCGGCCGAAAGTTCACCTTCCAACAAGACAATGACCCTAAGCACACAGCCAAGACCACACAGGCATGGCTTATGGAAACTCTGTGAATGTCCTTGAGTGGCCCAGCCAGAGCCCTGACCTGAACCTAATCGAACATCTCTGGAGAGACCTAAAAATGGCTGTCCACCGATGGTCCCCAACTAACCTGACAGAACTTGAGAGGATCTACAGAGAAGAATGGCAGAAAATCCCCAAATCCCGGTGTGCAAAACCTGTGGCATCATACCCAAGAAGACTGGAGGAGTAATCACTACCAAAGGGGCTTCAAAAAGTCCTGAGAAGGGTGTGAATACTTATGTCAATTCAAGGTTTCACAGATTTTGAAAGTTCTGTTTTCATTATGGGGTATGGCGTGCAGAATGATGGGGAGAAACTGGAATGTTCTTTTCTGTATTCAAACAAGGCCACAACATTACAAAATGTGAAAAAAGTGAAAGGGTCTGAAGACTTTCCAAATGCTCTGTATGCTGATATAAATATACATGCCATAGACATCCATATAAACTGGTATCCATATACAAGAGAATAAGAGACTAGAGAAATAAGAAACTACAAATATTTTGTTTTATTTTTTTTTAATTTATTGAGAATTTTCTTTTTACAAAAAGTCAGAACAGTTTTCAGAGGCCCTATAGCAGGAATAAAAACAGGGCATCCTGCTTATGGCTTATTTCCCAGATCTTGGGCATCAGTGCCAACCATTATCGTGTGCCATCCATAATACTGGTGTCTTCTTGTGGCACCACTGCAAATGCTGCTTCTTGACTTCTAATAGTTAGACTTCTGACACCATCTTACCCTTCCGGATGAGAAGGAAGAGAAGCGTGAGCACATGGCTAACTTCTGACCATGAACTGCTACCTCAACATCAGTTTGGTGGGGGTCCAACTCTGTGGACTCCCACGGTCTGTTTATTGAGGGCATGTACTATGCTCTGTAACAGAACCAAAACAGCACAGCTCCATATTCATTGATATAGCGGAGCTGCAGTACCATTCACGGCCACTACCCAGTGCATGGAGCTGTGCTGTTCCACTTCCTCTTCTATAGCGCAGCAGTCCACTCTATCTGCTGATCGCCGGTGGGCCAAGAATTGAACCCCCAAATATCTAAGTCCCCTCTGGCACTAGGGATGTTACTGCTACCTCTGAACCCTCTATAATTCTACTCCAGCACTAAACATCCTGAACTTGTGTAATATGACTGCTCTCCTCCGTACCTTACCTCTCCTCGCCCCTATATATAGACGACCTATGTTTATATTTGGCTAATTACATGTGACGTGCCTCAGAAAGCTGCAATATTCGCTCAGCAGGCTGCACGTAATTACATGCAAATCACTAGCTGGTTACAGCACGGAAATAACAAACTGCTGGTGTCTTCATGACCTCGATGTAACATGGATCTAACGCAAGATGGTTGTGGCTGAATCACCAAGGACGCATCATTAACAATTAGCATAATTCATTCCCAGCATCGAAATTCTCCTCCCTACTGATACTTTCCATGGACTCTCTCAAATTTATGCATACCCAAAGTATTCACGCCCCTGCACTTTTTCCACAACGCTCATATATTATCTAATCAAATTGCACATGATACCCCATTGTGGTGACAACATTTCCTTCGAAAACTTTTAAAATGTATCAAGAAAAAAAAATATTCACACTCTTTGCTATGACAGAGTCTCTATTGATCAACCTGGAGATGTTCCTACAACTTGGCTGGAGGCCATCTGTGGTAAATTCAATTGATTAGACATGATTTGGGAAGTCTATATAAGGTCACAGCAAAGCAAAGCCACAAAGTCAAAGCAATGGTCGTTGGACCTCCAAGACAGGAGTGTGATGAGCAGAGATCTAGGGAAGGGTGCTAAAACATTTTGATGGCTTGGAAAGTACCAAGGAATATGGTGGCCCTCATCATTCTCAAATGGACAAAGTGCAGAACTACCAGGAGCATCAGGAAAATAGGTACCCTGTCTCTTTCACCACTTGAAGACCACCCATTGAGTTTATACATCTGGACATTCCTGATTCGGAGGATACTATATCTCCTAATTAGTGTTAGGAATCTTAGAGACCATATATACTCTTCTGGAATTCTGGGCTCTTCACAAGCTCTGCCACTGATGCCACCAGATGTATGGCAGCTATAAGTCAATAATCAACTTTTTAAACAGGCCTTGAGACATGACTTGGATAATAACTAAGCCAGCACCTCATCTGCAGTTGTAAGTTATCATTATCCGATACTGACATAAGTTATTTATATGTGTTTAGTGCTTTTTTCCAGTCTTTATTTAGTCTTTTATTATGTAATATTTAGCCTTTAATCCCTTGGCGCATTTGGACGTAACTGTATGTCCAAAGTGCAAGTAAGTTGCAGCATTTGGACGTGCAGTTACGTCCAAACTGCTTACCGGGACTGTGACACTATAAAGTGTCACAGCCCCGGAGACTCCGCTCTCCCGGAGAGCAGAGACCTCGGGGAAGCCTGCAAGGGACCAATCAGAGTGGTCCCTTGCCAGCAAGCGCTCCGATTGGTTAGTCTCTGCAGACTAACCAATCGGAGCGCTTCAGTGCTAAAATGCCGGTTTCAGGCTTCGATATCCACTCTGGAGATCGCAGCCTGAAACCAGATAAGATGTCTGTGCCCCCCTTATAGTGCCCCCCCCCTGAAGTGCCCCCCTCCCCTCGTGCCTCCGTTGCCCCCCTCCTGCTGCGCTGTGTTATATGATGGCAGCGGCTCAGGATCGGAGCCACTGCCATCAGCAGAGAGTGTGAGCTGTAATTACAGCTCACACTCTGCTGCTACAGCTGAAATCGGTGCTGGATCGGCGGCAATATTTGGTATGACCACTCTTTGCCTTCAAAACAGCTCTTCTAGGTGGACTTGCACACAGCTTTTGAAGGAGCTCGGCAGGGAGGTTGTTCCAGACAACTTGGAGAAGTAACCACAGATCGTCTGTTAATCTAGGCTTGCTCCAATCTTTCATGTAATCCCAGACAGACTCGATGATGTTGAGATGACTACTTGTTTTTCTTTACGCTGAAGATACAGTTATGGTTGAATGTTTGTGAACCCTTCAGAATTTTCTACATTTCTGCATAAATTTGACCTAAAGTACATCACATTTTCACACAAGTCTTAGAAGCAGATAAAGATAACCAAATCAAACACAAGAGTCAAAAATATAAGACTCGGTCATCTATTTCTTGTGGAAAATGATCCAATACCACATATCTGTGAGTGGTAAAAGTATGTGAAACTTTAGGATTAGGAGATAATTTGACAAAGAAATTAGAGTGAGGTGTTTTCAATCAATGGCATGACAATCAGATGTGAGAGGGCAACCTGTTTTATTTAAAGAACAGGGTTCTATCAAGGTCTGATCTTCACAACACATGTTTGTGGAGGTGTATCATAGAATGAACAAAGGAGATTTCTGAGGACCTCAGAAGAAGAGTTGTTGATGTTCATTCATGAGGCTGGGAGGTTACAAAACCATTTTTTAAAGTTTGGACTCCATCAATCCATGGTTAGACAGATTGTATACAAAATCCAGAACATTATGACCCTTACCAAGAAAGGACCAACAAAGATGACTCCAAGAGCAAGGCATGTAATAGTCTATGAGGTCAAAAAAGAACCCAGGTAACCTCCAAACAACTAAAGGCATTAACTAATGTTCATCAGTCCGAATTATCTAATATTCACCATCAGGAGGACACTGAACAACAATGGTGTACATGGCAGGATTGCAAGAAGAAAGCTGCTGCTCTCCAAAAGAACATTGCTGCCCATCTGCAGTTTGCTAAAGATCACTTTAAAAAACCCGAAGGCTATTGGAGCAATGTTTTATGGATGGTTGAGAACAAAATAGAAATTTTTGGTTTAAATGAGAAGCGTTATGTTTAGAGAAAAACACAGCATTCCTCATCCCATCCATGAAAGCTCATCCCATCTGTGAATCATGTTGGTGATAATATGATGATTTGGGCTGTCTTGCTGCATCTGAGTCAGGATGGCTTACCATTATTGATGGAACAATGAATTTTGAATTATACCAGCATATTCTAAAGGAAAATGTCAGGACATCTATCCATCAGCTGAATCACAAGAGAACGTGGGTGATGCAGCAAGACAACGACCCTAAGCACACAAGTCATTCTACCAAAGAACGGTTAAAGAAGAATAAACTTAAAACTTTGGAATGTCTAAGTCAAAGCCCTGACCTTACATACTGATGACCTATCCTCTGGTATCTGATCGGTGGCGATCCAACATCTGGGACTTCTGCCGATCAGCTGTTCGAGAAGGCTGCGGCACATGCAAAAGCACCGCAGCCTTCTTGCTGCTTTTCCTATGTTGAGTGACGACACGTTCATCGGTCACATGGCCTAGGTGCAGCTTAGTCCCAATGAAGTGAATGGGACTGAGCTGCAATACCCAGCACGACCAGTATACAATGTACGGCTCCCATGCTCACAGGAGCACCGGTGCCTTCTCAAATGGATGATTAACGGGGGTCCTGGGTGGTGGACCTCCACCAATCAGATACAAGTGACCGATCTTGATTGGTCATCAGTATTTAAATCTCCGAAAACCCTTTTAATCCTACAGATATGTTGTGGACGTCTGTCGTGGACTTTTCACTACTTAAACTACCAGCAATGTCCACCAGCACATGGTGAAAGCATTCTAAACATATCTGTAGGACATGGTGGTCTTTGAATGTCCCAGAAAATAACGTATGTTCTACACAGGCGCTAAGGCAATAGGACAAAAAAGGGAATGTGGTGCACAAGGGCCAGAAGCATAGCAGAGCGTTCCTCTCAAGATTGGAGCTGCATCAACATGACCTCAGATATGAGATATTGCACTATTTTCTCAATAAACAAATTACCAAGTCTAAAATTTCTGACTCATGTGTTTGATATCTATCTATTTCATATCTGTTTATCTATCTATCTATCTATCTATCTATCTATCTATCTATCTATCTATCTATCTATCTATCTTTGATATCTATCAATAGCTGCTAGGAAACCACTGCTAAGGACAGGCAACAAGCAGAAGAGACTTGTTTGGGCTAAAGAACACAAGGAATGGACATTAGACCAGTGGAAATCTGTGCTTTGGTCTGATGAGTCCAAATTTGAGATCTTTGGTTCCAACCACCGTGTCTTTGTGCGACGCAGAAAAGGTGAACGGATGGACTCTACATGCCTGGTTCCCACCGTGAAGCATGGAGGAGGAGGTGTGATGGTGTGGGGGTGCTTTGCTGGTGACACTGTTGGGGATTTATTCAAAATTGAAGGCATACTGAACCAGCATGGCTACCACAGCATCTTGCAGCGGCATGCTATCCATCCGGTCTGCGTTTAGTTGGACCATCATTTATTTATCAACAGGACAATGACCCCAAACACACCTCCAGGCTGTGTAAGGGCTATTTGACCAAGAAGGAGAGTGATGGGGTGCTACTCCAGATGACCTGGCCTCCACAGTCACCAGACCTGAACCCAATCGAGATGGTTTGGGGTGAGCTGGACCGCAGAGTGAAGGCAAAAGGGTCAACAAGTGCTAAGCATCTCTGGGAACTCCTTCAATACTGTTGGAATACCATTTCAGGTGACTACCTCTTGAAGCTCATCAAGAGAATGCCAAGAGTGTGCAAAGCAATAATCAAAGCAAAAGGTGGCTACTTTGAAGAACCTAGAATATAAGACATATTTTCAGTTGTTTCACACTTTTTTGTTAAGTATATAATTCCACATGTGTTAATTCATAGTTTTGATGCCTTCAGTGTGAATCTACAATTTTCATAGTCATGAAAATACAGAAAACTCTTTGAATGAGAAGGTGTGTCCAAACTTTTGGTCTATCTATCTATCTATCTATCTATCTATCTATCTATCTATCTATCTATCTGTATCTATCTCATATCTATTATCTATATATATATATATATATATATATATATATATATATATATATATATATATCTGTCTGTGTCTATCTATCTATCTATCTATCTATCTATCCATCTATCTCATATCTATCTATCTATCTATCTATCTATCTATCTATCTATCTATCTGTATCTATCTCATATCTATTATCTATATATATATATATATATATATATATATATATATATCTGTCTGTGTCTATCTATCTATCTATCTATCTATCCATCTATCTCATATCTATCTATCTATCTATCTATCTATCTATCTATCTATCTGTATCTATCTCATATCTATTATCTATATATATATATATATATATCTCTATCTGTCTGTGTCTATCTATCTATCTATCTATCTATCTATCCATCTATCTCATATCTATCTATCTATCTATCTATCTATCTGTATCTATCTCATATCTATTATCTATATATATATATATATATATATCTCTATCTGTCTGTGTCTATCTATCTATCTATCTATCTATCCATCTATCTCATATCTATCTATCTATCTATCTATCTATCTATCTATCTATCTATCTATCTATCTATCTATCTATCTATCCATCTATCTCATATCTATCTATCTATCTATCTATCTATCTGTATCTATCTCTTATCTCCCTCCATTTCCATATCTGCTGTAGTATAAATAGTCTTATTCCACTGTTGACCCTGATTTTTTCCGCCTCTTTTTCTCGGATTAACCTATTTCCCTGAGTTCTCGGCTGCAGTTTTCGCCGTTGTCTCTGGATATGTGTCACGTTTAATATTTCACAGTTGGCTCCCGTGCAGAAACATTTACTCTCTCCTCTCTGCTCGGTCTGATAGATCCTGAGCCTTCTCCTTGTGTCACATCTCCACTAATGACGACTGTGGCTTTGTACCTCAGCAGTCACAGCCTGCGCCTCGTACCTCATTACCTACCATCGTGGGTCCATCTGCAGGATGTTGTATGTTCTGTGGACTCCAGCAATGTATGGCTGTGTCATCAGCTTCCTCTATGGAGCTTGTAATGACTAGTTGTCATCTTCTGGTTGTCAGCTGCACTATTGTTGAGTCCACTGTGACTACCAGTAGACTGCAATGACCAGAGGATAACACCTTAGACAAAGTAACTGCCCTTAGATTTGGCAGCCCCCAATGGGTCTTTTCCGGTGTTTGATGGTATGTCTGTGACCATTTCTATCAGCGGGGCGCTGTGTCTGTCATTTGTCTTGGAGACATCTTTGATTGTCAGTGTTAGGATGGAGCTATCTGGGGGCAGAGGTTGAAGACGAGATGTTTCTTGTGGTTCCAAATAAGGGGTGAAGTCAAGGCTCTGTGACAACATCATCCCTACAGACGACTCCGTATATATTAGATTACAAGTCCACTAAAGCCATATGAAGTCCTCTGTGCACTCCCAGTTGTAGGACACAGCAGAGGAGAAGGACAGAGAGGAGGTGACTGGTGTCCATCCAGACTGCTCCAGTCACTGCCGTATTCCTCTTCAACCTTCAGAGCACGGGTCAATGTGAATGCACGTGTGTTATGGACTATTATCCACATGTCTGTTATGGACTATTATCCACATGTCTGTTATGGACTATTATCCACATGTCTGTTATGGACTATTATCCACATGTCTGTTATGGACTATTATCCACGTGACTGTCATGGACTATTATCCACGTGACTTTTATGGACTGTTATCCACATGTCTGTTATGGACTATTATCCACATGACTGTTATGGACTATTATCCACATAACTGTTATGGACTATTATCCACATAACTGTTATGGACAGTTATTCACGTGACTGTTATGGACTATTATCCACGTGACTGTTATGGACTATTATCCACATGACTGTTATGGACTATTATCCACGTGACTGTTATGGACAGTTATTCACGTGACTGTTATGGACTATTATCCACGTGACTGTTATGGACTATTATCCACATGACTGTTATGGACAGTTATTCACGTGACTGTTATGGACTATTATCCACGTGACTGTTATGGACTATTATCCACATGACTGTTATGGACTATTATCCACATGACTGTTATGGACAGTTATCCACGTGACTGTTATGGACAGTTATTCACGTGACTGTTATGGACTATTATCCACGTGACTGTTATGGACTATTATCCACGTGACTGTTATGGACTATTATCCACGTGACTGTTATGGACAGTTATCCACGTGACTGTTATGGACAGTTATCCACGTGACTGTTATGGACAGTTATCCACGTGACTGTTATGGACAGTTATCCACGTGACTGTTATGGACTGTTATCCACGTGACTGTTATGGACAGTTATCCACGTGACTGTTATGGACAGTTATCCACGTGACTGTTATGGACAGTTATCCACGTGACTGTTATGGACAGTTATCCACATGACTGTTATGGACAGTTATCCACATGACTGTTATGGACTATTATCCACGTGACTGTTATGGACAGTTATCCACATGACTGTTATGGACTATTATCCACATGACTGTTATGGACAGTTATTCACATGACTGTTATGGACTATTATCCACATGACTGTTATGGACTATTATCCACATGACTGTTATGGACTATTATCCACGTGACTGTTATGGACTATTATCCGCGTGACTGTTATGGACTATTATCCACGTGACTGTTATGGGCTGTTATCCACGTGACTGTTATGGACAGTTATCCACGTGACTGTTATGGACAGTTATCCACGTGACTGTTATGGACAGTTATCCACGTGACTGTTATGGACAGTTATCCACGTGACTGTTATGGACAGTTATCCACGTGACTGTTATGGACAGTTATCCACGTGACTGTTATGGACAGTTATCCACGTGACTGTTATGGACAGTTATCCACGTGACTGTTATGGACAGTTATCCACGTGACTGTTATGGACAGTTATCCACGTGACTGTTATGGACAGTTATCCACGTGACTGTTATGGACAGTTATCCACGTGACTGTTATGGACAGTTATCCACATGACTGTTATGGACTATTATCTTGACACAGTGCAAAATTGTATAAATCACTGAAGAGTAAAACTTTACTTTTTTCAGACAGCTACAAAAAAGCAAGTGTCATAATAAGTGTTGGGGCCCTTGGCTCACTGTCAAAGAACTTTCTTTACATAAGGCTGTCACTCCAGACTGAAGAAGGACCTGTGAGTCTGACATGTTGCTCTGCCACTGTCTATCTGTCTATCTTTGTTGCATTACAGTTCATTCAATGACTTGAGGTAAGTAAACATCAGACACCAAGGACTGGGAGCGGACAACAGGGAGAGTGACAGAAAACCACTAAACATCACTCAGTATGATATAAAACCTCTACACACCAGAGAAAATATATTAGACCACTAGAGATATTAAGACTGCTAGACACTAATGAATAAGATGGAAAACCACTAGACACCAGGGAGTAAGATATAAAACCTCCAGACACCAGAGATTATGACTTAAATTGGTGGCATATTGCTAGGATATGCCACCAATGTCACCTTTGGCACCTGCACCTATCTCTAGAACGAGACCCCTGAAGTGAATGAAGAACAGCAGGGCATGCACGGGTGCCGTCCATTCATTTCTATGAGAGTTCTGCTGAGCTTGTCTATTTCTGGCAGTCCTATAGAACTGTATGGAACAGTGGCCTTGCTTGCGCTGTGCGCTCTCAATTTGATTCTATGGGACATCCAAAAATAGCTGAGCATGCTCACTCAACAATTTTTGTAACCTCATAGAAGTGAATGTAGAGCCGGACACACCGTACCATGGTTTTCAAGCAGATTAATGATCGCCAAGGAGTAAGATATAAAACCACTAGACACCAGGGAGTAAGATATAAAACCACTAGACACCTGGGAGTAAGATATAAAACCACTAGACACCAGGGAGTAAGATATAAAAAGACTAGACACCAGGGAGTAAGATCTAAAACCACTAGACACCTGGGAGTAAGATATAAAACCACTAGACACCAGGGAGTAAGATATAAAACCACTAGACACCAGGGAGTAAGATAAAACCACTAGACACCTGGGAGTAAGATATAAAACCACTAGACACCAGGGAGTAAGATAAAACCACTAGACACCAGGGAGTAAGATATAAAACCACTAGACACCAGGGAGTAAGATATAAATCCACTAGACACCAGGGAGTAAGATATAAAACCACTAGACACCAGGAGTAAGATATAAAACCACTAGACACAGGGAGTAAGATATAAAACCACTAGACACCAGGGAGTAAGATAAAACCACTAGACACCAGGGAGTAAGATATAAAACCACTAGACACCAGAGAGTAAGATGTAAAACCACTAGACACCTGGGAGTAAGATATAAAACCACTAGACACCAGGGAGTAAGATATAAAACCACTAGACACCAGGGAGTAAGATATAAAACCACTAGACACCAGGGAGTAAGATATAAAACCACTAGACACCAGGAGGTAAGATATAAAACCACTAGACACCTGGGAGTAAGATATAAAACCACTAGACACCAGGGAGTAAGTGTCACGCTCTGGTGTGGGGGGAAAAGCCACACCGAGCGTATGAGGGATGGGAACAGACAAAACCAGGGAACCGATCACCTCCTGCAGGGGACCCTGGGACTAGGCCCTAGCTGACTACAAGTATGAACAATCCTGGGTTGTAGGAAAGTTCATACGCAGGAACCTAATCTAAATGCACCCTAGGAAACCCTGCAGTCTAGTGACACAAGAGAGTAAACCCGTTCCTCCAAGCGTAATGAGGAACAGGAGACTCCAAAAGGAAAACAACAAAAGATACAGAAGAAACTTAACTTAAGCAGAAGCTCAGCAACTGGATCTCAGCCGAGATCCACACCACTCTCAACCAGGTAGGCAGAAGATACTAACCGCAAGGGATACTGGGAGAGGAAGGGGTAAATAGGAGAAAGCTAATTGCCAAGCGGCAACAGCTGAGGGGAAGGGGTGTGGTGAACAGCACCCAAACAAAGGGAATAGCCTGTCAGAGATGTCACTTAGAAAGCCGCGCAGAACGTCTGATTCCAGACGCAAGCCTACTCGTGACAGTAAGATATAAAACCACTAGACACCTGGGAGTAAGATATAAAACCACTAGACACCAGGGAGTAAGATATAAAACCACTAGACACCAGGGAGTAAGATATAAAACCACTAGACACCAGGGAGTAAGATATAAAACCACTAGACACCAGGGAGTAAGATATAAAACCACTAGACACCAGGGAGTAAGATATAAAACCACTAGAACACCAGGGAGTAAGATATAAAACCAACTAGACACCAGGGAGTAAGATATAAACCACTAGACACCAGGGACTAAGATATAAAACCACTAGACACCAGGGAGTAAGATATAAAAAGACTAGACACCTGGGAGTAAGATATAAAACCACTAGACACCAGGGGGTAAGATATAAAACCACTAGACACCTGGGAGTAAGATAATAAAACCACTAGACACCTGGGAGTAAGATATAAAACCACTAGACACCAGGGGTAAGATATAAAAACACTAGACACCAGGAAGTAAGATATAAAAGACTAGACACCTGGGAGTAAGATATAAAACCACTAGACACCAGGGAGTAAGATAAAACACTAGACACCAGGGAGTAAGATATAAAACCACTAGATACCAGGGAGTAAGATATAAAACCACTAGACACCAGGGAGTATGATATAAAACCACTAGACACCAGGGAGTAAGATATAAAAGACTAGACACCTGGGAGTAAGATATAAAACCACTAGACACCAGGGGGTAAGATATAAACCACTAGACACCAGGGAGTAAGATATAAAACCACTAGACACCGGGAGTAAGATATAAAAAGACTAGACACCTGGGAGTAAGATATAAAAAGACTAGACACCTGGGAGTAAGATATAAAACCACTAGACACCAGGGGGTAAGATATAAAACCACTAGACACCTGGGAGTAAGATATAAACCACTAGACACCAGGGAGTAAGATAAAACCACTAGACACCAGGGAGTAAGATATAAAACCACTAGACACCAGGGGAGTAAGATATAAAACCACTAGACACCAGGGAGTATGATGATAAAACCACTAGACACCAGGGAGTAAGATAAAAAGACTAGACACCTGGGAGTAAGATATAAAACCACTAGACACCAGGGGGTAAGATATAAAAACACTAGACACCAGGGAGTAAGATATAAAACCACTAGACACCAGGGAGTAAAGATATAAAACCACTAGACACCTGGGAGTAAGATATAAACCACTAGACACCAGGGGGTAAAGATATAAAACCACTAGATACCCAGGGAGTAAGATATAAAACCACTAGATACCAGGGAGTAACATATAAAACCACTAGATATCAGGGAGTAAGATAAAAAAAACCACTAGACACCAGGGAGTAAGATATAAAACCACTAGACACCAGGGAGTAAGATATAAAACCACTAGACACCAGGGAGTAAGATAAAACCACTAAGACACCAGGGAGTAAGATATAAAACCACTAGACACCAGGGAGTAAGATATAAAACCACTAGACACCAGGGAGTATGATATAAAACCACTAGACACCAGGGAGTAAGATATAAAAAGACTAGACACCTGGGAGTAAGATATAAAACCACTAGACACCAGGGGGTAAGATATAAAAACACTAGACACCAGGGAGTAAGATATAAAACCCACTAGACACCAGGGAGTAAGATATAAAACCACTAGACACCTGGGAGTAAGATATAAAACCACTAGACACCAGGGGGTAAGATATAAAACCACTAGATACCAGGGAGTAAGATATAAAACCACTAGATACCAGGGAGTAAGATATAAAACCACTAGATACCAGGGAGTAAGATAAAAAAAACCACTAGACACCAGGGAGTAAGATATAAAACCACTAGACACCAGGGAGTAAGATATAAACCACTAGAACACCTGGGAGTAAGATATAAAACCACTAGACACCAGGGAGTAAGATATAAACCACTAGACACCAGATGTAAGATATAAAACCACTAGACACCAGATTGTAAGATATAAAACCACTAGACCCAGGAAAAAACCTAGACCCAGGGAGTAAGATATAAAACCACTAGACACCAGGGAGTAAGATATAAAACCACTAGACACCAGGGAGTAAGATATAAAACCACTAGACACCAGGGAGTAAGATATAAACCACTAGACACCAGGGAGTAAGATATAAAACCACTAGACACCAGAGAGTAAGATATAAAACCACTAGACACCAGGGAGTAAGATATAAAACCACTAACCAGGAGGCAAACCCTGGGGAGTAAGATATAAAACCACTAGACACCAGGGGGTAAGATATAAAACCACTAGATACCAGGGAGTAAGATATAAAACCACTAGATACCAGGGAGTAACATATAAAACCACTAGATATCAGGGAGTAAGATAAAAAAACCACTAGACACCAGCGGAGTAAGATATAAAACCACTAGACACCAGGGAGTAAGATATAAAACCACTAGACACCAGGGAGTAAGATAAAACCACTAGACACCAGGGAGTAAGATATAAAACCACTAGACACCAGGGAGTAAGATATAAAACCACTAGACACCAGGGAGTATGATATAAAACCACTAGACACCAGGGAGTAAGATATAAAAAGACTAGACACCTGGGAGTAAGATATAAAACCACTAGACACCAGGGGGTAAGATATAAAAACACTAGACACCAGGGAGTAAGATATAAAACCACTAGACACCAGGGAGTAAGATATAAAACCACTAGACACCTGGGAGTAAGATATAAAACCACTAGACACCAGGGGGTAAGATATAAAACCACTAGATACCAGGGAGTAAGATATAAAACCACTAGATACCAGGGAGTAAGATATAAAACCACTAGATACCAGGGAGTAAGATAAAAAAAACCACTAGACACCAGGGAGTAAGATATAAAACCACTAGACACCAGGGAGTAAGATATAAAACCACTAGACACCTGGGAGTAAGATATAAAACCACTAGACACCAGGGAGTAAGATATAAAACCACTAGACACCAGATTGTAAGATATAAAACCACTAGAACACCAGATTGTAAGATATAAACACTAGGACACCAGGAAGTAAGATATAAACCACTAGACACCAGGGAGTAAGATATAAACCACTAGACACCAGGGAGTAAGATATAAAACCACTAGACACCAGGGAGTAAGATATAAAACCACTAGACACCAGGGAGTAAGATATAACCCTAGACCAGGGGTAAGATATAAAACCACTAGACACCAGAGAGTAAGATATAAAACCACTAGACACCAGGGAGTAAGATATAAAACCACTAGACACCAGGGAGTAAGATATAAAACCACTAGACACCAGGGAGTAAGATATAAAACCACTAGACACCAGAGAGTAAGATATAAAACCACTAGACACCAGGGAGTAAGATATAAAACCACTAGACACCAGGGAGTAAGATATAAAACCACTAGACACCAGGGAGTAAGATATAAAACCACTAGACACCAGGGAGTAAGATATAAAACCACTAGACACCAGGGAGTAATATAAAACCACTAGACACCAGGGAGTAAGATATAAAACCACTAGACACCCAGGGAGTAAGATATAAAACCACTAGACACCAGGGAGTAAGATATAAAACCACTAGACACCAGGGAGTAAGATATAAAACCACTAGACACCAGGGAGAAGATATAAAACCATATGACACCAGGGAGTAAGATTATAAAACCACTAGACACCAGGGAGTAAGATATAAAACCACTAGACACCAGGGGAGTAAGATATAAACCTCTTAGACCACCAGGGGAGTAAGATATAAAACCACTTAAGGACACCAGGGAGTAAGAGTATAAAACCACTAGACACCAGGGAGTAAGATATAAAACCATCTAGACACCCTGGAGTAAGACATAAAACCACTAAGACACCTGGGAGTAAGACATAAAACCCACTAGACCCTGGGAGTAGATATAAAGCCACTAGACACCAGGGAGGTAAGATATAAAACCACTAGACACCAGGGAGTAAAGATGTACAAAAGAGCTACGGACACCAGGGGGTAAGATGGATAAGAACCACTAGACACCTGGTAGTAAGATATTAAAACCACTTAGACACCCAGGGAGTAAGATATAAAACCCATTAGACCCAGGAAGTAGATATAAAACCATTAGACACCAGGGAGTAAGATATAAACCACTAGACACCAGGCAGTAAGATATAAAACCACTAGACACCAGGGAGTAAGATATAAAACCACTAGACACCAGGGAGTAAGATATAAAAACCACTAGGACACCAGGGAGTAAGATATAAAACCACTAGACACCAGGGAGTAAGATATAAAACCCTAGACACCAGGGAGTAAGATATAAAACCACTAGACACCAGGGAGTAAGATATAAAACCACTAGACACCAGGGAGTAAGATATAAAACCACTAGACACAGGGAAGTAAGATATAAAACCACTAGACACCAGGAAGTAAGATATAAAACCACTAGACACCAGGGGAGTAAGATATAAAAACCACTAGACACCAGGGAGTAAGATATAAAACCAACTAGACACCTGGAGTAAGATATAAAACCACTAGACACAGGGAGTAAAGATATAAAACCACTAGACACCAGGGAGTAAGATATAAAACCACTAGACACCTGGGAGTAAGATATAAAACCACTAGACACCTGGGAGTAAGATATAAAACCACTAGACACCAGGGGGTAAGATATAAAACCACTAGACACCAGGGAGTAAGATATAAAACCACTAGACACCAGGGAGTAAGATATAAAACCACTAGACACCAGGGAGTAAGATATAAAACCACTAGACACCAGGGAGTAAGATATAAAACCACTAGACACCAGGGAGTAAGATATAAAACCAGAACAAGACATAATATCTTTAGAATCCAGGCAGTAAGATTTTTGTTAAAAAAACCCTACACCTTAGGAAACAAAGGGGTTGTTCGTCCGATCAAGTAACAATGTAGAGCAATGTTTGTGTGGGTGTTATACCATAAAGATATTTAGCAGACTCAGATTTCACTTTCGGCTTTGGCGCTCGTTCTGCCCAACAGTCACAGACGGGAAGAGCATAGCGTTTAGTGTTTACTCGCTGCAGAATAACATCCCGTCTGCTGAATGTGTGACCTCCCCCCCCTTTTCCATTTACTGTAAATGCAGCACTTATTCCTGACAATGGTCATCCCCATACACATTGCGTACGTTGTCGGCAGCACATCGCCTGTGTACATGAAAGGGTGTGCATCAGCTACCAACAAACATTGATTTTCTGCCGTCATTAAAGATAAGGTCAGCTGCATACAAGTGTTTGATCACTGGACAGGTTTACACAAAGCAGTGATTTGGAACAAGCCTTGTACAATCATCAATGATCGCCCCAGTGTACATGGGCCCTAAGGTATCCAGGCACCGAAAACAAAGGCGTAAGGCTGGGTTCACATACACGTTGTAAAATCCGGTGGTCTTTTCTAGTAGAGGTTCTGGTTCCTACTGCAGGCAGAGCAGAGGAGGGGGTTTTCACACCTGACAGCCATTTACAAGAAAAGGATAATCATGGACATTCAGGTCGTGCCTATACATTATGACAATGTGATGATAGCATACTTTTACTTCGCAGGTACTGCACCATTACAACTTGCAATGTTTGCATTGTGTACTGGTGAGCACTGTGGGAAGAATGCAAACATGGAGCCAGGCTACTTAATAAGCTGTTAAGGCACATCTCGGGAGGGGGAAGAGTTTGTGTACCAGGAGAGTATATGGAGTCTGTCAGGTATAAGACGAGTGGGGCATGTGGCTGACATTGCAGGAAAGATCTGGAGGAGGAGAGGTTGGACCCTGTTACTGAAAGGCAATGACCTAGAGAATGCTGCTAAGCACATGTGGACCACCTCCAGGGCCTTCACCCCAAACTGGACTGCTGTATTACTTCCAGCCTGTTTCTGTACCAAGGTTGGGTGGAAAATGTATCTGTTAAGCTGTATGCCAAATAGAAACTGCAACTGACAAGTTGTGTGCCCTTTAGACATTGTAATCACTAAGCTGTGTGCCACCTAAGACTATAATTACTAAGCTGTATGCCTATCTGAGAATTTAACCACCCAGAAGTGTGCCTATCTGAGACTATAACGACCCAGAAGTGTGCCTATCTGAGACTATAACCACCCAGAAGTGTGCCTATCTGAGACTATAACCACCCAGAAGTGTGCCTATCTGAGACTATAACCACCCAGAAGTCTGCCTATCTGAGACTATAACGACCCAGAAGTGTGCCTATCTGAGACTATAACCACCCAAAAGTCTGCCTATCTGAGACTATAACCACCAGACTATATGCCTATCTGAGACTATAACCACCAGACTATATGCCTATCTGAGACTATAACCATCAAGCTGTGTGCCATATGACACTATAACCACCAATCTGTATGCCATATGAGACTATAACCACCAAGCTATGTGCCGTCTGAGACGATAACCACCAAGTTGTGTCCATCTTTCACTATAATCACCAAGCTATGTGCCATCAGTGACTGTAATCACCAAGCTGTGTGTTATATGAAACTGCCATCAAAAATTCTGCTATTGCTTGTTACCACTGAGCTGTGTACCTAATTGAAATGGTAACCAACTGTATGCATAGTTTATCAACAGTTTTTGTCATCTTCTTATAGGATGCAGCATACAGTGTTCTTTGGATCCTGAAGAAGAGACTGATCCAGAATAGACGGGTACAAGTCAAAATTTAAAGGATCACTCCAGGTATTTTGCCTACCGGAGAACCTGAGGGGCGGACCTTAATTTGAACCTTACTTTACACAATACATGAATAAAACCAAAGTTGGTATTTTTTTTAGAACTTTTGTTTTCAAAAGCAGATAAATTGATCTAAATTATATCCAGTTTTGATGCTTCTCTTAAAATATAATTTAGGGGTGTTGTATGCTCAAAGTCTACATCCTGAAGACCACCATAATGATGATATAGAATGATCTTCCCATCTTCACTGTATCCTTGGAAATTGTATTCTCATATTAGTAACCCTAAATCAGAGTAGCCGTGTGTGGAATTACACTGGTTTCTTCACCTTATGTACATAGGTCCTGGACTGGGAAAGTTTACGTCTCACTTCACATTGAGGTTACAATGATATCCAGCTACTGAGGTTGACTGGGTTGTCAAAGTCTACTGAGAAATTCTAGAAAAGTAGATAAATTAACTTTTTAACCACTAAAATAGGCAGGTTTGACTTTCATCCAGTCTGGGCAAAATCCTTTAGGGCATGGTCACCCTTGGTATATTTTGTAGCAGAATATCCAAAAGTTGTGCCCCGGGGCAATTTGTGTGTGGATTCCATTGTGGAAATTTTCTGCGTCAAGTAAGATAAATTCTCATCCACTTTGCTGCTACTGTAAAATCAGTGGATCTTCTGTATACAGTTCCACTCAACATACACCATACGTGGCCTTACCCTTGGTCATGTTGAAAAATAATTTAGAACTTGACCATCAAGAAGCTTGAGAGAACAAATGCCCCCAAAATTGTAAAAAAAAGTGCTACTACTTCTTTTAGTATTTCTACTGCACTTGCTATTATTATGACTACTACTACTACTACTACTTCTACTACTATAATAGTATCAGTGTTGTATGTTCCATGGAGGCAGACCACGCAACAGTTACAGGGCCTAGGAGGGAGGTGGCCTGGGCAATAAACCGCATCTTCTGTTCCCGACAAGAAAACATTGCATTTCATGCAGACACCACTAGGGGGTGCTCAATGCAAAGAGATTTCGTGACTGTCTAAATTTCTATGCACTGAGCTCCCCCTAGTGGTGGCTACAGACAGCTCATTTTGTAATATATTATCTGAAGGGGAGCAGTGATTTAGAGCTGTATGGAGAGAGAGTTATCAATGTATGTACGCTGGTTGTCCAATGTAAGTACATTGAGGCTATGCTGTTCAGAATGAGCGCCGTATTTCTGAAGCTAATGTTCCATTTTTTCGTCAGATAAATTGGGTGAGGCAGAGGATGATTCTTTTATTACAATTGTTTCAGCTCAATAAGAAAATGTACATTTGTCAGAAACCTAGGGGGTTGCACATAGTGTTGCCTAGAAATGTTTGAAGCACGTCTGCTGGGAACCCATGCTACATTCTGGGCCCTAGGAGATCTTTGTAGGCCCCAGGCTACAACAGCATCCTATTATCTGGTAGATTCAAGGAAGAGGACGATCAATGGTTATGTGAATGGATCTAATCACAGAAACCATGAGCATGTCATTGAAACACCAACCAGAAGATGGAACTTTTTGAAAAATATCCCTTTGATTTGGTCTACAGTCTGTAAATGAAGGTGGTAATAATAGTCCTAATTTTACTGTTATTCTCCTGTAGATGGTTAAATAACGCACAAGTGTCAACCGAGTGTTAGAACAGGATTGGGCAAAGCCCTTTTATTGAGTTCATATGGACAAACAGATGGCCAGATGTATCGAGTGCCACCGCACGGAGGCAGAACACATGATAATAATTACCATTTCACCTTCACAATTCTATGTTTTTGGTGATCGTGTCATTTCCTGAATAGGAACAAAAATGTATCAAAAGCAATCTTCTACTAATGACATTATCTATTTACATGTTTGTATCACAACTTGTCACCTACAGAACATACGAATGTGCAAAGTCATTGAGCTGGTCGTTCCAGTACTGGTGGTACTTCCTGCATGGCGGGAACACTACAGGTGTATATACATGCCAAGCACTTGTCATAAAAAGAAATGGTCACATTTTGGTGATGATTGCCTCTAGCATGAAGTGCTGAAGTTGTGTGAACGTTGCCCTCATGTAAACCTTTGTAGTTAAGAGCTGGAGAAGAATGCACATTCAGTAATGGTCACGGCATATTACATGTTTAATTTACAAGAAAATCTTTTGTGGATTTTTTATACAATGTCCATTCAAGTAGAGCAGCAATTCCAAACATTTTTCCATGGAGGAATTCCTGACAAATAATTATTTTCAAGGTGGCCCTACAACCACCCCATCCCTACTTAAAGGTGACTTGCAGGCGCTGTCCCCCGAAGGAACCCACGTAACCCCGGCATCTCTAATTTAAAGGTGATTGCTGGTGGTTTCTCCTGGGGAATCCCTACAACCACCTCATATCCTCTCATCCTTACTGTAAAGATGACTTGCATGTCCTGTCTCCCGGAGAGTCCCTGTAACCTCCTCATCCTTACTGTAAAGATGACTTGCATGTCCTGTCTCCCGGAGAGTCCCTGTAACCTCCTCATCCTTACTGTAAAGATGACTTGCGGGTACTGTCTGCTGGATAATCCCTACAATCACCTCATCCCTACTGGAAATATGATATGTCGGTACTATTCCTACAACCACCCCATCCCTACATTAAAGATAATTTGCAGGTACTGTCTCCTGGAGAATCCCTACAAATACCCCATCCCTACTTTAAAGGTGACTTTCCTACAATCACCTCATAATCACTGTAAAAGTGACTTGCTGATGCTGTCTCCTGAAGAATCCCTACAACCACCTTGTCCCTACTGTAAGGATAACTTGCTGGTGCGATCTCCTGGAGAATCCCTACAACCTCCTCATCCTTGCTGTAAAAATGACTTGCAGATACTGGCTTCTAGAGAATGCCTACAACCATCTGATGCCTAATGTAAAGATTACTTGCAGATGCTGTATCCTGGAAAATCCCTACAACCACCACATTTTCACTGTAAAGGTGACTTGCTGATGCTGTCTCCTGGAGAATCCCTACAACCACTGTGTCCCTACTGTAAAGATTACTTGCTGGTGAGATCTCCTGGAGAATCCCTACAACCACCTCATCCTTACTGTAAAGATAACTTACAGGTTCTGTCTCCTGAAGAATCCCTACAACCACCTCATACTTGCTGTAAAGATGACCTGCTGGTGCTGTCTCCTGAAGAATCCCTACAACCACCTTGTCCCTACTGTAAGGATAACTTACAGGTTCTGTCTCCTGAAGAATCCCTACAACCACCTCATACTTGCTGTAAAGATGACTTGCAGATACTGGCTTCTAGATAATGCCTACAACCACCTGATCCCTAATGTAAAGATTACTTGCAGATGCTGTCTCCTGGAAAATCCCTACAACCACCACATTTTCACTGTAAAGGTGACTTGCTGATGCTGTCTCCTGGAGAATCCCTACAACCACTGTGCCCCTACTGTAAAGATGACTTGCAGGTGCTGTCTCCTGGAGAATCCCTACAACCACCTCATCCTTGCTGTAAAGATGACCTGCTGGTGCTGTCTCCTGGAGAATTCCTACAATCACCTGATCCCTACTGGAAACATGACTTGCTGGTGCTCTTTCCTAGAGAATTCCTACAGCCACCTCATCCTTGCTGTAAAGATGACCTGCTGGTGCTGTCTCCTGGAGAATTCCTACAATCACCTGATCCCTACTGGAAACATGACTTGCTGGTGCTCTTTCCTAGAGAATTCCTACAGCCACCTCATCCTTGCTGTAGAGATGACTCACATGTTCTGTCTCCTGAAGAATCCCTACAACCACCTCATCCCTACTGTAAAGATGAATCACAGTTACTGTCATCTGGAGAATGTCTGTAACCAACTCATCTCTACTGTAAAGATGACTTGCTGGTACTATCTCCTGGAAAATCCCTACAACCACTTCATCCTCACTGTAAAGATGACTTGCAGGTACCATCTGCAGGAGAATTCCTACAATCACCTCACCTTTACTGTAAAGATGACTTGATGGTGCTGTCTCCTGGAGAATCTCCATAACCACCTCATCTTCACTGTAAAGGTCACTTGTAGGTACTGTCTACTGGATAGTTCCTACAACCACCTTGCTGCTACTGTAAAGATGACTGGTATGTATGAATCACTACAACCAACTTATCCATATTGTAAAGATGTACTGTCTCCTGGAGAATCCCTACAACCACTACATCCTCACTGTGGAGGTGACTTACAGATGCTGTCTCCTGAGGAACGCTTACAACTGTTCTCCATTGTAAAGGTTACTTACAAGGTTTTGTCTCCCGGGAAATTCCTACAACCACCTCATCCCTACTGTAAAGATGGTATACATGTACTGTCTCATGGAGAGTCCCTACAACCACCTCATCCCTTCTATAAAGATGACTTGCTGGTGTTGTCTGCTGGAGAATCCCCATAACCACCCCATTCTTACTGTAAAAATGACTTGATGGCACTGTCTCCTGGGCAACCTTTGAACCATGTTCAGCAGACTCCAATGAACCCTAGTTGGGAAGCAATGAAGTACTTACTTCACTGCATTTGAGAAACCCAGCGAGTACTCACCACTTTATGACGACCATGGTAATAAATATACCAAAAAAAACTAACTCAAAAGACAAATCACCATAAAGTATTGTCTCTTGGAATAGGCACTAAACAGTGTGTCTTTCAGAGTCATGGTCAAGTCTTGATGTCCAAAGTCCATAGGATGTAACCACATTACAAGATGCCCTCATGCCTTTCTGTAACTTTTAACGCTTCATGCATACTGGCGGCTGACAGCCTCCTGTTGATATTGGTGTACTTACACCTCAACAAGTTCCAAAAAGTAGTCCTCAAATCCCTGTTGAAGAAGGCATAGATCAAAGGGTTTATGAGTGAGTTGGTGTAGCCCAGCCACAGAAGTGTCCTCTCCAGTCTGAGGGGCATGCAACTACACCTAATACCACAAATGAAAGGCCGAGCTGTGGACAGCAAGAAGAAAGGAAGCCAACAAAAGGTGAAGGCTCCAACGATTATCCCAAGAGTCCTGGCAGCTTTCTGCTCTCGTTTGAAGATCGAGATGTTCTTCCTGTCTTGGCGTATGAGCTTGGACAAGGTGGCAAACTCTTCAACCGCTTTGTTCTTTTTGGAACTTTTTTTAGGAGCAATTTTTTCTTCTAAGCAATAAATGCCTTCTTGTTCAATAAGTCTTGGGATGTTCACGAATTTGTGCTTCTCAGCACTGATTTTAGCTGCTACAAAGATTCTCTGATACATAATGAGCATGACAGTCATCGGGATATAGAAGGCAACTGCAGTGGAGTAGACGGTGTACCCAAAGTCTTGACTTATGAGACACATCCTCTCCACGGTGACATTTTGAGCCCATCCGAACAGTGGTGGGAGAGTGATGGAGGCAGAGAGAAGCCAGACTATAAACACCATCTTAGCCATTAGTTTGCCATTTTGTCGTGCTGGATAGGTCAATGGACGTGTTATCCCCAGGTACCTGTGGAAAACAAAATGATAAGGTCTATGATCTGTAGACATAAGAAAACATTAAACAAAGGATCTGGGGTTGACCAGGATTGACAAAAGGATATTATTTTATTCCAAACACAGCTCCTCATCTCTCCGTGGGCTGCGTCTGGTATTGTAGCTCATGACTAGTCAAGTGAATTGGGCTAAACTGCAATACCAGTCGCAGCCTTAGGCCAGTCACAGAATTTGGTCAGGATTAGTATTTGTATGCCAAAACCAGGAATGGAACATACAAAGGATAATGGAGATTTTTGTGTCTGTTCTGTTTCATTTTTGGACCAACTCCTGCTTTTGGCTTCCAAATACTGATGGAATATACTGACCAAATACTGACCGTGTGAAAGTCATCTAAGGACAAGAGTGACCCTGTTTTTTGTCTAATTCTGGACAAACCCTTTAAATAGATTAACAAAGTGACAAAGGCACAGGAATATACCCAAACGTTCACTCTCCAACCCATTCAAACCTTAAAACACGAGTAGGAACATCAGCCAAACCACTGACTTACAGAGTAATTACCAATAGATGGCACTAGAGAGACAACTTTCATCCTTCTTAAAAGCTATGTACACCACTGGGAGCAATTTTTTTATTATTGTATTGTACTTATTTTGAGCTAAAAATTATTTTTCAGTAGGTCTTTATTAAAAAATATGGAGCTCTTTTTTCTGTACAGAGCTGAGATGCTCTAGAAGCAGCCTGTGGGTTTTCTGGCTTTTCCATCAGACCACAAGCTGACAGACTCCTTATCTCTGCTCTCTGACATCATAAACACTTATTATAGCTCAGTCCTTATCTTACTGATAAAAATGGAGCTTAAATAAGTGTTTATGACCTTTCAGTAGTTTAAAGATACAGTTTATTAGATGACTGAAACAAAGTGAAAGTGAAAGTACCAGTCACACACACAGTTAACCCTTTGTGACAGAACGGCTCTATATTTTTTTAATAAAGGCCAATTGAAAATATGATTTTTAGCAAAAAATTAATAAAATGCAATCATAACAAAAATTGCCTCCAAAGGTTTACCTAGCCTTTAAGGTTTCATCCTGATTAAGCTAATTTGCACAGTTTTTTCCCCAGAAAGCATTGCCTGTAAGGCTTCCATTGCCAGCTGGATCTCAAGATCTACCGAATATGAAGACACTCACCTTAATCTAAATGAAAAAAAAACCACACAAAAATCTTTACACCCAAAGCTCAGTCACTTAAACTTGAAGCCACCAAAAAAAAAAAAAAAAACAGAATGAATCTCAGATATCCCCTCTAAGGTGACCAAATGAAAAAAACTAATGTACAGTCTTGAAAAAAATCTCCTTCCACTGCCTGGTGCTGCTGTGATGTCCATTATAACATCACCTTGTGTGGTCATGGCAGCCAGTCATTTCACGGCACCGTGCCATTGCGGTCATGTGGCCATGCCATGATTGTCCTCTGAAGTTTAGTGACATCCTATGGTTTGTACTGTGAGAAAACCAGCAGCCAAGCCGCCTTCACTGAGTCTAGCCAGTGACTCATGAGGCACCTACGGCAGAGTGGCAGGTGCTCAGTGTGCCGCCATATGGTGCCTCCAAGAGGTACAGTTATTCTCCTCTATAAATACCCCCATAATATGGTGGCTGACGAAGGATGACGCCATTTTTCCAGTGTTGACTGTGAAACAAGGCTTTTGGGCTTCCACTGCCACAAACAGTAAAAACCAATTAAAAAATACACAAATAAATGTTTAGTAGATCTGGAAATAAAGAGAATTTCTATCGTAAGGTGCAGAGTATTTGTAAGTAGCGGGTGCATTTATTTGTAAGTAGCGGGTGCAGTGACAGGGAGCTGCCATAGCGCTGCCCCGTCATTGCACCCCTCAGTTCATACATGATCGCGGCATCTGAGAGTAAAAACGGTGTAAAATTAACATTAAAAATATTATATCAAACTTACCACCTCCATTTACTTAGCCGGTGCCGCCATCTTGCTTGAACATCTGCGATTTTGTGCAACGCGAGATGACGTCATCATGCCAGCCGGAATCAAGATGGCGGCTGGCGGCCCATCGCAAGCAAATGGAGGAGGTAAGTATGATTTTTTTTTTGTTTTTTTTACACTATTTCAGGTTAAATTGAGGCAAATCGAATTTATCCTGAAATTCGGATCAAATTACACTTCGTGGGACTCGATTTGCTCATCTCTAGTTGCAACATTCAACAATAATTGGCAACTCATGGTGTGGATTGCTTGGCCTATAAGACTCCCTCTCCCTACTGACAGTCTCCACAAGGAGAGACAGTACCCCCAGTTCTGATAACCAGGGACTGTGGCCACATGATTCATTTACTTAAAGGGGTTGTCCAGGATTTGTCTTTCACCCCCCCCCCCCCAGAAGTTCCTGTGAAGAGATCTATGCTTTCCTGCTCCCTTCCTCTCTGTGCTCCCAGGTTGCTGTCACTGCACTTCTAGTCCCCACCTATCAACTCCCACACAGACAGGGTGATGTGTGCCACTGCAGCCAGTGAATGGCCTCACCGTTGGGTCACTGCTGCTTGTAGACATGCCACCGCTGAGGCCCGTCATTGGCTTCAGCTGCACACATGACCCTGGGGACTAGAAGTGCAGTGAAGACAACCTGGGAGCCTTGGAGCTGGAGCGGAGTGGAAGGAATCAGTAAGTATAGATCCTGTCCCAGTTACAGCTGGGGTAAGAAGAATTATAAAAACCCTGAACAATCCCTTTAAACGTAGGATGCTTTAATGGGGTCCACACTGGAGGAAACAGTATCACATTTGCCAATGGTTGAGAGGGTTGAAGGACTGGAGAGAAGCTGCCGCAGGGGATAATGCCATGTATTGGGTTCCCAAATTTTTTGTACAGATTTGTGAGTGCAGTCGCCTAGGTACCTCCTAGAAAAGCTTGTGTATGATTTAGGGTACTTTCACACTAGCATTTACAAATACCGGTATTGAGCTCCGTCATAGGGGCTCAATACCGGAATAAACCGCTTCAGTTTTGTCCCTATTCATTGTCAATGGGGACAAAACTGAACTGAAGAGAACGGAGCGCTCCTAAATGTATTCCGTTCAGTTCTCTTCAGTCTCCAGACCTGAGAGCAAACCTCAACATGCTGCGGTTTGCTCTCCGGTCTGGGTGCGGTTTGCTCTCTGGTCTGGGCATCCGTACCAAGACGGATCCGGAATGACCCCCAATGCAAGACAATGGGGACGGATCCGTTCGGTGTGACACAATAGTAAACGGATCCATCCTTCATTGACTTTCAATGGAGTTCATGACAGATCCGTCACTTTGCACTTTTCCCACAGCTCCCTTCTCCCTCCAGCAGGGGGCGCTATGGGGAATCTTCCCTTCCATTGTGCGCACCGTCCTCCTCCTCCTGTGGTTTCCGGAGCTGCTGGGACAGGTAAGAGACAGTGAGACAGTGTCTGACACGTGTGGGGCCGGAGCATGGTTCTGGCCCCACATGTGCACCTGAGGCAGCACAAATCCGGTGGGACCCTTCACCCGCCGGATCCGTGCTGCTCCTAGTGTGAAAGTAGCCTTACAGCTGATCCATAGTTTCAGAGACATCAATGCAAAGCACCAAGGGGTCAGGCACAGCTGAAGTAAAAAATGAGCCAAGGGTCAGGGCAGGCAGCGAAGGGTCACAATCCAGCAAACAGGCCAAACAACAGAATAGCATACTTATGTAGGATACAAGCTAGCTTGGGAACCTAGTGCTCAGGCAGCCACCCACAAGGAAAGGTGCCCTATGTACGCCGAGATAACCAACCATAGGCGGAAACAAATTAGAGTGCGTATATGCTGGCCTTTTAAGAGCTGGTGGAAGTGTGGAAGCCCTACAGACAGAGGATGACAGGAAGCAGGCCACAGCCGACATGAAGAAACAGAGTTCGATCTGACCACCATATTTCTCAATGTATTCACCCCAGATAACTGGCATAAATACAATAATAAACTTCCTGCTTCCCATCTATTACAAAGCTGGCTGCTTGAAGGCACCGCTGGGGGGAGCTCAGTGCATAAGAATGTATACAGTTACCATTTACTGGAATGAAAGCTTAAATAATCTGAGCTCCCCCTAGTGGCAGCTGTGTGAAAATGCAGTGTTTTCTTGTAAGGAAAAGAAAAAGGAGTTCATCGTCGGGCCCCTCCCTTCCCCCCTGGGCCATGTAGCGGTTTCATGGCCTGCTTCCATTGAAGGTATGCCACTGACTGACTCTCTGATACCCTGCACTCCTGCTGATCAGCTCCTCATATAGTTCTGCAGCGCTGCCCCCTTTGAAGTGTATGGACAGAGCTGTGTAGTTCTGTACAAGATAACAGATCGGCGGGGGTGAAGAGGACCCGACCCTCATCAATCTGATATCGATGGTTTACAGAAGTCTTCAATCATGTCTTTCATCATCAGTTTAATGTTGTTCTTCCACAGAAATTTCTACAAATCCTTCAAATAAATGAAACACTGAGTTCATACTTAAAGGGGTTGTGTCATGAAGCATATTCTACAGTTTTCCAACCAACTCCTGGATCTGAATACTTTTGTAATTGCATGGAATTAAAAATGCATAGCCACTGAGGTATTCACTGAAATCGATCTGTGTAGCGCCACCTGCTGTTTGCTCTTTTCCTTATTTTTTGTCCATCTCACTGAGCTGGTCGCACATGCTCAGTTTAAATCTTCTGTTTAACTGTCAGCAGCCATTAGATGCTATAACAGTTACAGGGAAAGATGCCCCCTGAGCTGTCAGCTTGATATAAATCTAGCAGAGCAATGAATGTGGAGATCTCTGGATCCAGTGAGGTACAGGGCTGGTTCTAGCTTTTTTATATTATGTATATGATGTCCGATTTTCATTTTTTACATTATTCATGGGATAACCCCTTTAAGGGGTGGGGGGGGCGATACTTTTCCACACAGATGATATTATACATTTTTTGAAGTTTTATTAGGTTCCCTTTGGCAATATCACATTCACTTTATATCATAGACCACTGAATGTGACTAATATCGAATAATTGGGGACATTTGGAAGGGGGTGAATACTTTTTCACTCGCTGGAGGGGGTGTAAATTCTTTTTCTTAGAGGAGAACACATTACCAGAATCACACATCCCGCTACCCTCATCAAACGGTTATGAAGGTGAGAAGTGAGATCTTGTAGGTGATTCATTACCCGAGTCCATTGTGCTTGTGATCGTACAGGTAATCACATTAGTTATTACTCACGTCTGCGTGCACGGCCAACTGCCGGTAATAGTATCGCCGATATCCTAGGGGACAGTCCGCCTACATCTAATGTCAAATGATTGCCATATGATCAGGATCAGACCTTGATCAACCATGATTGCCAAGGGGAATCTGTGCATGGACACTGCCCCCGCAGGACCTATGTGGTATAACAGCCACCATTCAGATGAGTATCCATGTAAGTGAGAATTGCCCCCCTCCATTCTGCCTCTTTTATTCAGTTGGACTTCTGACCTGTCCCCAATTACCTCCCTTGGTGATGTCCACATCACAGGACACAGTGGTAGTCCTAGTGAGACTACAGAACTCCCCTTTTATTCGACTTGGGCCATACCACTCCATCAAGTGGGAGTTCTCAGGCAGGTTTCTGGCATTTTTGGGGCAGGACTTATAATCCCCCGAATTTACCAACTAAAATTTACACATGAGCAAGGCTGACTCCACTGGAAGTAAGCAATGAAGGCTTTTATTCAATGACAGCAAGCAGACATCTTGAAAATCATGAAGCACTGATACTTAGGGCCCATTCACACGACCGTATTTTTCATTTTTTCTTTTCGCATCTGTTCTGCAATTTTGAGGATCAGATGAGGACTCATTCACTTCAAATGGGCCACAAAAGATGTGGACAGCACACTGTGTGCTGTCCACATCCACACATCTGTTCCACTGTCCCGCAAAAAAAAAATAAACCATGTCCTATTCTTGTCCACTTTGTGGACAAGAATAGGCATTTCTATCATAGAAAAAGAACATTCGTAAAATGCAGAATGCATGCGGCCGGTACATGTGTTTTGCGGATCTGCAAAAACAAATACGGTTGTGTGACTGCACACTTAAAGGGGGCTTTTTTTAGATTTTTTTTACGGATGACCTATCCTCAGGATAGGTCATCATTATCTAATTGGTGGGGATCTGACACCCGGGACCACTGCCGATCAGCTGTTCGATAAGGTACTGGCACTACTTATCCTGAGGATGGTCATCAGTATCAAAATCGCAGAAAACCCTTTTAAAGCATCCTGGAAAATATTATTTTTTATATTTTTATCGAATGCTCTAGTGCCAGCCACGCATACACTTTCAATTTGAGGGGTTGTGCCACCAGAAAATTATATTTTAATATCATTCAGCATGAAAAACAAGTTACTTTCATTTTCAATAAAATACCCCAGTTGTGAGATATTCTTTACTTCATTATGACGCTGCCCCCTGGTGTTTAATCTGTATAGTAATGTGCATGTCCATCTACTGACGTGCTCGCACATGGTCAGCGCACTTCTTTAACTACCACGAACTGTATCTACTGTGAGAAGATATGATATTTAGGGTGCATTCACACAATTTTATGTATTTTGCAGACCACAAAACACGGATCTGCAAAACATAAGAGTGAGGTCCATGTTGCATCCATTTTTTTGTGGATTCACTGTAACAATGGCTATCCTCATAAACAAAACAGTCAAGAATAGGACATGTTGCGTCTTTTTTGTGGGACTACAAAACTGACATACGGATGCAGACATCACATGGTGTGAAATAAATGGGTCCTCATCCTATCCGCAAAAAATGCAGATTGGATGCAGACCAAAAATATGTTCATGTGAATGGGGCCTTATAGAAAGCTGCTGCAGAAAGGATGTGCCCCTTGAGAAAGAACATACTCACTGTGCTGCATCACAAAGGACATGTCCCCTGAGAATCGACACGCCCCCTGATAAAAGACCACCCATTTTTAGTACATTTAATGCCACCACTCCCCCACAAGTACAGTTAAAGCTTCCACCCCACCAGTACAATTAACGCTATCATCCAACTTTATTGGCAACTAATGTTGCCACATAAAGGGCCAATAGAGGTCCTGGCGATCAGACTTTATGGCTATGCTACAAATAGCTGTGTACTCCTTTGGGGGCATTTTTTAAAAATTATTGTTGCATTGTACTCATTTTAAGCTAAAAATATATTTTTTAAGTTGGTCTTTATTAAAAATATGGAGACCTTTTTTCTGTACAGAGATGTCATGAAGTAGCACCCTTTAGATGTTCTGTCTTTTCCATCAGACCAGGAGCTGACAGGCTCCTTATCTCTGACATTATAAACACTCATTACAGCTCAATTCTTATCTTACTGACAAGAATGTGGCTTAAATAAGTGTTTATGACCTCTCAGTAGTTTAGAGATAAGGGCTATTAGATGACCGGCACAAAGTGAAAGTATCAGTCACACAGCTAGACAAACAGTTAGCCCTGTGACAGAATGGCTAAATATTTTTTTAATGGATGCCAATTGAAAAAAAATGATTTTTAGCCAAAAATGAGTAACATGCAATCATTAAAAAAATGCCTCCAAAGGTGTACATAGCCTTTAAATACATATTTTATCATAATCTAATAATATGTCGAGGCTTCCTGTTATGAGGTACATGAGGTACTTTGTATACATTTTGATCTAAATAATAACCGCACTTGCCGGGTCAAGATGACCTCTTTTGAGTTGGTCCCTACTCTACATTGGTGCAGTGCCACATGGTGACCATCACAGCCACAAATCACATTCGCAGGCAGTGCAACCCAGCAGCCCAACAGTACCCCTGATGTCAGGCTAAGCCTCCCATGGCACTGGACCCCCCTACCACAGGCACCAGGACACTGCAACAATAGCCGCCATGCAGTACTGCCTGTGTGAACAGATCTCAAAAACTCAACTCTTGGCAGCACTGGTTGTCATGTGGCACTGTGCCAACTTACAGTAGGGACCCACTTGAAAAACTTCACCTTGATGTGGTGAGTGGGTTTACACATTCTGATGAAAAAGCATACAAAGTACCTCATGTACTGTATATAAACAGCTTTCTCACATTAGGCCTAGAATATTTTTGCAACTTGAAGATTTTAGCAAACCTTAAAAGGTTTGTCTCACTTCAGCAAATGGCATTTATTATGTAGAGAAAGTTAATACAAGACACTCACTAATATATTGTTATTATCCTTTTTGCCCCCTTTACTGGCTGGATTCATTTTTCCATCATATTATGCACTGCTCGTTTCCATGGTTACGACCATCCTGCAATCCATCAGTGGTGGTCGTGCTTGCGCAATATAGGAAAAGAACATCGACCTCTCTGGTGGCCGGGACCATGGGAGTGCACATAGGCTGGTGTTTTTTCTTATAGTATGCAAGTACGACCACCTCTGAAGGATTGCAGGGTGGTCGTAACCATGGAAACGAACAGTGTATAATGTGACGGAAAAATGAATCCAGCCAGCAAAGGAAGCAATATGGATAATAACAATACATTAGTAAGTGTCTTGTATTAACTTCATTTACTTAATAAATGTTATTTGCAGATGCGAGACAACCCCTTTAAACGTAATTCTTAAAGATGCTGCAACAAAAATAGATTTTTTTCAAGTAAGTAGTTTGCTGAGTAATGAGAAATCATGATTTTCCTTTAAGAAAAAAAAAAAAACAATTCTCTCACACTACACATCATGGGAAGGAAAAGAAGGGAAGGAAACTTCTGGTTTGAGACTCAATAATATTCAGCATTATGCCACTGGTGAACTATTCACTTCACTCAGTCAGCAGGATATTCGTATGGTTAATGACTTGAAACTGTCTTTATGGGAAATTTTTGATATTTTTATAGATTTTTTTCAAAACCTGTTCATAACAACATTGCTAAAACTTCCTCTTAATATAAACAATATTACTATAAAACTTAACATACTGAATATACCTACTAGAATACTGGCCAGCAGCCTATCCCTTTAACATTGACCTTCACAGCAGCCCGCTCCTTTAACAGTGACCTCCATAACACACCACTCGCCCCCCTAACAAAGACTTCAACAGCGGGGCATTGTCTTTAATTGACAGTATATAAAACCCCACAGAATTAGTATACACTTAAGGTCATGTGAGTTACATCAGCCTCTACAACAACATTGGCTAAGCATCGCAATCAAAATCATAGTAAGGGCCCATTCACATGACCATGTGAATGGGGCTGCATCTATTCCGCAATTTTGCGGAATAGATGCGGCCCCATTCATTTCTATAGGCAGTATTACATTGCAAGGAGCCGCGGCTCTGCAAAAAAATATAGGACATATAGCGGACAAGAATAAGCATTTTGTACGGGGTGCCAGCCATGTGTGTTCCGCAAATTGCAGAACACACACTGGTGGGCATCCGTAGCAAAAATGCGGATCCGCAACAACATGGCCGTCTGAACAGCCCCTAAGTCACACATAAGCTGTCTTATACTGAGAATGTCCTTCATTACCTATAGCAACCAATCAGACCTCATATTAAAGGGGTTCTCCAGGAATAAGGAAAATAAAAATATACTTCATTATAAATATATTCCCAAATACTTTACATTAGTTACAGGGGCTCGTTTTCTCTGGGAAGCAATCATTAGGAGAGACAGAATGGCCTCTGCCCTATTAGTACACACAAAACCTGTCCTAATAACACAGGAGGACAAGTTACTTCACAACACTTAGGTAAAGAGCTGCGTCAGCCTCCTCTCTGTTCTGCTTGTTCGGGGTTTATGATCCTGAATACAGATAAGATCTTTAGCTGAATCTCTGTTGGATTGAGTTCATGAGCAGATGTGGCTAATGAGCAGCAGCAGTCTTCAATACCACAGCCCCACATTACCACAGTCTGCCCTGTCCATCCTCCTCTCTGTACTTCTGGTCTCCTCATGAACTCCATTCCCACAAAGATTCAACTAAATATCATATTAAACTGTATTCAGGATCATAATCAATGACAAGCACAGCAGAGAGGAGGATGAGGCAGCTCTTTACCACAGTGTTGTGAAGTAATTTGTCCTCCTGTGTGATTAGGACATGTTTTCTCTGTGCAAATAGGGTGGCGGCCATTTTGTTTCTCCTAATTATTGCTCCCTAGACAAAACAAGCCATTATAACTAATATAAGGTATTTAGGAATATATTTATAATGGAGTAATATTTAAGTATTTTTATTTTCCTAATTCCCGGAGAACCCCTTTAATGACCTGTAGCAAAATAGAAGCTAAGCTGTGATTGGTTGCTATATGCAATCTGATGAATATCCAGGCTAACTGCCACAACAGCCAACAGACAATAGCTCCTGTAGTTTGGCGGTTAGGTTACTAAGCATATTTTTTGTCGGGGTGAAAATTTCCAATCAAGACATCCCTGAGTCACTGGTGGCGGCTGTGCAAAATTTTGTAATTGTAAATGTGACGGTGCCGATTCCTTTAGCGGACATACACACATACATACACTCAGCTATATATTAAATAATACTGCACCCAATGTAAATGAATATAAATACTATAATACTGCCTCCTATATACAAGAATATAACTACTATAATACTGCTCCTATGTACAAGAATATAACTACTATAATACTGCTCCTATGTACAAGAATATAACTACTATAATACTGCCTCCTATGTACAAGAATATAACTACTATAATACTGTCTCCTATGTACAAGAATATAACTACTATAATACTGCTCCTATGTACAAGAATATAACTACTGTAATACTGCTCCTATGTACAAGAATATAACTACTGTAATACTGCCTCCTATGTACAAGAATATAACTACTATAATACTGCCTCCTATGTACAAGAATATAACTACTATAATACTGCCTCCTATGTACAAGAATATAACTACTATAATACTGCTCCTATGTACAAGAATATAACTACTATAATACTGCTCCTATGTACATGAATATAACTACTATAATACTGCTCCTATGTACAAGAATATAACTACTATAATACTGCCTCCTATGTACAAGAATATAACTACTATAATACTGCTTCTATGTACAAGAATATAGCTACTATAATACTGCTCCTATGTACAAGAATATAACTACTATAATACTGCTCCTATGTACAAGAATATAACTACTATAATACTGGTTCTATGTACAAGAATATAACTACTATAATACCACTCTTATGTACAAGAATATAACTACTATAATACTGCTCTTTGTACAAGAATATAACTACTATAATACTGCTCTATGTACAAGAATATAACTACTATAATACTGCTCCTATGTACAAGAATATAACTACTATAATACTGCTCCTATGTACAAGAATATAACTACTATAATACTGCTCCTATGTACAAGAATATAACTACTATAATACTGCTCCTATGTACAAGAATATAACTACTATAATACTGCTCCTATGTACAAGAATATAACTACAAATACTCTCCTTGTACAAGAATAATACTAAATACTGCTCCTATGTACAAGAATATAACTACTATAATACTGCTCCTATGTACAAGAATATAACTACTATAATACTGCCTCATATGTACAAGAATATAACTACTATAATACTGCCTCATATGTACAAGAATATAACTTACTATAATACTGCTCCTATGTACAAGAATATAACTACTATAATACTGCTCCTATGTACAAGAATATAAACTACTATAATACTGCCTCCTATGTACAAGAATATAACTACTATAATACTGCTCCTATGTACAGGAATATAACTACTATAATACTGCCTCATATGTACAAGAATATAACTACTATAATACTGCCTCATATGTACAAGAATATAACTACTATAATACTGCTCTTATGTACAAGAATATAACTACTATAATACTGCTCCTATGTACAAGAATATAACTACTATAATACTGCTCCTATGTACAAGAATATAACTACTATAATACTGTCTCCTATGTACAAGAATACAACCACTATAATACTGCTCCTATGTACAAGAATATAACTACTATAATACTACCTCCTATGTACAAGA
The DNA here is from genome assembly GCA_900303285.1 of Rhinella marina. Lineage (NCBI taxonomy): Eukaryota > Metazoa > Chordata > Amphibia > Anura > Bufonidae > Rhinella > Rhinella marina. The sequence goes on along the minus strand of ONZH01007699.1, from coordinate 1,799 downwards.
ATATACCTACTATAATACTGCTCCTATGTGCAAGAATATAACTACTATAATACCGCTCCTATGTACAAGAATATAACTACTATAATACTGCTTCTATGTACAAGAATATAACTACTATAAGAACCGCTCCTATGTACAAGAATATAACTACTATAAGAACCGCTCCTATGTACAAGAATATAACTACTATAATACTGCCTCCTATGTACAAGATATAACTACTATAATACTGCTCCTATGTACAAGAATATAACTACTATAATACTGCTTCCTATGTACAGGAATATAACTACTATAAGAACCGCTCCTATGTACAAGAATATAACTACTATAAGAACCGCTCCTATGTACAAGAATATAACTACTATAATACTGCCTCCTATGTACAAGAATATAACTACTATAATACTGCTCCTATGTACAAGAATATAACTACTATAATACCGCTCCTATGTACAAGAATATAACTACTATAATACTGCTTCTATGTACAAGAATATAACTACTATAAGAACCGCTCCTATGTACAAGAATATAACTACTATAAGAACCGCTCCTATGTACAAGAATATAACTACTATAATACTGCCTCCTATGTACAAGAATATAACTACTATAATACTGCTCCTATGTACAGGAATATAACTACTATAATACTGCTCCTATGTACAAGAATATAACTACTATAATACTGCCTCCTAAGGGTGAGGACGTGTCTTTGTAGCTCTCCTCATGTCTGGAGCTAGCCCAGGGCGGAGCTATTCTGGGCAGGGATTCTCTCCAGGAAAATCCCAGGCTCCAAGGCCTATTCTGGGAAACAATTCCCAGCCCTCTAAATCTGTGGATGAAAATCCCAAAGTTACTTTGAAGAAAGGGAATGTTCAGAATGTCGGCGGTCAAGTTGTCAGCAGTCCCAGTCATGTTGTCAGCAGTACTAGTGCAGCAAGAAACCAGGATGGAAAGAAAGTAATGGCAGAAAAGAAAGAAGCAGTAAGTAAGAGTGTGATGAATCCACTGACCAGTGTGAATGTGCAGCGTCCTGAAGCAAGAACCAAAGTGCAGGAATACTCAGAAGCAGGAGGCCAGCAGAGTTTGCAGGTGAAGCAGACTCCATTACAGCCTGCAGGTGTGCAGCCCTCACCTTCCCCATGCAGACAGAGAAGAACTTCTCTGGAAAGACAAACGATTCAGCAAAATCTACAGCAAAATGTCCTGATACACAGCGACCGTACAAGACCTGGGAGCAGCAGCAAAAAAGTTGCAAAAAGTGTGGAGGAGACCAAAGGTGGAAAAGCAGGAAAGCTTCAAGGTGCAGCCACTGGAAAGAACCTGGGAGCCGGTCCCCAATCTGGAGATTGTACACCCGCCGCAGCAAGTCCAAAGCCACAAGTTTCTTCACCAGCAGTGCAGAGGCTTGGGCTGGATACAAGCAGAACCACTACTACACCTGTGAGAGGTCATCCTGTGAGTCCACAGCCTGCAGTACCCAGCAATGGACAGACTGCTAGTGGGGGAGGGCGCGCACCTGAGCTCTGTCTGGCTGAGCAGATCCCAGCACTGGTGAGGAAGATGGAGACTCTGAAGAAAGAGAAACTGCAGCTTTAGAAGCAGATAGACTGCATGTACAAACTGAAGGCAACAAACCCTGACCGTCAGGAGCTACATGACCGCAAGCTGAGCTCCCTGGCCATATAACTCGCTGACACTGTAAGGGAGATGGACTCTATGCTGGAACAAACTGGGACCAGTTGGAGAAACTATAGGAACCAGCAGCGTTTTGACTCCTTCCAAGATGGCAC
>ONZH01007698.1:0-48333 GCA_900303285.1 Rhinella marina | reverse complement strand
ATTCAACAAACTGTCGAGTTAATATCTGAGGCCAAAACCGTATTCAGTAGACAGTAGAATTAATATCTGAGGCAAAAAAATGTAGTCTCCAGCTATTGCACCGCAAACCACTCAATTTTGCACTGGACTGTAGTTTATATAACTGAGAATAAAAAAGTATTCTCTAGACTGCGGCTAGTGTATTGCACACCTCACAATTGTTCACTGGACTGTAGTTTATATAATTGAGTGAAAAAAATTATTCTCTAGACTGCGGCAAGTGTATCGCACACCTCACAATTGTTCACTGGACTGTAGTTTATATAATTGAGTGAAAAAAAATTATTCTCTAGACTGCAGCAAGTGTATCGCACACCTCACAATTGTTCACTGGACTGTAGTTTATATAATTGAGTGAAAAAAATTATTCTCTAGACTGCAGCAAGTGTATCGCACACCTCACAATTGTTCACTGGACTGTAGTTTATATAATTGAGTGAAAAAAATTATTCTCTAGACTGCAGCTAGTTTATCGCACACCTCACAATTGTTCACTGGACTGTAGTTTATATAATTGAGTGAAAAAAATTATTCTCTAGACTGCGGCTAGTGTATCGGCACACCTCACAATTGTTCACTGGACTGTAGTTTATATAATTGAGTGAAAAAAATTATTCTCTAGACTGCGGCAAATGTATCGCACACCTCACAATTGTTCACTGGACTGTAGTTTATATAATTGAGTGAAAAAAATTATTCTCTAGACTGCAGCTAGTGTATCGCACACCTCACAATTGTTCACTGGACTGTAGTTTATATAATTGAGTGAAAAAAATTATTCTCTTGACTGCGGCTAGTGTATCGCACACCTCACAATTGTTCACTGGACTGTAGTTTATATAATTGAGTGAAAAAAGTTTTTCTCTAGACTGCGGCAAGTGTATCGCACACCTCACAATTGTTCACTGGACTGTAAGTTTATATAATTGAGTGAAAAAAATTATTTCTAGACTGCGGCATGTGTATCGCACACCTCACAAATTGTTCACTGGACTGTAGTTTATATCATTGAGTGAAAATAATATTCTCTAGACTGCGGCTAGTGTATCACACACCTCACAATTGTTCACTGGACTGTAGTTTATATAATTGAGTGAAAAAAATTCTCTAGACTGCGGCTAGTGTATCGCACACCTCACAATTGTTCACTGGACTGTAGTTTATATAATTGAGTGAAAAAAATTCCTCTAGACTGCGGCTAGTGTATCGCACACCTCACAATTGTTCACTGGACTGTAATTTATATAATTGAGTTAAAAAAATTATTCTCTAGACTGCGGCAAGTGTTTCGCACACCTCACAATTGTTCACTGGACTGTAGTTTATATAATTGAGTGAAAAAAATTATTCTCTAGACTGCGGCTAGTGTATCGCACACCTCGCAATTGTTCACTGGACTGTAGTTTATATAATTGAGTGAAAAAAATTATTCTCTAGACTGCGGCAAGTGTATCGCACACCTCACAATTGTTCACTGGACTGTAGTTTATATAATTGAGTGAAAAAAAATGATTCTCTAGACTGCGGCTAGTGTATCGCACACCTCACAATTGTTCACTGGACTGTAGTTTATATAATTGAGTGAAAAAAGTGATTCTCTAGACTGCGGCAAGTGTATCGCACACCTCACAATTGTTCACTGGACTGTAGTTTGTATAATTAAGTGAAAAAAAATATTTTCTAGACTGCGGCTAGTGTATCACACACCTCACAATTGTTCACTGGACTGTAGTATAATTGAGTGAAAAAAACTTATTTTATAGACTGACGCTGCTGTACAGCACACCTAACAATTGTTCACTGGACTGTAGTTTATATAACTGAGTGACAAAACGTATTCCCTAGACTACACTACAGATCCCAGCAAGCCAAGGTACAGCAGCAGCAAAAATGAGTACTGAGAGGACTTTGGGCAATTTCATTGGGGTCTGTGTGGACCATGTGCTGTCTCCTTTCTACCACTAGTGCACAGTGTGCAGCCAAGATGGCGGTAGCTGCACTACAAGTCCCAGCCAGCAGCCAGGAGGAGACAAAAAAAGAAACGTGCTTGTAGCCCTTAGAAGGGCTGTTGGGTTCTTTGTGGGTGATTCCTGTCTAACCAACAACTAAATTCAGACCCTAACGCTCTCCCTGACAGCAGCATGACATCCCTAATCTCATGCAGACGGCATATGACGCGAGCAGCGCTGGACCAGATTCTTATATTCCCAGGTCATCTGATCTGGCCAGCCAATCCCTGCTATCGACTTGTAGGGGCCCCATGTGATGCTAGGAGGTACAGACTCTCCTGCATGTTGATTGGCTGAAAAAAGGCGGCTAACATGCAGGAAGAGGAAGTTGCCATTTCCTCAAGGATCGCGATATGCTCGTCCGAGTAGCCAGCATATGCGAATACCCTAATGCTCGAACGAGCACCAAGCTCTGACGAGCATGTTCGCTCATCTCTAAACAGGAGTGAAATATTGTTTTTTTTTTTTTTTAATATTATGATAAAGTTGAAAAAGGTACTACAGGTTCTACTGTAGTGTTGGTCCAGAGAAAGACAAAAATTAGAACACAAATTTCATGTTAGGGCTGATCAAAACCGATCAATGGATTAACAACCTATGTCCAGTAATACAGCACATGTAGTCTCAAGTACAGGATGTCTCCTTTTTATAGTTTCTGTACTGGGTATGAACAGATCATTTAAAAAGTTATCTTATTTCTCAATAATCTCATATTTTTTATGGTGCACTCCACCCAGTCAATTTATTACTTTGAATTGCTGTGGCTGCTCTATTTATATACACTCACATACCCAACACCATTGCTTTCTTAAGCGTAAAATGAAATTAGATATCATATTATGAATCCTCCAGTGATCTTTCTAAAGGCTATCCTGTTGAAACCTGGAGACATCTCTGGAATGCAAGAGATAATGTCTGCAGAGTTAAGCAGGCAAAGTTCAGTGATTTGGGACTCTTGAACCTTACATATTAAAAGGCATTCAAACTTCATGGGCAACACCCAGTTATAACAGTTACAAGTACCAGATAAAGATTTTTTTGCCAGTTTTAACAACATATTACTTATAAAAGAAAACACTTCACCTTCGAAATGCAGTGTAATCTGCAGGCGGAAGCTGAGCAGATTCAGAAAGATTCCAGATTCAGAAAAATTCAGTCCTATTTGGATTTTATTAATTTAATTCCCTGCTCTTTCTATCCTTAGAAGTCCAGTAGGAGGTTCTAATGAGTGATCACCAGCTTTCTCTATATCACTATACATAGAAAGAGAGAGCGGTTTATAAACTGATCAGGCTCATCTAGTAGACCACATTATAAAAGGAGCAGGTATATGTAAGGCTTTGTCCTACTAAACATATTCTACATTTTTCAAACCATTACATGGCTCTAAATACTTTGGTAACTGCATGTGATTTAAATTTTAGTGTAGCCACAGAGCTATTCTATAAACTGTATCTGTATAACACCACCTGCTGTTTGTTCTTTTCTTTATTTCTCATCCATTTTGCTGCAGTGGTCGCACATGCTCAGTTCCCTGTTGAACTGTCACTAGCCATATGTTCTGTTAGAAGATGTGACAATTACTGGGAAACAGTTGGTGCAGAAAATGCACACCCCTAAGAGAAGACACACTCCTGTAAAAGGAATAGCACCCTGAGCTTCCAGCTTGAAATAACTCAATCAGAGCTATTGGAGGAATGAATGGAGAGATTACTGACCCATGTAAGGTACAGAGCTGGTTCTAGCTTTGTTAGAAAGAGATTGGCATGTACTATATGGTTAGAAGTAAGCGAATCGTGCTTTGGATCCAACCTGAAGTCGGCTTCGGTACCGACTGGAATCCAGAGGAATCCATAGGAAAAAAAGTAGACTGGTTTGAGTGTTGCACTTATAAAAGCAGAGACATAACGCGAGTTTGAGTGTTTGTGCGTTTGATTTTTAAGTGCGCGTTTGAATTAAGTGTGTGACTTTAGATTACATGACTTCCGATTCTGGGACTACAGTAAGTCGTTTTGAGATCACTATTGTATTTTTTTTCTCTTTTATTGTGTAATCCCCATTAGTATGTCTTCCATTATTGACAGAGCAGTCCAGTGCACATCTTGTCTGATGTATGCAGTCCTGGAACAGCCGTTTAAGGGTGTATATATTTGTTAAAAATGTGAGCAAATTACCCGTTTGGAATCGCACATTGTGTATCTAACCGGGCGGATTTCAACACTGAGAAGAGCTGACAATTTGGAAAAGAGTTTGCTGCTCACTGAGCAGGCACTCTATGGGGTAGATGTGGGGGAGGGTGGTAGTGAGGAGGCTCAGGAAAGTGAGGTAGCTAGCTGGGTAACAGTTAGAAAGCGGGGTAGAGGGAATAGTGCCAGGGAGGCTAGCCCTGATCTGACACACCCCAACAAGTTTGCAAGTTTGGCAGATGAGGGAGATACCACTTCAGGGAGAGCACTGCTGCAGCCCGACACTTCCTCTGCCAGTTAGAGGAATGTCAGCTCCAGTAAGCAGGGGACCAGGAGACCAGGGCAGGCCAGACAGGTGCTGGTAGTGGGAGATTCAATTATTAGGGGAACAGAGAGGGCAATCTGTCACAAAGACCAGGATCATCGAATGGTGTGTTGCCTTCCTGGCGCTCGAGTTCGGCACATCGCGGATCGGGTTGACAGATTACTGGGAGGGGCTGGAGAAGAACCAGCAGTCATGGTCCATATCGGACCCAATGACAAAGTTAGAGGTAGGTGGAGCGTCCTTAAAGATGATTTTAGGGATCTAGGGCACAAGCTTAGGGCAAGGACATCAAAGGTAGTGTTTTCCGAAATACTGCCTGTACCACGAGCCACACAAGAAATGCAGCGGGAGATTAGGGAGGTAAACAAGTGGCTCAAGAACTGGTGTAAGAAGGAGGGGTTTGGGTTCCTGGAGAACTGGGCCGACTTCTCTGTCGGCTACAGGCTCTACCGTAGGGATGGGCTGCACCTCAATGGGGAAGGGGCAGCTGTTTTGGGGGAGAAGATGACTAGAAGGCTGGAGGAGTGTTTAAACTAGGGACTGGGGGGGGAGGGTAACTACATTATAGATGGGGAAGATAGTGCAGATAGAGACCTGGGGCAAGGTAATGGAACTGGGGGAGGAATGGAAGGAGGAACTAGAACAGTGCAGAAGGAAAGGTGTAGGGGAAAAATATACATAAACCTCTTAATTGTATGTACGCTAATGCCAGAAGCCTGACTAATAAAACTGGTGAACTGGAATTAGTGATGTGTGAGGAGAACTATGACATAGTGGGAGTAACTGAGACATGGCTGGATGATAACTATGACTGGGCAGTTAACGTACAGGGTTACAGTCTGTTTAGAAAGGATCGTAAAAACCAGAGAGGGGGAGGGGTCTGCCTTAATGTAAAGTCATGTCTAAAGCACACACTCCGTGAAGGTATAAGTGGGGGACATGAAGATGTGGAGTCACTGTGGGTAGAAATAAATGGAGCCAAAAACAATAATAAAATACTAATAGGACTTTATTATAAACCGCCTAATATACCAGAGTCCACAGAAAATCTACTTCTAAATGAAATAGTCGAGACGGCAAAACATAATGAGGTTGTTATTATGGGGGATTTCAACTACCCAGATATAGACTGGGAAACTGAAACCTGTATATCTCATAAAGGAAACAGGTTCTTAGAAATAACCAAAGACAATTACCTTTCCCAACTGGTTCAGGAGCCAACTAGAGGGACGGCCATTCTAGACTTAGTATTAACCAATAGACCTCACAGAATAACAGATGTGCAGGTCGGGGGACACCTGGGAAATAGTGACCATAGTATAATAACCTTCCAACTGTCAAAGAGCGTTTCTTCAGGGAGGAACAAAAATACCAAACTTTAAAAAAGCAAAATTTAGTGAGAGGCCATAGGCCTAACTAACTGGGACAAAGTCCTCAAAAATTAAAATACAGCCACAAAATGGGAGATTTTTAAAAGCATCCTAATATCTAATTGTGAGAGGTACATACCTTATGGGAATAAAAGGTTAAAGAACAAGAAAAAACCAATGTGGATAAATAGAGCAGTAAAGAAAGCAATAAATGACAAACAGAAAGCATATAAATCACTAAAACAGGAAGGGAGCGAGGAAGCATTGAAAAACTATAAGGAAAAAAATAGAATATGTAAAAGACAAATAAAAACAGCCAAACTAGAGACCGAGAGATTAATCGCCAAAGAGAGTAAAACTAATCCTAAAATGTTCTTTAATTATATAAATGGTAAAAAGTATAAACCTGAAGGTGTCGGCCCCTTACAGAGTAATGAGGGGGGAGTTGGAGAGAGTGATGGGGAGAAAGCAAAGCTACTAAATATCTTTTTCTCCACTGTATTCACTGAGGAAAATAAACTGTCAGATGAAATGCAGAATATAAAAGTAAATTCCCCATTAAAAATGCCCTGTCTGACCCAGGAAGAAGTAGAGTTGCGTCTTAAAAAGATTAAAATAGACAAATCGCCAGGACCAGATGGCATACACCTGCGTATCCTAAGAGAATTAAGTAATGTCATCGCCAGACCCTTATTTCTGATATTTAAGGACTCTATACTGACAGGGAGTGTTCCACAGGATTGGCACATAGCAAATGTGGTGCCAATATTCAAAAAGGTTCCAAAAACAAAGCCTGGAAACTATAGGCCGGTAAGTTTAACATCTGTCGTGGGTAAACTGTTTGAGGGTTTTCTAAGAGATGCTATCTTGGAGTACCTCAATGAAAATAAGCAAATAACTCCATATCAGCATGGCTTCATGAGGGATCGGTCATGTCAAACCAATTTAATCAGTTTCTATGAGGAGGTAAGTTCTAGACTGGACCGCGGCGAATCAATGGATGTCGTATATCTGGACTAGGGATGAGCGAACTTTTGAAAAGTTCGGTTCGCTTCGCTTCGGCGAACTTTCTTGAATTTCGGATTCGTACGAACCGAACCTAAAACGAACCTTGCTATAACGGCTGAATAATTGCTTCTACAATAATGGGAGTCAGATAGGGTATAGTTTCGTTTACTTGCAGTTGCTATTACAATGAAAAAAGTGGAAAAAATCCAAGTGACTTCAACAATGGCGACGCAAAATATACGCATATTTGAGAATTTACACTAATGCGTACGCTAATGCGAAAATTCCCGCACAAATAACGAACATACAGTGTAATGTTGTCAAAGGTGCGCTACTTAACTGAATATGTACGCATTAGCGTACTCATACACTGCGTCTGCGAACATTCCTACTCAAGTAACGAACATACAGTGTAGCGTTGTCAATTGTACGCTACTTAACTGAATATGTACGCATTAGCGTACGAATACACTGCGTCTGCGAACATTCCTACTCAAGTAACGAACATACAGTGTAGCGTTGTCAATTGTACGCTACTTAACTGAATATGTACGCATTAGCGTACATTTTCAATAAATATGCGTATAATTTGCGTCGCCGTTATTTTAACCAGATTCGTTACGACCTTTCTCAAAATTCGGTTCGGTGACGAACCGAACTTTTGGGAAAGTTCGCAACGAATCTGGTTCGTTACGATTCGGTTCGCTCATCCCTAATCTGGACTTCTCCAAAGCATTTGACACGGTACCACATAAAAGGTTAGTATATAAAATGAGAATGCTTGGCCTGGGAGAAAATGTCTGTATGTGGGTAAGTAACTGGCTCAGTGATAGAAAACAGAGGGTGGTTATTAACGGCACATATTCAGATTGGATCACTGTCACTAGTGGGGTACCACAGGGGTCAGTATTGGGCCCTATTCTCTTCAATATATTTATTAATGATCTTGTAGAAAGCTTGCACAGTAAAATATCAATTTTTGCAGATGACATTAAACTGTGTAAAGTAATTAACACAGAAGAGGACAGTACACTGCTACAGATGGATTTTGACAGACTGGAAGCTTGGGCAGAGAAGTCAGTGTTAAACCTCATCTGCCACAAATGTAAGGTTATGCATATGGGAAGGAATAATGCAAGTCACCAGTACATACTAAATGGTAAAATATTAGGTAACTCTGACATGGAAAGGGACCTAGGGATTTTAGTGAACAGCAAACTAAGCTGTAGAAACCAGTGTCAGACAGCTGCTGCCAAGGCCAATAAGATAATGGGTTGCATCAAAAGAGGCATAGATGCCCGTGATGAGAACATAGTCCTGCCACTTTACAAATCACTAGTCAGACCACACATGGAGTACTGTGTACAGTTATGGGCTCCTGTGAACAAGGCAGACATAGCAGAGCTGGAGAGGGTTCAGAGGAGGGCAACTAAAGTCATAACTGGAATGGGTGGACTACAGTACCCAGAAAGATTATCAAAATTAGGCTTATTCACTTTAGAAAAAAGACGACTGAGGGGAGATCTAATAACTATGTATAAATATATCAGAGGTCAGTACAGAGATCTCTCCCATGATCTATTTATCCCCAGGACTGTGACTGTGACGAGGGGACATCCTCTGCGTCTGGAGTAAAGAAGGTTTGTACACAAACATAGAAGAGGATTCTTTACGGTAAGAGCAGTGAGACTATGGAACTCTCTGCCTGAGGAGGTGGTGATGGTAAGTTCACTAAAAGAGTTCAAGAAGGGCCTGGATGTATTTCTGGAGGGTAATAATATTATAGGTTATAGTTACTAGAGATGGGTCGTTGATCTAGGGAGTAATTCTGATTGCCTGATTGGAGTCGGGAAGGAATTTTTTTCCCTAAAGTGGGGAAAATTGGCTTCTACCTCACAGGGTTTTTTTGCCTTCCTCTGGATCAACTTGTAGGAAAACAGGCCGAACTGGATGGACAGATGTCTTTTTTCGGCCTTATAAACTATGTTACGATGTTGCCTCTGTACCAAAACCGACTTTGGATTGGTGTTTTAAAATGTTTTTAAAGTTGTAGAATCGAAGTTCTTCACCGAAGTCTTGTGATACTTTGGACTTAATGAATGTTGCCTCTGCACAGCAAACATTTTAATGCTGTAAAGAAGTTGGGGAATAAATTGACTTTGGATCTTGGATCCGAAGTGTGATTCGCTCCCCCTTTATATGATGTCTAATTTTCATTTTTTACATTAATCATGGTATAACCCCTTTAAAATAATAAATCATGTATTAGGCTACATTCTCATGGACATTGTGTTTTGTGGATCTGCAAAAACACGGATACCAGCACATATGCATTCCGCAATTTGAGAACCACACATGCCACAGCTATCCTAGAAAATGCCTATTCTTGTCTGGAAATTGCAGACAAGAATAGGACATGTTCTATTTTTTTTTTGCGGGGCCACGGCACGGAGCAACGGATGCTGACAGCACACGGTGTGTTGTCTGCATCTTTTGCGGCCCCATAGAAATTAATCGGTCTGCACCCATTCCGCAAAATTGCGGAATGGATGTGGACTCATTTATACGTTTGTGTGAATGTAACCTTATACTGAATCTTTTCCCATAAAACTATACATCAACCTGCTCAGCTCCTCCTGCTCTGCAACATGCTGCCTGTGGGTATTATGTTCAGTGTGAAAAGTTCCCTTTAATTTGCTTATGAAAAAATGAATACATAAATAAATGTAATAAAACGCTGCTGCAAAGTTTGTCTAATTCTTGAAGTCCATCCCATGTCATCCTACTTTACAATAGCCATAAATGGGAGATAAAGCTATAGATCTCACGTGGAGTAAAACAACATTATCACATCAAAGAATGGCTAATGTGGTCAGATCAATTAAGTGTGCACGCATTCAGACAAGCCATGACATTACCAGTCACTTATCTATTACTTTTTTACTTAGCTGCGTTTTCATGGTAAATCATTAAAATTCTTAATTAATAATTACTCTCACTTATCTTTTAATTATAAATTTATAGCACTTAGCAAATTAATCTGATTCATCAAAAAATTTCTAAACTCACGGCTTCGAAAGTGAAATATATTTAATTTCACTAACTTAATCTGACAAATATAATTAGGGATTTTTATCCTTTATGATATTCCATCCATTAATGTATACACTACATTGTCAAAAGTATGTGGACCCTGACCATCAAACCATCAAATATTGATGAGCGAAACGAGCTTTGAATGCTACATCTGAAGTTGTTTCATTCAAAACTTCGTACTAATACTGAACGGAGATCTGTCTCCATACAGTATTAGAAAGTATTGTCTCCGATGAGCCGCAGTTAGTTATTCATGAAGTTGTGCAAGACTTTGTTGAATAACTTTGGTAGTTGATTTTTAAAGTGAAAAGCCACTTTAAAATCTGAAGACAAACTCCACTTCGGTTCTGACTGGTACCTCGGAATGGGAGCTGAGTTCGGTTTCAAGTTTTAAACTGGTTTTCCACTTTAAAAATCAACTGCCAAGGTTATTCAACAAGTTTTCTAAAATTTTTTAAACTGATAAACTATCCTCTTGATAGGTCATCAGTATCTGATCAGTGATAGTCCGACACCAGGGACCGCAGGCAATGAGCTGTTTGAGAAGACATCGGTCATTCACAGTAGTGCCAAGTGAATGGACATGAGCTGCAATACCAAGCATAGCCACAAGCAAACTGAATAACACACAGTAAGATTAACCCCTTAATGACCGGGCCATTTTGCACCTTCGTGACCAGGCTTATTTTTGAAAATCTGACATGTATCACTCTATGTGGTAATAACTTTGGAACACTTTTACTTATCCAAGCCATTCTGAGATTGTTTTCTCGTGATACATTGTACTTCATGACCGTCATAAATTTGAGTCAATATATGTCACCTTTATTTATGAAAAAAATCCCATCTTTACCAAAAATTTTGAAAAATTCACAATTTTCAAAATTTCAATTTCTGAGATTGAAAGTGATACCTCATAAAATATTTATTATTGAATATTCCCCATATGTCTACTTTTGTAAATGTCATTTTATTTTTTGGGGGACATTAGAAGGCTTTGAATTTTAGAGGCAATTCTTAAATTTTTTAAGAAAATTTCCAAAACCCACTTTTTAAGGACCAGTTCAGGTCTGAAGTCACTTTGTGGGGCTTACATAGTAGAACCCCCCATAAATCATCCCATTTTGGAAACTACACCCCTCAAGTTACTTAAAACTGATTTGATAAACTTTGTCAACCCTTTAGGTATTCTACAAGAATTAAAGGAAAATGGAGATGAAATTTCTAAATTTCACATTTTTGGCAGATTTTCCATTTTAGTCCATTTTTGTCTTTAACACATCTAAGGTTAACAGCCAAACAAAACTCAAATATGTATTACCCTGATTCTGTGGTTTGCAGAAACACCCCACATGTGGTGGTAAACTGCTGTATGGGCGCATGGCAGGGCGCAGAAGGAAAGGAGCGCCATATGGTTTTTGGAAGGCAGGTTTTGCTGGACTGGTTTTAGACACCAATGTCCCATTTGAAGCCCACCAGATGCACCCTATAGTACAAACAATCAAAAAGTGACCCCATTTCGGAAACGGGATAAGATGACAGTTTTATTGGTACTATTTTGGGGTACATATGATTTTTAATTACTCTATATTATTTTTTTTTGGGAGGCAAGGTAACCAAAGAATGGATGTTTTGGCACTGTATTTATTTTTCGTTTTTTATCATGTTCATCTGACAGGTTAGATCATGTGGTATTTTTATAGAGCAGGTTGTTACGGACATGATGATATCAAATATGTCTACTTTCTTTGTTTGTTTGTTTCAGTTTTACATAATAAAGCATTTTTGAGAAAAAAATATGTTTTTGTGTCTCCATTTTCTGAACGCCATATCTTTTTTATTATCCAATTGTCTTGTGTAGGGGCTCATTTTTTGCAGTTAAAATTTTTATTGGTACCATTTTTGGGTACATATGCTTTTTTGATTATTCATTATTACACTTTTTGGGGCAAGGTGTCCCAAAAATTGGTAATTTTAGCACAGCTTTTATTTATTAATTTTTACTACGTTCACCTGAGGGGTTAGGTCATGTGAAATTTTTGTAGAGCAGGTTGTTACAGATGTGGCGATACCTAACATGTATACTTTTTTAAATTTATTTATTTAAGGTTTACACAATAATATCATTTTTGAAACAAAAAAAATCATGTTTTAGTGTCTCCATAGTGTGAGAGCTGTATTTTTTTTTTATTTTTTGGGCGATTGTCTCAGGTAGGGGCTACTTTTTTGCAGGATGAGATGACCGTTAGATTAGTACTATTTTGGGGGGCATGCACCTTTTTGATTGCTTGGTATTATGCTTTTTGTGATGTAAGGTGACAAAAATGGCTTTTTTAACATAGTTTTTATTTTTATTTTTTACTGTGTTCATCGGGTTAGGTCATGTGAGATTTTTGTAGAGTAAGTTGTGACGGACGTGGCGATACCTAACATGTCTAGGGTATTTTATTATTTTATTTTATTTATTTTTACTCAATTCGAAATGTGCATATATGGAAAAAAAACTTTGGTTACGTTTTTCTTTTACACTTTTTTATTTTTTTACACTTTTTTGACTCAGATCCACTTGGTTCTTGAAGATCCAGTGGATCTGATGTCTATATAATACACTGTAGTACACTATATAGTGTACTACAGTGTATTTTTACTTTACACTAAGCCTGTTCAGGCTCCTTCATTTAGCAGGAGCCTGGTCAGGCTTCATATACCATGGCAAGCCAAGCAGCGTCCCGATGGGAGGGGGGAAGAAGCTCCCTCCCTCTTTCATGGGCACACCATGAGCTTCTTCCCTGTTAACCCCTCCCATGCCGTGGTCCCTACGGACCGCGGCATGGAAGGGGTTAAACGGCTGACATCACTGCCATCAGCGATGTCGGCTGTTCTATTAGATTGTCAACTGTATGTTACAGCTAACAATCTAATACCGCTCGGCCATTCTGAAAATAAGGGGTTATTGAAATGGGGGGTTAATTACTTACAGACGACACTGCTGCTGAGGGAGGGCGGGGAGGGGGGTCCGCTCAGCCATCCTGAAATATTAAAACATAGCAGCGCATCCCCAATGTCCTCAAAGACATCTGCACTGTGCTGCTAAACTCTGTGATTGGTCAGTCAAATCTGACTGACCAATCGCAGGGGTTCTAAGGCAGGGACCACTGTGATTAGTCCCCTGCCGGGTGCATGGACAGCTCTGCTTTCCGTGACACCAGTTTACAAGCAAGTGTCACCGCAAGTGTACTTGCGGTGACACTTGGAGCTCATGACATACTGTGTACATCATGATGCGGTAACTACCACCACATCATAACGTACATAGTACGTCACTCGTCACTAAGGGTTAATAGATATATTCCAATAAATGGAAAGAGGATATGTGTAGATTGATAGACAGATAGATATGATAGATAGATAGATAGATAGATAGATAGATAGATAGATAGATAGATAGATACGATAGATGATAGATAGATAGATAGATAGATAGATAGATAGATAGATAGATAGATAGATAGATAGAGAAAGGCTCCAGCATAGAGCCGAAATGTCGCATTCCCAATATGGGTGAATAAAGAATCTTTTTTCATACTTTTTAAGGTGAGAGTGCTGCCTGACCTTTTTTGATTTTTTTGATTTAGCTCCTGTGGCAAGTATTGCATGAGGAATACAGGTGGTGGGGGGTGTAGAGGCGGCAGTCCTCTACATGCCTAGGCAAGTCGAAGGCACCTGGTGGAAAGGAGTACCAACTGCTATGAGAGGTAAAAGCTCCGGCCTCCTAGTTCATTCTTTTAAAACTGTTTCCAGTATTGTTATTATTTCATTCAAGAGACTGTTGATAGATACAATATAATAAAATCCCTGTTACCATCTGTCATTGTTTTTATATCTTTGCTCTAAAGTCTGTCGCCTGTCCACCTGCACCTGAACAAACAGATTGATAGTTAGATTGATAATCCATCAAATTGAATAGGTATATAGTACTTTATGTAATCTATACCCTTTATCATATATAAAAAATCAAATGACACGAGCACAGAATGAATCATTATTACAGTTAATTTGTCAGTGACCAAAAGATTCTATATTATTCCTCCCAGCAGGAGCTTGTGTTTGGCAGCACGATTTGAAATAATCCTGACTAATCTGAGCTATTGTCAGATTAAACTGTAGGGCTCCATCAGATAACCAGAGCTCACAGTTTCTTCAGGTACTGTCACTGCATAACTCAAGATTATAGAATCGTACAATGACTATGGTTTAGAGATTTAAATGGATTCCAAGCTCCATTGTGACCTGTAATACATTACATATGTACTGTCTAGATAATGTATCAGATGCAGGGTATGAAGTAAGAGGTGATGGAGGATAAAGAGTGATTATGTATCTGTTGTACTTCTCAGAATTTAATGCACAAGATGCACACTGTGCTTATAGTACTGTGTAAAACGTTTAGGCGTGTGGGAAAAAAATATGCAAAGTGAGAATGTTTTCAAAAATAAAAGTATTATTAATTTTTATCAGTTAACTACATGCAAAGTTAATGAACAAAAGAGAACTGAAAATCTAATCAATATTTGGTGTCATCAGCATTTGCCTTCAAAACAGTATCAGATCTTCTAGGTACACTTGCACAACTCTGCAGAGAAGTTGTTCCAAATATCTTGGAGAAGTAACCACAGATCTTCTGTGGATGTAGGCTTGCTCAGATCCTTCTGTTTCTTCATGTAATCCCAGACTGACTCGATGATGTTGAGATCAGGGCTCTGTGGAGGCCATGTCACAACTTCTTGTTCTTCTGTCTGCCTGTAGGGTGTGCATGCTCGAATCTGAAATCGGACTTATTTCCCAGATACACACCTGCAGTTGACCTCCATCTTTGTCTTGAATATAAGCATTGCCTGATCCTTCGCTTCACATCAGTTTGACCCCAATGGCTCAACAGCCAACCACATTGGGACTACTACAAGAGGTAGAGACCAGGGAGCCACCAGGATTACATCCTTAGGTCTAGCCCAAAGTCAAACCAGTTGGTTGGAGCAATGATTCTTCACCCTCTGTTCGTGATAGTAAGCTCAGTCCATGGAACCAGCTGGCCCACCCCGGGTGGCTAAATAGCATGATTGCTAGGAACAACTGCTTTCTTTCATTCACAATATATCCAGTTGCCTGATCACTACTTCAACTGTATTGCAACCTCCAGTTGCAGCCAAACCATTAGCCATTTTAGTTTCACTCCTGTCTGGCAAGGCACTAGTCTGGGCTGATTCACTGTGGGAGAGAAGTGATCCTGTGGCCAGAAGTCTGCAGGAATTCGTAGAGTCTTTGAGGAACCAGGCCATTTTCTGCAATTTTGCCAGGCCACCCTCACCCATTCAGTCTTGCACCATGGCCTCTGAGTTGCCCTGCATTCTGGAAGGGTCTGTCAGGGTCTATATGCCAGCTACATTAGAAGCTTTGATCTCCCTTGCCTCCCATATTCATCTTCGGTTTCTAGAACATGCCAAGGAGGTTGTACCATATTTCCTGATATTGCTGGCTCAATCTTCTTCAACTCCGGCACCAGAACCTATGCAAGTGAGTAGAGTAAGGCTGTCAGAAGAGAAGTGTCAGCACAGGTGCTCCAGCGACCTGTGTCTTTATTGTGGAGCCATGGGACACTATGTCCCTACAAGGCGGGAAACTCCTGAGAGATTCCTGGGTGAATTTCAGCTTTCTCTAAAGTTGACAATACCAGTGTTTTTGTAGATAGGTGGTATGCGGTTTATAGTAAAGGCCTTCATAGACTTTGGCTCAGCATTAAATTTCCTGCAGCAGCCCTTGGAGAACCAGTAGCGAATACCTGTCCTGAATCTAAAGAAGCTCTTGGTGGTGACACCTGTCAGTGGGAATGCTTTCTCTCTGAGACCATACATTATATGACCAAGCCATTAGAGCTTCAAATGGATGCAATCCACATGGAGAAAATTATCCTGTATGGCCTGCCTTTGTCTACCAGTTCACTACTTATGATTCTTCTCTGGTTCAGGTTGCATTGTCCTGTCCTGGATTAGACCGACCATAAAAACTTGACCTATTTACAGCCTACATTATGGGTTAATCCTTGCCAGACCCTCTTGTCTTTATTTTTTTGCCAATTTTAATTTTATCTTGAACTTTCAATCTGCAGAAAAGGATACTTGGACAAATGCCTTTTCCTGTTCCTTTGACCCCGCTGATCATTTGGAAAAGCCTCCACATATCTTATATTGAGCTTGTATTGTTTCAGTTGCTCCGGTCCAGCTAAGGGACATTCCCCCAGGCAAAACGTTTGTTTGTTCTACCATGAGAATACAAGCACTGATTTGGGGTCATTGTTCAAAACTTTCTTAAAACATCTGATTTGATAACTTGTCGTTATTGGTGACCTTCCATGTCTAAGAAAATCTTAGATTTTGTCTCAGCTTCTACTACATGTGCCTAAAACAAGACTCTGAAACAGAAATCTATGAGATTACTCCTTTCTTTATTCATGTCAGCTTGTTCCCTGGCAGCAGGGGTTCCATGGCCGCCATGGATTTTATTATGATTTGTCTTCATCCTCTGGCTGCACAGTTATCTGAGTGGTAGTGGATTGTTTTTAAACAATAGTCCACTGAGTAACCCTGCCTGGTCTACCCTCTGCCAGCCTGCTAGCTCAATTATTCATTTAATATATTTTTCTTTCTTTGTGTGTTCCCTCTACACATTGTGTCTGACCTGAGAGTTCAGTTTTAGAGATGAACGAGCATGCTCGTCCGAGCTTGGTGCTCGTTCGAGTATTACGGTACTCGTAAGTGTTCGCTGCTCGGACGAGTATCTCGCCATGCTCGAGGAAATGGCATCTCCCGCATTTTGAATTTTTGGCGCCTATAAACTCAGCCAATCACAAGCCAGGAGACTCTGCGGTACACCCAGCATCACGTGGGGCCCTTACATGTCGATAGCAAGGGTTGGCTGGCCTGATGAGGTGACCCTGGAATATACTAGTGACTGCCCGCGATGCTCGGCTCAGATGCTGTCTGGATGTCGTTAGGGACAGAGCTGCTGCGTTTCAGGGAGAGTGTTAGGGCCTGGATTTAGTTCTCTGTTAGCCAGGAGTGATCTGAAAAGAACCCAACAGCACTTCTAAGGGCTACAAGACATTTTTTTTGTCTCCTGGCTGGGCTGGCTGGCACTAGTAGTGCAGCTATCGCCATATATAACACTTTTTTTTTATTGTTTTAACTCAGTGATACAAATCCATTTCATACAGCAGTGTGGAACCATTCTGTGTGTCACAGTTCAGCTGTCCACTCACCACAAACCACACTCCGTATTTTCTGTCCAGGTGACACATTCTGTACGTCACTTAATTAAAAAAGGTCTTTTGCTCTCACTGATACAGCTACACTACAAAAATCTCTGTGCAACATTTGTCTGGGTTGCACTTAAGCAGACCAAGTCTGCCTAATCTAATAGTTTCAGTGTAATTGCTCCATACTGCACGGTACGTAATAACATACGTAATTTAACTCTAACTTATCCACCTATATACAAACCACAATCTGTATTTTCTGTCCAGGTGACACATTCTGTACGTCACGTCAGTAAAAAAGGTCTTTTGCTCTCACTTATACAGCTACATTACAAAAATCTCTGTGCGACATTTGTCTGGGTTGCACTTAAGCAGACCAAGTCTGCCTAATCTAATAGTTTCAGTGTAATTGCTCCATACTGCATGGTACGTAATAACATACGTAATTTACCTCTAACTTATCCACCTATATACAAACCACAATCCGTATTTTCTGTCCAGGTGTCACATTCTGTACGTCACTTAATTAAAAAAGGTCTTTTGCTCTCACTTATACAGCTACATTACAAAAATCTCTGTGCGACATTTGTCTGGGTTGCACTTATAATCTAATAGTTTCAGTGTAATTGCTCCATACTGCACGGTACGGAATAACATACGTAATTTTGTTCTAACTTATCCACCTATTTTCTTGTTCAGATTGAACACGTTTGTGGGTTTCAGTACAGCAGGCCCATTTATTTTTTTTTTTATATAATACACTTATATACAGAAAATTTTGAACCCCAGGGCTAAGGGTCGAGGACGAGGGCGTTGGCCTGGGCATTCAATTACTGCAGGGGGTAGAGGCCGTGGTCCTGGGCAGGGTGAGACAGTACCTGCTGATGAGGGAGCAGGGGAACGCCGCAGAGCTACACTCCCTAGCTTCATGTCTCAACTTACAGGGACGCGTGGTAGAGGGCTGTTGAAACCACAACAGTGCGAACAGCTGATGTCATGGATTGCGGACAATGCTTCAAGTAATTTGTCCATCAGTCAGTCTTCCACGCAGTCCACCCACGTTACCCAAGGGAGCACTCCTCTGGCTCCTCCACCTCAACCTCCTTCCCCCCAGTCTGCCCCCTCCCAGGAAAATTTGGAATGCGATACGGCATACTCTGAGGAACTGTTTTCTGGACCCTTCCCAGAGTCACAAACCACTTCTCAGGTTGCTGCTGACCTCTTTCCCGATGCCCAAGTTTTCCAACTGTCGCAGTCTGATGATGACAATGTTGACTTAGTGGAAGAAGTGTGTAAAGAGGTGTCGGACGATGAGGAGACACGGTTGTCAGACAGTAGTGAAGTTGTTGTCAGGGCAGGAAGTCCAAGGGGGTAGCAGACTGAGAAATCGGAGGATGACGAGGTGACTGACCCAAGCTGGGTTGATAAGCCGAGTGAAGACAAGTGCTTCTGAGGTGGAGGCGAGTGCTGCACCAGAACAGGTTGGAAGAGGCAGTGGTGTGGCCAGAGGGAGAAGCAGGGCCAGAGCTGGTGCATCAGCAGCAACTGTTTCACGTAGTGAAGCTCCCGTGGTGAGGCCTAGATGTTCGCAAGTCTGGAGGTTCTTTAAAGAAAGTGAGGATGACCGACGTACTGTGGTGTGCAACCTGTGCCACACCAGGATCAGCAGGGGAGACCTAGGCCTTTCGCAATCTCATGGCGGTGGCTGCCCCTTGGTATTCCGTCCCCAGCCGCCACTATTTTTCCCGATGTGCAGTCCCAGCCCTACACCAGCACGTGTCACAGAACATCATCCGTGCTCTGACCGACGCTGTTTCTGAGAAGGTCCACCTAACCACGGACACGTGGACAAGTGCTGCCGGGCAGGGACACTATATCTCACTGACGGCACATTGGGTTAACTTGGTGGAGGCTGGGACCGAGTCTGACCCTGGGGCCGCTCATGTACTGCCCACACCGAGGATTGCGGGGCCTACCTCGGTCACTGTCTCTCAGACATACTATGCCTCCTCCTCCGACCCCTCCTCCTCCTCCACCTCCTCCTCCGAATTACCATCCGTGGGCACGGCGCCTTCAGTCGGTAGCTCTAGGCGCAGCAGCAGTGCCGTGGGTAAGCACCAGCAGGCGATGCTCAAACTGCTGAGCTTAGGTGACAAAAGCACACCGCGCAAGAGCTGTTACAGGGCATCACGGCGCAGACCAATCTGTGGCTGGCACCGCTGAACCTCAAGCCAGGCATGGTTGTGTGTGACAACGGGCGTAACCTGGTGGCGGCTCAGCAACTCGGCAGACTGACACATGCGCTTGACTGGCCCACGTGTTCAATCTCATAGTTCAGCGGTTCCTCAAGACATACCCCAATCTGTCTGATTTGCTCACCAAGGTGCGCCGCATCTGTGCACATTTCCGCAAGTCGACCACAGATGCTGCCACTCTCAGGGCAGCGCAGCGCCGCCTACAACTGCCCGCTCACCGACTGTTGTGCGACGTGCCCACAAGATGGAATTCAACATTAAACATGTTATCCAGAGTTTACCAGCAGCGCAGAGCGATTGTAGACTGCCAGATGTCAACTTCCACCAGAACTGGTAGTCAGGTCAGTCAGATTCCTCTACAATGAGGAGTGGACGTGGATGTCTGATATCTGCCAGGTGTTGAGCAACTTTGAGGAGTCAACACAGATGGTCAGGGGCGATGCCTCCATTATCAGCCTCACCATCCCGCTGCTTTGCCTGTTGAAAAACTCACTGCTCAGCATGAAGTCAGATGCTTTGCGCTTGTCACAAGAGACGGTGGAGGAAGATACATCGCTTGATAGCCAGAGCACCCTCCGGTCTGTTTCTCAGTGTGTATCGGAGGAGGGGGATGAGGATGAGGAGGAAGAGGAGGAGAATGCCTGCGAGACAGAAGAGGGTACCAGTGCTCAGTCCTTCTTAACTCTTGAGCGTGTATGGGCTGAAGAAGACGACTTGGAGGAGGAGGAGGAGGAAATGGAGAGTTAGGCCAGTGATGAGAGGGAATTCTTGCGTGTTGGGACTCTGGCGCACATGGCAGACTTCATGTTAGGCTGCCTATCCCGTGACCCTCACGTTAGAAGCATTTTTTTAGCGGCAGAGGGTGTGGTTCTGTGGGCCAAGTAGCGGGGGAGAGGAGGCGAGCAGGCAGCTTGTCCAGCACTGGCAGGGGAACGCTCTCCAAGGCCTTTGCCAGTTTTATGTTGCCCCAGCAAGACACTGTCACCTGTCCCCAGTCTAGGCAGAGTAGGGGTGAGCTTTACAGAAAGATGGTGAGGGAGCACCTAGCTGACCATACCAACATCTGGACCGATCACTCTGCTCCATACAACTACTGGGTTTCAAAGCTGGACACGTGGCCTTAACTGGCGCTGTACGCCTTGGAGGTGCTGGCCTGCCATGCCACTAGCATGTTGTCAGAGCGGGTATTCAGTGCAGCTGATGGCGTCATCACCGATAAGTGTACACGCTGTCAACTGACAACGCTGACAGGCTGACGCTTATTAAAATGAACAAAGCCTGGATTTCACCGGAATTCAAATCTCCTCCGGGGGAAAGCAGCTAAAGATTAACATTACTTATGTATCCGATTCCTCTTCTCTACTCCTCCTACTCCTCCTTCTCCTTGTCGTCTTTGCCTAACGATGACCCAAAAAATGCAATTTTTTAGAGGTCCAACTGGCACTCTTTTAAGACCTTTTTTCCGGAGGTCCACCTACAGCCCCTCTCTCTAAACAATTTTTCCAGAGGTTCACCTACAGGCCCTCTTTCTAAACAATTTTTCCGGAGGTCCACCTACAGGCCCTCTCTCTGAACAATTTTTCCGGAGGTCCACCTACAGGCCCTCTCTCTAAACAATTTTTCCGGAGGTCCACCTACAGGCCCTCTCTCTAAACAATTTTTCCGGAGGGCCCCCTGCAGGCCCTCTCTATAAACAATTTTTCTGGAGGTCCACCTACAGGCCCTCTCTCTAAACAATTTTTCCGGAGGTCCACCTACAGGCCCTCTCTCTAAACAATTTTTCCGGAGGTCCACCTGCAGGCCCTCTCTCTAAACAATTTTTCCGGAGGTCCACCTACAGGCCCTCTCTCTAAACAATTTTTCCAGAGGTCCACCTACAGGCCCTCTCTCTAAACAATTTTTCCGGAGGGCCCCCTACAGGCCCTCTCTCCAAACAATTTTTCTGGATGTCCACCTACAGGCCCTCTCTAAACAATTTTTCCGGAGGGCCACCTACAGGCCCTCTCTCCAATCTATTTTTCCGCAGGGCCACATAATGCGATAGACGGGAATCAAACCCGGGTCAACTGCTTGGGAAGCAGCTATGCTCACCACTTTACCACCAACAGCCACAGCAACTGATAAGAACAGATACTAAACTTGATGTAATTGATATACCAACAAAAGAAAGAAAAAGGCTAACGGGGGAAATTTAATATCAAAAGCTTTATTATATAAATTCATTAAAATACATACACCATATACACCATATACACCATATACAAGTGTATAAGAGCATTTAGGAAGATCCATGTTTCAATCATACCCAATATCCAAAACTATCTATCTATCCGTACGGGTCAGCAGTGAAGGTATGGTGATATAGACATCCTTTTGACTGAAAGATATAGATTTGGATATTGGGTATGATTGAAACATGGATCTTCCCTAAATGCCCTTATACACTTGCACTGGCATTGATATTGTGATTGTATATTGCTTGGGTTATGGGAAAGATCCTGAGTCATAGGATGCATATCTATCCATCCCTTTGTCTTTACTGTCCTGTTGTTGTATAATATACCTGATGTGCAATCTTGCCACCACCATTTTATTGTTGATTCATTATTTTTAAGCTAATTTGTATATGGTGTATGTATTTTAATGAATTTATATAATAAAGCTTTTAATATTAAATTTCCCCCATTAGCCTTTTTTCTTTCTTTGGATGGTATATCAATTATTGAGCTTTCTGACGGGGATCATTTGGAAATAAGCTCACTCTACCTGTAGGTTACTAAACTTGATGTAAGCCAACATTTCGACAATCGATAACCCGAAAAGGGTCCGCCGTCGAGCCCGGCGTTCGGCCACCCTGAGCATTTCTCAAGGAGACAGCCTCCAGGCCCTCAACGTCCACATACAGGGCCACGCTAAATTTTTTATGTGCTCTACCTGCTACCGTCGTGTAGCTCGGTCACTCTGACCGAGTCTGACCCTGGGGCCGCTCCTGTACTGCCCACTTTGAGGATTGCAGGGCCTACCTCGGTCACTGTTTCTCAGACTTACTATGCCTCTTCCTCCAACCCCTCCTCCTTCGAATTACCATCCGTGCTTCACCTCCTGCTACCTCAGTCTAACTCGGTCACTCTGTTGTCACCGCCATGCTGCACCAGGCTACATTTTTGGGTGGCTCACCTGCTACCTCATCTAACTTGGTCACTTGTTGGTGTCACCGCCATGCTGTGTCAGGCTTATGCCTGCATCGTGTGGCTGGGGATAGGAGAGCAGTGCCAGCATGGGCATGGGTGATGGACCTTTTTTGCACCTAGTTGGGTTCTTCCCTAACATGTGATCGGCATGTGCCTCGCCTTTCTTGGTCTGGGTGAGCACAATTGCCATGAGGGTAAACACCAGGCTGTTGCAGGAGAATTTACGGTAATGGTGGGATTAGGCAGCCTGTGAGGCATCCATGCATGCTGCCCCTGCTGTTTCCTGTCCATTTCCGTGGTGTTTCAATCATTTTCTGAGGTTTTCAGGTTTTCACCCAGCCTTCCCTAGGCAGAGCCTTGGTCCCCTGCAAAAAATGCTCGAGTCTCCCATTGACTTCAATGGGGTTCGTTACTCGAAACGAGCACCCGAGCATCGGGAAAAGTTCGTCTCGAATAAAGAGCACCCGATCTTTTTAGTGCTCGCTCATCTCTAATAGTAACCTATCAGCTTCCAGATCTCATTTTCCAAAGGCTCTTTTGAAAATGAATTTAAATTAAGATTTATTTAAACAGCCTTTCACCTAAATCAGTGATGCCTAGCTATAGATAGGGATCACTACTCTGGCTCATAGATGGATGACAAACAAATCCTCTTTTTATGATGCTCATATGTTTGGAGTCTACCACCAATCTTCTAAGCAAAGTTCTGATCAAACACATTATATGATAAAAAAAGTTTGGATCAGCTCACTATTTCTCCTTTGAGTGAGAAAGAAAATTCTCTTGGTGCATGATCAAACAGAGTTTGCTTCCAAAGTTTGTGGCAAAAGTGGAAAGCATCCATAAAATCCAAAAGATTAATTTCAGAAATGTAAAAATCAAAAAATTCAAAAAATGTAAAAATCAAAGGCGCCTACTTGCCCGAAGAGCCCAATGTCAATCATGACTAAGAGCAGGTTCTAACATTTTTTTATGTGTCCTACACAATGTTTTTGAATTTTATTCCGAAATACTGGGCCCCTTTCACCTTTGCAATATACATTTCATTAACTTTCATCAATTAATATTATTTTATGAATTTGTTTATAAATATGGTATGTGTGATGCGTGTGAGCACACATCTCCTCTTCAGTCACAATGAGTTTTCTTCTGTATACAACGTATACAAGACATTATACAGTATGTATTTAATTGAAGATTTTGGCCAATGACCTCAAATTGATATCATTATGACTGATCCCACTGGCGGGTAAAATCTATACTCCTTATGACTCATTTTGCAGGAAGCAAAGCATTCAAAGCGGAATTCGCAACAAATCTGAATGTTCTCACGCTTCGTGATAACAAATCATTTTTTCCCAAAATAGCGGCTGCATGTGTTACAAAGTAAAAGTAAGAAGCCCGGGAATGCAGGATTACCCATAATGCAGCGCAGCCAGCCAATCTGCAGATAGCTATCCCCTGTGATGTCACAGTGCTTTAAAAGCCTCATCCCGCTTGTTCTCCACCATTGTCCTGTGAGCTGAGCATAGTTAGAGACGTGGCAAACGGTCATGTTCTAGGGGCTATGTCCCTAAAAACAATTAATAGAAAAATATTGGAGAGGGAGATTGCAAGGAGAGTGCAGGGAGACTGCATGGAGAGTGCAGGGAGACTTATGCTGCATCAGTTTTATTTATTCATACATTTACTTATTCCTACTTCAGCTGAAAAACTAAGATATGTAATTCAATACCAATAAGATTTAAGCCTTTATTATTCCAGTGCCAGCATGCCAACCAATACCATCCAGTCTGCACCCTTTAGGGGGGCCAGGTCTTAATGATGACCATCCTCATGTTTTGCTGTCTTTACTTCTTCCAAATCATTCTTCTTGAGCTCTATGTCTTAGAAAAGTCAGCAAGATGCAGAGAGAGGAGGAGCTGGATGCTCCTGATGACATATTCTTATTGATATTAGTTGATTTGGAAAAGGAGGAAAAGCAGATGGCAGAAGAAGGTCTCCCACCTCTAGGGCAGGAGAGTATTGGAGTTGCAGAAGTGGGTATGTCAGAGCTGATTAATATTCAGTGCGTACTGTCAAATAACCTGCAGCAGACTGTAGGCAAGAACAGCCATAATATACATATTGTGCCCCTGCCTAACAAGCCAAACCCCATACTAGCAAAGCCACTGTTTAAAGGTGCATTAAAGGTGCTGCATGGCCATTAACAATGAAGAAAGGCTATACAGTGTGGTCTTCATTATTAAATGAAAGGCAGCTGTGCGATAATTGGCCATGTGTGGCCGTACTCTAAGGCAGAGTGGCCTGGGTATATCTGATTTATTGTGATTTGTGACAAATTAATTCATAAGGAATCAAATGTCTTGGCTAACTTCATCGAAGTTGCCGAATCAAATTTTTCAAAACTTGGCTCATCTCTACTTATGACTATAGCATTTTCCTTTGAATTTGAAAGTGTGTGACATAGCTTTGCTACAGAACTATTACACTGCTCTCACAAGAGCATAGAAGCTTTGTATCTTTGGCACAGTTTGACCGCAGTCATGAATTACCACCGTTATGATCTATTACATTACAAGGGTTGTGGAATGTGTGTTAGGCTCTCATAGAACACTTGCTGTTTGGCCTTCAATGTGTAAATAATGGTACCACGCTGACACCAGCTCGATAAAAAGGAGGAATTCTAATTACCGAGCTTTATAAGATGTTTTAAAATACAAAAGACATTTCATCTCATGATGATAGAAATGTATCCAGTGACCCATACTTAATGGATTACAGCAGTTGAAAGGAGGCGACATCCGGGCATGCCACATCAAACCTACCTATTAATTAACGGCTCCAAACCGTAAGGCTAGCAAACCATCATCTGCACAAAGTCACTAGTCAATGCAGAAAACATGAAATAACTTGCTTTTATTTGTTCCTTATTGAAACATTTACTGTAATGAACTAAATCTTATGAACACCTTGTGAACTTTTTTTTTAAAGAAAACTCAAAGAAAAACAGAAGTGTTACCATATAATGATTGCAATTATTCTTTGTACACTGCCAAGGCTTTGTGCTCCCTAGATTTAATATTACAGTAGCTCCTTAGATTCAATATTACATGGTAGCATCAAATCGGTAGCTTTATTAAAGGGGTATTCCCATCTCATAAATGTAGTGCAGAGGATGGAATGGAAATACCCAGAGGATGGAAATACCCCTTTAAGGACTACCTTTTCGTAAGGGCATATGGATGCCATAGGGGAGATTATTACATTACCTATTTATATACATATTACATTACAGCTATAAATGAGTAAACTTTTGGAAAATCCGATTTGGCTGCCTCTTCGAATTTTACCAAAAAAATTAGCCTAATTATGAATTACTTTGGCACAAAGCGCAATTTTTGTAAGTAGCGGGTGCAATTCGATAGCACCGCTCCCCATCATTGTACCCCTCAAATGCCACGTTCATACATGGTTGTGGCATCTGAGAGTAATAATATAGTTTAAAATTAACAGGAAAAAAAATAATCATACTTACTACCAGGGGTGTTGCTAGGCCAAAACATTCAAGGCCTGGACCCCGGATGTGTTCTCCCAGTCCCCAAATGTCCTGCCTGCCAGACAGATACAACGGTATTGCCGTCCTGAGGATGGCAATACAATTGAATCTAATGCACTGCAAGAGATCTAGGACCTGACACCTGACATCACAGGTCATATGATCAGTGCAGAAGACAGGGGTTGAAAAGGACCTGCGATGATGTCACAGTCATGTGACTAGTGTAGGAGAGGATAAAACATAAAAAAATGCAACAGCACTCTGCGAACACAAACAATAAAATGAGTACATACAATACGGCCATACTCACTATCTACACGATACTAGCGCTATGTTGTAAATGTGAGATTCTTCGCAAATACTTTTGTACAAAAATGTTGCCTTGACGTATGGAAGACAGGCATAAATAATTTTGTACAAAAGTATTTGCCAAGAATCTCACATTTACAACATAGCGCTAGTATCGTGTAGATAGTGAGTATGGCCGTATTGTATGTACTCATTTTATTGTTTGTGTTCGCAGAGTGCTGTTGCATTTTTTTATGTTTTATCCTCTCCTACACTAGTCACATGACTGTGACATCATCGCAGGTCCTTTTCAACCCCTGTCTTCTGCACTGATCATATGACCTGTGATGTCAGGTGTCAGGTCCTAGATCTCTTGCAGTGCATTAGATTCAATTGTATTGCCATCCTCAGGACGGCAATACAGTTGTATCTGTCTGGCAGGCAGGACATTTGGGGACTGGGAGAACACATCCGGGGTCCAGGCCTTGAATGTTTTGGCCTAGCAACACCCCTGGTAGTAAGTATGATTATTTTTTTTCCTGTTAATTTTAAACTATATTATTACTCTCAGATGCCGCAACCATGTATGAACATGGCATTTGAGGGGTACAATGATGGGGAGCGGTGCTATCGAATTGCACCCGCTACTTACAAAAATTGCGCTTTGTGCCAAAGTAATTTACAACGTACCGCTAGTATCGTGTAGATAGTGAGTATGGCAGTATTATATGTACTCATTTTATTGTTTGTGTTCGCAGAGTGCTGTTTCATTTTTTTATGTTTTACTTTTCTATTTGCAGCCATAGTGAGGTGCACCTGCATACTTGGATGTGCTGACTGACCCCCAGTTTTTCTTGCAGTTTAGGTGGAGGCGTGGCTGATTCCACCACCATTTCGGTCGTGCACTCCTAACTAACCTGTTTGCCTTACAGGCTGATTTTAATTATTTAATTACTGCTATGGAGGCCAGTTGGCACCAGGAGAGGTGGAATATAGAGTGGGCTCAGCGTTGTGTGGAACCTGCATTTCCTTAGCGTAACAGAGGTCAGTGTGGCACCACTATTGTGTGGGCTTGGCATGCATGTGGAGCCTGCATTCCGTGAAATCGGTGGAGGCCATTTTGGCACCATAAGAGGTACAATATAATGTCGGCTTAGCATGCATGTGGAGCCTGCATACTCTGTAGTTAATGGAGGCTGCTATGGCACTTAGTGACTATGGCGTTTAGTGTTAGGTTCCCGTCTTAAAGAGATCGCCTTGACATATGGCAGACGGGCACAAATAATTTTGTACAAAAGTATTTGCCAAGAATCTCACATTACAACGTACCGCTAGTATCATGTAGATAGTGAGTATGGCACTACTGTATGTACTCATTTTATTGTTTGTGTTCACAGAGTGCTGTTGCATTTTTTTAATGTTTTACTTTTCTATTTGCAGCCATGGTGACGTGCACCTGCTACTTGGATGTGCTGACTGACCCCCAGTTTTCTTTGCAGTGCAGGAGAGGATGGCACTGAAGAGGAGAAGTGGGGAAGAAGCTGTGGTGATGTCTGCTACATGAGGAGACGTAAGTGAAGTGAGAGGCAGAGCAATGCTGGGAGTTGTGGTTATTTAATTGGGACTGTATGTTAGGGCAGAAGGGAGGGATGTTATTATCATGGGACTGTGTGCTGGAGGTGGCTTGGGCAGGGTTATGTTATTTACATAGGACTTTATGTTGGAGGTGGCTGTAGGAGGGGGTGATGTTTTTTACATGGGACTGTATGTTGATGGCTGTGGGAGGGAGTGATGTTATTTAAATGGGACTGTATATTGGAAGGCTGAAGGGAGGGAAGTGATGTTATTTACATGGGACTGTATGTTGGGGGGCTGAGTGGAGGGAAGTGATGTTATTTACATGGGGCTTTATATTGGAAGGGGTTGGAGAGATGGTGTGATGTTATTTACACAGGCTCTACGGTGGAGGCAAATAGCGCTATTTACATGGGACTTCACTGTATGGTGGAGGGGCTGAGGACTTATAATTTCTGAGGACACTAAAGGGAGGAATATAACTATGGGGGCACTTCAGGGTTGGGGTATTATAAATACATGTGACATTAGGCGATCTTATTACTACTGAGGGCTCTATAGGAGGGACTTATAGATCTGTCTTATTTCTACTAAGAGCACTATGGGGGGCCTTTTTATGACTGAGAGGTCTGTAGAGGCTTTATTACTACTGTGGGAACAATGGGGGGGGGGGCTTATTTCTAATGGGGGCTCTGTGAGGGCATTGTAAATACTGGAGGCTCTACTACTAATGGAGGCAGTCTTGTGAAGCATTATCACTGTTGGAGGCACTGTAGGGGGCAGTATTACTAATGAGGGCATTCTAGAAGGGAATTACTATTGGTACGACTATGAGGAGCACTATTACTATGGGAGCACTGATATTTCTTCAGGATAGTATTTGGGGTATTGGGTGCATGGCGAGCAGCAGGATAACACTGTGGGGACTCTAGGTTGGGGGATGATGATAGAAATGTGAAGAAGCTACTGTAAGATGTCT
The DNA here is from genome assembly GCA_900303285.1 of Rhinella marina. NCBI lineage: Eukaryota > Metazoa > Chordata > Amphibia > Anura > Bufonidae > Rhinella > Rhinella marina. The sequence goes on along the minus strand of ONZH01007698.1, from coordinate 19,144 downwards.
GTGTGTACACTCTGCAGAGACGAGGAGTGACTGAAAGACACTGTCTGGACTGAATGGAGAAGATAAAGACAGAGAAGACCTACATAAAAGGAGACATCACCTGGGAGGCACTGGATGTGAGGTAGGTGATGCTGTATAGCAGGGGTGGGGCGAGGGTCAACATAGAGAATTAGGCCATATTCATTGGGGCTTGGGCTTTGGATCTTTTGAGACCCTAGCAATGACCCTGCTTACTGCCTCCATTTGCTGGCAATGGGCCGGCCTCCGCCATCTTGCTTGAAGATCTTACGCAAAATCTTAAGATGGCCCAAGATGACTCACGCAAGTCATCATATGTCACCAGGCACTGGATTTCAGAAGAGATCTTCTATCAAGATGGTGGTGGATGGTCCGTTGCAAGCAAATGGAGTGGGGAGTACGATTTTTTTCTGGTTTTAACACTATTTCAGGCTAAATAGTTTTGCTAACACGAAGCACAAGGAATTTAGGCTTCAAGGCAAATCTAATTTCAAATCAAATCCTGAGATTCAGATCGAATTCCACTTAGTTGGATTTGATTTGCTCATTTCTAATTAATAATATTCTTTTTCCGCATCAGCCGATATACAAGTTTGTAGAAATGTACTGTATTTAAAAATTGCATTAAAAAGCATTAACGTATTTAGATCCTTTCCTATGACACTCAGGGTTAAAGTGAGCCAAGAAAAGCAGAGCCTTGTTTTAATTGTGTGGTTTATAAAGGATAATTGAAGAATGATGTATTTAACCATTACAGAAGATGACTTAAGTGGCTCCCACCAAGCTATGCCTGTGGTATCGTGTTCAGGAAGACCTTCTGAACACCACACTTTCTATATTTCAGTTTGCTGTTTCAGTTCAGGAACTATCTGGGAATTAGTTTTATAATTCCTACTCTTGAGGTACACTAACCTCATAGATAAAAGTCACACATTGTTGGGTCTGGAGGTCACAACCTTTTGCTCACCCTATGTTCTTCTGTAAATGTCCCATGAACTTGGCAAAAGCGTGTGACATATGGTCAATCGCCCTGTCTTGCTGAAAGGAACAATATTCATGCTCTTGATCAATTAACTGTGCATAGAATTGCTCAATGATGTCCATGTACACAGCTGAGTTCAGGTTTTAATAAAATAATTTGGACCCACAATCTGCATACCCATAACCAAGCAAAAACAAAAACAAAAAAAAACAAAAACACTGATATATGGATATAGAAGACACGGTTGGTGCAGCTTGCATGAATATTCTGTGTGCCAGGACATATTGTTCTGTGAATTAACACACCCGGTTAGGTGGAATCATGCTTCATCCAGCATGATGCATTGCTGCCCTCCATCATTGAGCCCCTCAGATGCCACAATTGCTACAATTGAGGCCTTTCATGGATTAACCAGATGATGATATCACCACTCCCAGCCAATGTGCTGGCATGGTAACGTCACAGGTCACCTCACGCAAGATTTTGCACACTATCTTCAATCAAGATGACCTCTCTTCAAGCACATGGATGAGGTGAGTATGTTTGGGTTCTTATTTTTACCACAATCAGACAAATTCACTCCAGATGTGATAGGTCCACGATCCGATTCAGAGCCTCACTTTGGCTCCACTCTTACAAAAAATATATTTCACTAGGCCGTATCTTTTGTTCAAGAATTATTGGTGAGAAATAAATAGTATTCACTCTTCTGAAGCCCAAGTTGTGCTTTCAATTTCTTTTATTCTTTAATAACATTCCATAGTTTTCATATATCCTTTTTTTCTTTTAAAAGCTCTGAGCTGATCTCAATCCCATGTTGTGCGACTTTTCGGGGGTCATGCATGAGTAAGGGGGCGTGACCCCCGAAATGGCCAAATGTGGTGCCAATATTCAAAAAGGGTCCAAAAACAGAGCCTAGAAACTATAGGCCTGTAAGTTTAACATCTGTTGTGGATAAACTGTTTGAAGGCTTTCTAAGAGATGTTATCTTGGAGTACCTCAATGAAAATAAGCAAATAACTCTATATCAGCATGGCTTCATGAGGGATCTGTCATATCAAACTAATTTAATCAGATTCTATGAGGAGGTAAGTTCTAGACTTGACTGCGGCGAATCAATGGATGTCGTATATCTGGACTTCTCCAAAGCACGGTACCATATAAAATGTTAGTATATAAAATGAGAATGCTTGGACTGGGGGAAAATGTCTGTATGTGGGTAAGTAACTGGCTCAGTGATAGAAAACAGAGGGTGGTTATTAATGGTACATACTCAGATTGGGTCACTGTCACTAGTAGGGCTCCACAGGGGTCAGTATTGGAGGGGTCACTGTCACTAGTGGGGTACCACAGGGGTCAGTATTGGGCCCTATTCTCTCTAAAATATCAATTTTGCAGATGACACTAAACTGTGTAAAGTAATTAACACAGAAGAGGATAGTACACTGTTACAGATGGATCTGGATAGATTTGAGGCTTGGGTAGAGAAGTGGCAGATGAAGTTTAACACTGACAAACGTAAGATAAGGCACATGGGAAGGAATAATGCTAGTCACCAGTACATACTAAATGGTAAAAAACTGGGTAACACTCACATGGAAAAGGACCTAGGAATTTTAGTGAACAGCAAACTAAGCTGCAGAAACCAGTGTCAGACAGTTGCTGCCAATGCCAATAAGATAATGAGTTGCATCAAAAGAGGCATAGATGCCAGTGATGAGAACATAGTCCTGCCACTTTACAAATCACTAGTCAGACCACACATGGAGTACTGTGTACAGTTCTGGGCTCCTGTGAACAAATCAGACATAGCAGAGCTGGAGAGGGTTCAGAGGAGGGCAACTAAAGTAATAACTGAAATGGGTGGACTACATTACCCAGAATGATTATGAAAATTAGGGTTATTCACTTTAGAAAAAAGACGACTGAGGGGAGATCTAATAACCATGTATAAATATATCAGGGGTCAGTACAGAGATCTCTCCCATGATCTATTTATCCCCAGGACTGTGACTGTGACGAGGGGACATCCTCTGCGTCTGGAGGAAAGAAGGTTTGTACACAAACATAGAAGAGGATTCTTTACGGTAAGAGCAGTGAGACTATGGAACTCTCTGCCTGAGGAGGTAGTGATGGTAAGTTCACTAAAAGAGTTCAAGAGGGGCCTGGATGTATTTGTGGAGTGTAATAATATTACAGGTTATAGTTACTAGAGAGGGGTCGTTGATCCAGGGAGTTATTCTGTTTGCCTGATTGGAGTCAGGAAGGATTGCGTCTTTCTTTGAATCGACTTGCAGGATAACAGATTGAACTGGATAGACAGATGTCTTTATTCAGCCTTATAAACTATGTTTAGCAGCATACAAATGCACAGAGGTTCCATTATACCCAGCAACAAAAAAGCAGAAAACATAAACATATAAAGGTGAGTTGAAAAGGACTTGTCACCACAAAATGCAACGCAATCTGAAAGTGCCATATTATAGAGCAGCAGGAGCTGAGCAGATTGATGTATAGTTTTGTGGGGAAAGATTCAGTAAAACCTATAATTTGTACATTTACAATATATCTTTGCTTATATACACAATGTTGTCAATCACTGATAATACCTCCTCTGTGTACCCATAGTTGTTCACAAAAAAATGGAAAAAGCAAAGATATAAATGTATAAATTATAGAGATGAGCGAACATACTTGTTTGAGCTTGGTGCTCGTTCGAGCATTAGGGTATTCGCATATGCTCGATACTCGGACGAGCATATCGCGATCCTCGAGGAAATGGCAACTTCCTCTTCCTGCATGTTAGGCGCCTTTTCTCAGCCAATCAACATGCAGGAGAGTCTTTGGTACCTCCTAGCATCATGTGGGGCCCCTACAAATCGATAGCAGGGATTAGCTGGCCAGATCAGATGACCTGGGAATATAAGAATCTGGTCCCGCGATGCTCGCCTCAGACGCCGCCTGCATGAGATTAGGGATAGAGCTGCTGTCTGTCAGGGAGAGTGTTAGGGCCTGAATTTAGATGTTGGTTAGGCAGGAATCACCCACAAAGAACCCAACAGCCCTAGTACAAGCACCTTTTTTCTTGGCTGCACACTGTACACAGTGACTGGTGGCAGAAGGGACAGCACGTGGTCCACACAGACCTAAAAGAAATTGCCCAAAGTCCTCTCAGGACTCATTTTTGCTGCTGCTGCTGTACCTTGGCTTGCTGGGATCTGTAGTGCAGTTTAGGGAATACGTTTTTTCACTCATTTCTATACACTACAGTCCAGTGAACAATTATGTAGTGTTCTGTACAGTAGCGTCAGTCTAGGGCAGGGGTGCACAACCTGCGGCCCGGGGGCCACTTGTGGCCCTTGATACCATTCTGTGCGGCCCCCAACCATCTGGTTTACAGAGATGTATGTCTATGTCTTGTGGCTGCTCAGATGTATCTTTCATGTATTCCCCTATTAGATGGGAGTCCTGGAAGTGTAACTAGACATTAATGGTGCTCTGTGTTCAATATGCCATAAATACAGTATTTCAGTTGTTAATACCCCTTTAAATTTTATTTTTGTCCCTCGTCAATGGTTCAGTCTGGCAATGTGGCCCCCAACTAGAAAATGTTGTGCACCCCTGGTCTAGGGAATACGTTTTTCTCTCATTTATATACACTACAGTCCAGTGAACAATTATGTAGTGTACTGTACAGTAGCGTCAGTCTAGGGAATATGTTTTTTCTCTCATTTCTATACACTACAGTCCAGTGAACAATTATGTAGTGTACTGTACAGTAGCGTCAGTCTAGGGAATACTTTTTTTATATATCCTACAGTGCAGTGAAATTGAGTGGTTTGCGGTGCAATAGCCGCTGTCTAAAGACTAAGTTTTTCCTCTCAGTCATATATACTACAGTGCAGTGCGAAATTGTATTATTATTATTATTAGTATTATTAATTATATTATACAGTGCAGTGAAAAAGTCTGTTGTGTGCTGCACACTAGCCAGAGTGTAGAAAATATACGTTTTTCCTCTCAGTTATATATCATACAGTGCAGTGCAAAATTCTGTCGTGTGCTGCACACTAGCCGGAGTGTAGAAAATATGCGTTTTTCCTCTCAGTTATATATCCTACAGTGCAGTGAAAAATTGAGTGGTTTGCGGTGCAATAGCCGCCGTCTAAAGACTAAGTTTTTCCTCTCAGTCATATATACTACAGTGCAGTGCGAAATTGTGTCGTGTGCTGCACACTAGCCGGAGTGTAGAAAATATACGTTTTTCCTCTCAGTTATATATTATACAGTGCAGTGCAAAATTCTGTCGTGTGCTGCACACTAGCCGGAGTGTAGAAAATATACGTATTTCCTCTCAGTTGTGTATTATACAGTGCAGTGAAAAATTCTGTTGTGTGCTGCACACTAGCCGGAGTGTAGAAAATATACTTTTTGTCTCTAAGTTATATATTATACAGTGCAGTGAAAAATTCTGTTGTGTGCTGCACACTAGCCAGAGTGTAGAAAATATACGTTTTTCCTCTCAGTTATATATCCTACAGTGCAGTGAAAAATTGAGTGGTTTGCGACGCAATAGCCGCCGTCTAAAGACTAAGTTTTTTCTCTCAGTTATATATCATACAGTGCAGTGAACACACAAAATGTTGAACCCAAGGGCTAAGGGTCGAGGACGAGGGCATGGGCGCTCAAGTAGTGTAGGGGGCAGAGGCCTTGGTGCTGGGCAGGGTGACACAGTACATGTTGATGAGGGAGCAGTGGAACGCCGCAGAGTTTCGCTCCCTAACTTCATCTCGCAACTTACTGGTTCACGTGGTACACCACTATTGAAAGCACAACAGTGAGAACAGGTGATGACGTGGATAGCGGACAATGCGTCCAGTAATTTATCCACCACCCAGTCTTCCACGCAGTCCACCCACGCTAGCCAAGGGAGTAGACCTCTGGCTCCTCCAGCTCATCCTCCTTCCCCCCAGCCTGCCCCCCCTACGGAAAGTATGGATTCAGATCCGGCATACTCACAGGAACTCTGTTCAGGACCCTACCCAGAGACACAAACCACTGCTCAACAGCAACCTGAGAAGTTGCTCTGTCCCGATCCCCAAAATTTAGAACTTTCACAGTCTGTGGGTGATGAGAGTGTGGACTTAGTGCAAGTAGTGCGTGAAGAGGTGTCGGATGATGATGATGATGAGACACGGTTGTCAGAAAGTGACGTTGTTGTCAGGGCAGTAAGTCGGAGGGGGGAGCAGAGTGAGGAATCGGAGGAAGAGCTGGTGGATGATGAGGTGACTGACCCGAGCTGGGTTGGTAATCCAACTCAAGACAGTGCTTCTGAGGGGGAGGCAAGTGCAGCACCAGAACAGGTTGGAAGAGGCAGTGGGGTGGCCAGAGGGAGAAGCAGGGTCAGAGCAGGTAGATCAGCAACTGTTTCACAGAGTCAAGCTCCCGTGCCGAGGCCTAGATGTTCGCAAGTCTGGAGGTTTTTTAAAGAAAGTGAGGATGACCAACGGACTGTGGTGTGCAACCTGTGCCACACCAGGAACAGCAGGGGAGCCACCACTACCATCCTAACCACTACCAGCATGCTCAGGCATATGAGTGCTAAACACCCGACTCAGTGGAACCAAGTCCGTTCACCTCCTGCGGGTCACACCACTGCCCCTTCTCCTGTGTCACATGCTGGCTCGGCGAGTCAACCCCCCGCCCAGGACCCCGGCATGAGTGCCTCCCGCCCTACAACCACCCCTTCACCTCCACGATCCTCCACAACCTCCACCTATGTGTCCCAGCGCAGCGTTCAGCTGTCTTTGCAGCAGACATTTGAGCGCAAGCGCAAATACAATTCCAGCCACCCACATGCACAAGCCCTAAACATCCACATCTATAAATTGTTGAGCCTGGAGATGCTGCCCTATAGACTGGTAGAGACTGAGGCTTTCCGCAACCTGATGGCGGTGGCTGTCCCTTTGTACTTGGTCCCCAGCCACCACTATTTTTCCCGATGTGCCATCCCAGCCCTACACCAGCACGTGTCAGAGAACATCATCCGTGCCCTGACCAACGCGGTTACTGAGAAGGTCCACCTAACCACGGACACGTGGACAAGTGCTGGCGGGCAGGGACACTATATCTCACTGATGGCACATTGGGTTAAATTGGTGGAGGCTGGGACAGAGTCTGACCTTGGGGCCGCTCATGTGCTGCCCACACCGAGCATTGCGGGGCCTGCCTTGGTCACAGTTTCTCAGGCTTATTATGCCTCTTCCTCCAACCCCTCCTCCTTCTCCTCCTCCTCATCTCAATTACCATCCGTGAGCACGGCGCCTTCAGTCGTTAGCTCCAGGCGCAGGTGCACTGCCATGGGTAAGCGCCAACAGGCGGTGCTGAAACTGCTGAGCTTAGGTGACAAGAGGCACACCGGCATCACGGCGCAGACCGATCTTTGGCTGGCGCCGCTGAACCTCAAAACAGGCATGGTTGTGTGTAACAACGGACGTAACCTGGTGGCGGCTCTGCAACTCGGCAGACTCACACATGTGCCATGCCTGGCCCACGTGTTCAATCTTGTGGTTCAGCGGTTCCTCAAGACCTACCCCAATTTGTTTGAATTGCTCACCAAGGTGCGACGCATCTGTGCGCATTTCCGTAAGTCAACCACAGATGCTGCCACCCTCAGGGCAGTGCAACGGCGCTTACAACTGCCAGCTCACCGACTGTTGTGCAACGTGCCCACGCGATGGAATTCCACATTACACATGTTAGCCAGGGTTTACCAGCACCGCAGAGCCATTGTAGACTGCCAGATGACAACTTCCACGAGAACTGGTAGTCAGGTTAGTCAGCTTCCTCAAGTCTACAATGAGGAGTGGACGTGGATGTCTGATATCTGTCAGATGTTAAGCCACTTTGATGAGTCAACACAGATGGTCAGCGGCGATGCCGCCATTATCAGCGTCACCATCTTGCTGCTTTGTCTGCTGAAAAACTCACTGCTCAGCATGAAGTCAGAGGCTTTGCGCTTGTCACAGGAGATGGGGGAAGAAGATATGTTGCTTGAGCCAGAGCACCCTCAGGTCTGTTTTTCAGCGCGTATTGGAGGAGGAGGATGAGGAGGAAGAGGAGGAAGAGGAGGAGACTGTTGGCGAGACTGAAGAGGGTACCTATGCTCATTCCTTCTTATCTGTTGAGCGTGTATGGGCTGAAGAGGAGGAGTTGGAGGAGGAGGAAATAGAGAGTCAGCCTACTGAGGAAAGGGAATTCTTGCATGTTGGAACTCTTGCGCACATGGCTGACTTCATGTTAGGCTGCCTTTCCCGTGACCCTCGCGTTAAAAACATTTTTGCCAACACCCATTACTGGGTGTTCACCCTCCTGGACCCCCGGTACAAGCAGAACTTTTCCACTCTCATTCCTGTAGAGGAAAGGAGTACGAGAGTGAATCAATATCAACAGACCCTGGTATACAAGCTGAAACTATCCTTCCCATCTAACACCGCTAGCGGCAGAGGATGTGGTTCTGTGGGCCAACTAGCGGGGGAGAGGAGGCGAGAAGGCAGCTTGTCAAGCGCTGGCAGGGGAACACTCTCCAAGGCCTTTGCCAGTTTTATGTCACCCCAGCAAGACTATGTCACCTGTCCCCAGTCTAGGCAGAGTAGGGGGGAGCTGTTCAGAAAGATGGTGAGGGAGTACCTAGCTGACCATACCAACGTCCTGCGTGATCACTCTGCTCCATACAACTAATGGGTTGCAAAGCTGGACACATGGCCCGAACTGGCGCTGTACGCCTTAGAGGTGCTGGCCTGCCCTGCCGCTAGCGTGTTGTCAGAGCGTGTATTCAGTGCAGCTGGTGGCATCATCATTGATAAGCGTGCACGCCTGTCAACTGACAGCGCTGACAGGCTGACGCTTATTAAAATGAATAAAGCCTGGATTTCACCGGAATTCAAATCTCCATCGGGGGAAAGCAGCTCAACATGAAGATTCTTTATGTATCCTCTCCTCCTCCTCTTCGCACACAAATGATGAGCAAACAGGCAATGTTTCTGAGAGCCAACTGGCGCTCTTTACAAACAATGTTTACGGAGGGCCACCTACAGGCCCTCTCTCCAATCAATTTTTTAGGAGCGTCAACTACAGACACTCAAAAACTATTTTTTATAAGGGTCAACTACAGACACTCAAAAACAATTTTTTAGGAGGGTCAACTACAGACACTCAAAAACAATTTTTCAGGAGGGTCAAATACAGACACTCAAAAAAAATTTTTAGGAGAGTCAACTTCAAACAGCCATTTGACTGCAATCTCAGTCTGCCAAAGGTGGTGTCACCGCCATGCTGTGTCAGGCTACATTTTTGGGTGGTTCACCTGCTACCTCAGTCTAACTTGGTCACTCTGGGTTCACCGCCATGCTGTGTCAGGGTAAATTTTTGGGTGGTTCACCTGCTACCTCAGTCTCACTTGGTCACTCTGTTGTCACCGCCATGCTGTGTTAGGGTAAAATTGTATGTGCTTCACCTGCTACCTCAGTCTCACTTGGTCACTCTGTTGTCACCGCCATGCTGTGTCAGGGTAAAATTTTATTTGCTTCACCTGCTAACTCAGTCTCACTTGGTCACTCTGTTGTCACCGCCATGCTGTGTCAGGGTAAAATTTTATGTGCTTCACCTGCTAACTCAGTCTCACTTGGTCACTCTGTTGTCACCGCCATGCTGTGTCAGGGTAAAATTTTATTTGCTTCACCTGCTAACTCAGTCTCACTTGGTCACTCTGTTGTCACCGCCATGCTGTGTCAGGGTAAAATTTTATGTGCTTCACCTGCTAACTCAGTCTTACTTGGTCACTCTGCTGTCACTGCCCTGCAAAAAATGCTCGAGTCTCCCATTGACTTCAAAAAACGAGCACCCGAGCATCGGGAAAAATTCGACTTGAATAACGAGCACCTGAGCATTTTAGCGCTCGCTCATCTCTAATAAATTACAGATTTTACGGAATCTTTCCCCTCAAAACTATACACTAATCGCCACAGCTTCTCCTGCTCTATAATATGCTGCTTTCAGATTGCATTGCCTTTTATGGTAACAGGTCCACTTGAAACAAAACATCTTCCTCAATTAGCCAGTCTGAGCAAGACCATCACCAGACCAGAGGTCAGGTGAAAGGCAATTGTATAGCAACTGCCCAAAAAATGGTAATAATAAGGGAAGCATAGGGCAAAACCTGCTTGCTTGTAACAGCAACTATGACCTGCCAAACTGTGCCTCCATGAAAGAGTGGTCCGACAGAAGCCACTCCTTAGTAAAAGGATTATAACATTCAAAAAGTATGTGGATACATCACCACATGGTTAGGGCCATAACGGAACATAAATGGATGAGAACTGGCCGTCACTCGATGGAATGCTATTGGAATAAGCTTGCAGCAGTAAACGGATGTGATGTGGTGAGCGCTGTGGTCTTCTTTGATATTGAATTCTTATAATAATGTATTCTAATTTCATAGAATAAACATGTAACATTTATCTATGTAAAAAGATTTTTGATATCATCTACTAATTATCAACTATATCATTATACATCCAGTCATCCAAAAGGAAGGTATTGTAAAAAATAAATGCAAAAAAATCTAATTAAAAATATAATAAATATAAAAAATGAAAATTGATAAAAGCAAACTTATCTCTCTGTTGGAAGCACACTTCACATGATGAATGGCGTATTTTCCTCTTTTCTCTCCACTGTGCACTGTGTTCCATTTGTCCCTATTCATCACAGGGAGTAGATTTTTACCATTGTAAATAAATAGTCGCATCCATAAGTGTGACTGTGTCAAAAAGCCTTTTAAAACTGTAGCTATGATTCAATATCAATTCATAGGTTTTTTCAATTGTTTCATCAGTCTGTAGTAAGTTCATTTCAGATTACAATGTCGAATTGTTAGCAAAAGAAGGTATTTCTGGTTCTTTTGGAATGTGACCAGGGGCCAGCAGGACTTAGGCTTCTTTCACTTCTGCCTTTTTTTAGGTATTGAGATCAGGCAGAGGATCTCAATATGGGAGAAAACGCTTCCGTTTTTTCCCCGTTCATTGTCAAAACTGAACAGGACGAAATGTACCAAAATGCATTATTTTCCATTTGGTTGTGTCCCCATATAGTGGCGTACATAGAGAAGTAAGTGCCCTATAGAAATGATCAAACCAGTCCCCCCAGACAGGACAGAAGTATTTCTGCCTAAACCCCTTTCAATGACCCTTGGGCCATTTTTCCACGACCTTGTTTTCTAAAAGTTGTTCCACTAGATGGTAGAGTCCTGATCAGGTTTTCCCCTCCAGTAGAAGAGGAGATAACCCCAACTAATACTGAGTCCCCTCTTGCCCTGGGCCCCATAGCAGTCACATTGTCTGCCGCCATGGTAGTTATGCCCCTGTTACCATATCATGCATACCGTACATGCAAGCAGTGGTTTTCTGTCCAGCTTGGGATGCGGAGAAAACGGATCCAGTACCATTGACTTGCATTGTGTGTCATATCGGATCCGTCATTGCTATTTTAAAGATAATACAACTGGATCTGTTCCTAATGGATTAAGATGTTTGTATTATCAAAAACTGAAACGTTTTTGTTGATCCATGATGTATCAGCCAAAAACACAATTGTGAAAGTAGCCTTAGATAATGCAATACAGAATGCGTGCAGAGAGAGACTCAGACTAGAGTGCCTTGGGCCAACCAGTAAAATTCATTTTGGGGCTTACTGTACAGCTATATGTAAATATTACCCAAACCCCATTTTCAAATCCCAAAAACTACACCAACACACATTTTTTCAGTAGCAGGCTGCTGTCTAGGCTGTGTCTCTGAGATCTCATAAGTACCTTGCTTCCTGGTGCTTGCCTTGGACTACTATCCTCTTAACTATGTGAGTCAGGAACACATGCTCACACAGCGACAGTCAACAGCAGGATACTGCAAGATGATTGATGTTGAGAACCCCTGCAGTGACATCAAGAAGGCAGGTCCCTTGGGAAAAAGGAAAATGGCTGGCCTGCTCCTGTGCCTAGAAGTCATCTCAGCGACCCGATGGCATTAAATGCTCAGCCTTCCTTTCTTTTTTGAAAGAGAGTTCATTTTCATATCTTGGCCTATACGATTCCTTGTACCTACTAGGTGATCTCCATAAAGATAAACAGCACCCCCAGAATTCTGACAAATGACTCTCAGCAGATTTTCTCTGCACTGATGAGGGGCAATCACCTCGAAACAGCTGTCTGCAGATGAGGTATTGGCTTAGCTATTGTTCAAGTTATGTCTCAAGGTCTGTATAAAAGTCAAACTACTGACTTACAGGATAGCTACTTTATATCTGATGGCATCTGGTTGTCTTTTTGGTAAGAAACCTAATTGGCATGTCATACATGCATACATATACATGGCTTTGTGTACACTACTCCTATGGCTTCCTTTATTTCTAGAGCCATGACAGTTAAGGGTGAAATTAGCTCATCAGGTTCCCATTAGTTTATTCTCTACAAGAGTAGTAGAAATCCAACAGAAGGGACTCTAGTAACATAGTAACATAGTTTATAAGGCTGAAAAAAGACATCTGTCCATCCAGTTCAGCCTGATATCCTGCAAAATGGAGGAAGGAAAAAAAAACCCTGTGAAGTAGAAGCCAATTTTCCCCAGTTTAGGTGGAAAAAAATCCTTCCATAGTCTTACTGCTCTTACTATAAAGAATCCTCTTCTTTGTTTGTGTACAAACTTTATTTCCTCCAGACGCTTAGGATGTCCCCTCGTCACAGTCACAGTCCTGGGGATAAACAGATGATGGGAGAGATCTCTGTACTGACCCCTGATATATTTATTAGAGATGAGCGAGTAGTGTTCGATCGAGCCGGTATTCGATCGAATACTACGATATTCGGCATACTCGATTTCAATCGAGTATAACGGCGATGGCGCACTTAGAATTCGTTTCCCCTCCCACCTTCCCTGGCGCTCTTTTTCCACCAATCAACATGCAGGGGGGGTATGACAGGCACGCTGAGCACGCTGGCAGCGCGAAAACAGCGTCTACATGGATTGGCTGGAAAAACCATGTGACCTCGAATATTAAAAACTCAGCTCTTCCTGCTCGTACGCATATGCTGCGTGAACTTAGTCAGGGACAGAGGCTGGAGAAGGGACAGATAGGTTTTAGCTGTTGGACAGGCAGGAGCGTGATTAAAAGCCCTTATCAGGGCTACTACAGTGGACTTCAGTGATAGCTTTACTACAATATAGACTTTACAGAGAACGGCTGCTGTATTCAGGGATAGCTGCTGGAGTAGGGACAGAGAGAGGCATTAGTGGTGTATTAGGTGCTCTGCTACATACCAAACTATATTTGGCACTACTGTTCAGCGTTCTTTTAGGCTGAACAACCCTGTTATATAACTAGTGTGTATATGCACCATCTGATCTGGCAGTATACGGCTGTGAATTTTATTTTATTTTTTTAAATACAGTTTATTTGGCTCTAGTGTTCTGGGTTCTGTGTGCCTGCAATACCCTTTTTGTATACCAGGTGTAAATACCCACCGTCTGTTCAGTTAGTACACGGCTGTGTACCTTGAAATATACAATATCTAGGCCATTTAATAGGCCACTGTACTGTGCGTTTTCTTGTTAAATTATCTCACATACCTGGTGTAAATACCCACCGTCTGTTCAGTTACTACACGGCTGTGTACTTTGAAATATACAATATCTAGGCATTTTAATAGGCCACTGTACTGTGCGTTCTCTTGTTAAATTATCTCACATACCTGGTGTAAATACCCACCGTCTGTTCAGTTACTACACGGCTGTGTACTTTGAAATATACAATATCTAGGCCATTTAATAGGCCACTGTACTGTGCGTTTTCTTGTTAAATTATCTCACATACCTGGTGTAAATACCCACCGTCTGTTCAGTTACTACACGGCTGTGTACTTTGAAATATACAATATCTAGGCATTTTAATAGGCCACTGTACTGTGCGTTCTCTTGTTAAATTATCTCACATACCTGGTGTAAATACCCACCGTCTGTTCAGTTACTACACGGCTGTGTACTTTGAAATATACAATATCTAGGCCATTTAATAGGCCACTGTACTGTGCGTTCTCTTGTTAAATTATCTCACATACCTGGTGTAAATACCCACCGTCTGTTCAGTTACTACACGGCTGTGTACTTTGAAATATACAATATCTAGGCCATTTAATAGGCCACTGTACTGTGCGTTCTCTTGTTAAATTATCTCACATACCTGGTGTAAATACCCACCGTCTGTTCAGTTACTACACGGCTGTGTACTTTGAAATATACAATATCTAGGCCATTTAATAGGCCACTGTACTGTGCGTTCTCTTGTTAAATTATCTCACATACCTGGTGTAAATACCCACCGTCTGTTCAGTTACTACACGGCTGTGTACTTTGAAATATACAATATCTAGGCCATTTAATAGGCCACTGTACTGTGCGTTCTCTTGTTAAATTATCTCACATACCTGGTGTAAATACCCACCGTCTGTTCAGTTACTACACGGCTGTGTACTTTGAAATATACAATATCTAGGCCATTTAATAGGCCACTGTACTGTGCGTTCTCTTGTTAAATTATCTCACATACCTGGTGTAAATACCCACCGTCTGTTCAGTTACTACACGGCTGTGTACTTTGAAATATACAATATCTAGGCCATTTAATAGGCCACTGTACTGTGCGTTCTCTTGTTAAATTATCTCACATACCTGGTGTAAATACCCACCGTCTGTTCAGTTACTACACGGCTGTGTACTTTGAAATATACAATATCTAGGCCATTTAATAGGCCACTGTACTGTGCGTTCTCTTGTTAAATTATCTCACATACCTGGTGTAAATACCCACCGTCTGTTCTGTTACTACACGGCTGTGTACTTTGAAATATACAATATCTAGGCCATTTAATAGGCCACTGTACTGTGCGTTTTCTTGTTAAATTATCTCACATACCTGGTGTAAATACCCACCGTCTGTTCAGTTACTACACGGCTGTGTACTTTGAAATATACAATATCTAGGCATTTTAATAGGCCACTGTACTGTGCGTTCTGTTGTTAAATTATCTCACATACCTGGTGTAAATACCCACCGTCTGTTCAGTTACTACACGGCTGTGTACTTTGAAATATACAATATCTAGGCATTTTAATAGGCCACTGTACTGTGCGTTCTCTTGCTAAATTATCTCACATACCTGGTGTAAATACCCACCGTCTGTTCAGTTACTACACGGCTGTGTACTTTGAAATATACAATATCTAGGCCATTTAATAGGCCACTGTACTGTGCGTTTTCTTGTTAAATTATCTCACATACCTGGTGTAAATACCCACCGTCTGTTCAGTTACTACACGGCTGTGTACTTTGAAATATACAATATCTAGGCCATTTAATAGGCCACTGTACTGTGCGTTCTCTTGTTAAATTATCTCACATACCTGGTGTAAATACCCACCGTCTGTTCAGTTACTACACGGCTGTGTACTTTGAAATATACAATATCTAGGCCATTTAATAGGCCACTGTACTGTGCGTTCTCTTGTTAAATTATCTCACATACCTGGTGTAAATACCCACCGTCTGTTCAGTTACTACACGGCTGTGTACTTTGAAATATACAATATCTAGGCCATTTAATAGGCCACTGTACTGTGCGTTCTCTTGTTAAATTATCTCACATACCTGGTGTAAATACCCACCGTCTGTTCAGTTACTACACGGCTGTGTACTTTGAAATATACAATATCTAGGCCATTTAATAGGCCACTGTACTGTGCGTTCTCTTGTTAAATTATCTCACATACCTGGTGTAAATACCCACCGTCTGTTCAGTTACTACACGGCTGTGTACTTTGAAATATACAATATCTAGGCCATTTAATAGGCCACTGTACTGTGCGTTCTCTTGTTAAATTATCTCACATACCTGGTGTAAATACCCACCGTCTGTTCAGTTACTACACGGCTGTGTACTTTGAAATATACAATATCTAGGCATTTAATAGGCCACTGTACTGTGCGTTCTCTTGTTAAATTATCTCACATACCTGGTGTAAATACCCACCGTCTGTTCAGTTACTACACGGCTGTGTACTTTGAAATATACAATATCTAGGCCATTTAATAGGCCACTGTACTGTGCGTTCTCTTGTTAAATTATCTCACATACCTGGTGTAAATACCCACCGTCTGTTCAGTTACTACACGGCTGTGTACTTTGAAATATACAATATCTAGGCATTTAATAGGCCACTGTACTGTGCGTTCTCTTGTTAAATTATCTCACATACCTGGTGTAAATACCCACCGTCTGTTCAGTTACTACACGGCTGTGTACTTGAAATATACAATATCTAGGCCATTTAATAGGCCACTGTACTGTGCGTTCTCTTGTTAAATTATCTCACATACCTGGTGTAAATACCCACCGTCTGTTCAGTTACTACACGGCTGTGTACTTTGAAATATACAATATCTAGGCCATTTAATAGGCCACTGTACTGTGCGTTCTCTTGTTAAATTATCTCACATACCTGGTGTAAATACCCACCGTCTGTTCAGTTACTACACGGCTGTGTACTTTGAAATATACAATATCTAGGCATTTTAATAGGCCACTGTACTGTGCGTTCTGTTGTTAAATTATCTCACATACCTGGTGTAAATACCCACCGTCTGTTCAGTTACTACACGGCTGTGTACTTTGAAAATATACAATATCTAGGCCATTTAATAGGCCACTGTACTGTGCGTTCTCTTGTTAAATTATCTCACATACCTGGTGTAAATACCCACCGTCTGTTCAGTTACTACACGGCTGTGTACTTTGAAATATACAATATCTAGGCCATTTAATAGGCCACTGTACTGTGCGTTCTCTTGTTAAATTATCTCACATACCTGGTGTAAATACCCACCGTCTGTTCAGTTACTACACGGCTGTGTACTTTGAAATATACAATATCTAGGCCATTTAATAGGCCACTGTACTGTGCGTTCTCTTGTTAAATTATCTCACATACCTGGTGTAAATACCCACCGTCTGTTCAGTACTACACGGCTGTGTACTTTTGAAATATACAATATCTAGGCCATTTAATAGGCCACTGTACTGTGCGTTCTCTTGTTAAATTATCTCACATACCTGGTGTAAATACCCACCGTCTGTTCAGTTACTACACGGCTGTGTACTTTGAAATATACAATATCTAGGCCATTTAATAGGCCACTGTACTGTGCGTTCTCTTGTTAAATTATCTCACATACCTGGTGTAAATACCCACCGTCTGTTCAGTTACTACACGGCTGTGTACTTTGAAATATACAATATCTAGGCCATTTAATAGGCCACTGTACTGTGCGTTCTCTTGTTAAATTATCTCACATACCTGGTGTAAATACCCACCGTCTGTTCTGTTACTACACGGCTGTGTACTTTGAAATATACAATATCTAGGCCATTTAATAGGCCACTGTACTGTGCGTTCTCTTGTTAAATTATCTCACATACCTGGTGTAAATACCCACCGTCTGTTCAGTTACTACACGGCTGTGTACTTTGAAATATACAATATCTAGGCATTTTAACCCCTTCACCCCCGGAGCTTTTTTCGGTTCTGCATTTTCGTTTTGCGCTCCCTGCCTTCAAACAGCCATAACTCTTTTATTTTTCTGTTCACATAGCTGTATGAGGGCTTGTTTTTTGCGGGACAAGTTGTACTTTCCAACGCCACCATTTATTATTGCATACGGTGTAGTGGGAAGCGGGAAAAAAATTCCAAACCGGGTGAAATTGCAAAGAAAACGCTATTCTGCTACAGTTCTACGGGTTTCTTATTTACAGCGTTCGATGTGCATTAAAACTGATCCGTTACTTTCATTCTACTGGTCAGTACGAATCCGGCAATACCTAATATGTATAGTTTTCCTGCGTTTCATAGTGATAAAATAATTAGAAAGTTGCCCTTTTTTTTTTTTTTTTTTTTCCTTGTCAAATCTTGACCCCTATAACTTTTTGGTATTTATGTGTACAGAGCTGTATGGGGGCTCATTTTTTGCGGGACGATCTGAAGTTTTTATTGATACCATTCTGGGGTGTGTATGACTTTTTGATCACTTTTTATTTAATTTTTTTTTAGAAAAAAAAAGCCGACAAAAAACGGCAAATCGCCATTTGGACGGCTTTTTTCCGCCACACAATTCGCTGTATTGGAATTTTTTTTTTATATTTTAAAAGTACGGGCCGTTTTCGGTCACGATGATACCCATGATGTCTATATTTATTGTTATTTAGGTATTTAATTTTTACTTATACGGAAAGGGGGGTGATTGAACTTTTACATCTTTTTTATTTTTTATATATTTTTTAACATTTTTTTTAAATTTTTTTGTACTATTAGAAAGCTCAAATATGGGCTTATATATTGTGGCTTTTTTTTTTTTCCTTTATGAGCAATTCTGGGTTTTATAGACTCAGAAAACCATGAATTGCTCATTTCTTATCCTGGCCTGCCATCTAGTGGCCAGAATAGAATTGCAGTTTGAAAACTGTAATCCTCACCAGCGAGGATTACAGTTTTCATATGGTGTACAGACACCCCGATTGGCCACACGGGGTGTCTGTACACCACCCGGAAGCGAACGCTTCCGGGTTTAGACGCAACTAGATGCCGTGATCACGTGTGATCACGGCATCTAGTCAACCCGGAAGATGCCGCCGATGGAGTAGGTAGCGGCAAGTCTCTGCTGTTAGAAACAGCAGAGACTTGCCGGCCATGACGCCCGCCGCACCCGCGAGCGGGCGCCATGTGCCCGCATCGCCCCAGCGCCGTACATGTACGGCGCTGGGGGTGAAGGGGTTAATAGGCCACTGTACTGTGCGTTCTGTTGTTAAATTATCTCACATACCTGGTGTAAATACCCACCGTCTGTTCTGTTACTACACGGCTGTGTACTTTGAAATATACAATATCTAGGCCATTTTAATAGGCCACTGTACTGTGCGTTCTCTTGCTAAATTATTTCACATACCTAATTATATACCCAAATATTGTATTTGCAACAAAAAAAAAA